>OU744320.1:56322190-56789806 GCA_916610145.1 Eristalis arbustorum | reverse complement strand
GCACGATCTTTCACAAATCTGTGCAACTGCACATATGCACATATGCCGATGACATTAACATCATCGAAGGAACACAATGGGCTGCCAGTGAAGGAAGCGGCCAAGATAGGGCTTGCGCTTTATGCATGATCATAGACGAAAGTTGAAACAAATATTCAGTTGAAAACCGATAATTTTTCTTTGACCCCAAACTCGGCCTTTCTGATTACAGATCTTTCAAGTTATTTCAATATGGATCATCTACAGAAATACTTTGCATTACTTATGAAAAAGATATCGAGAATGGAGAAGAAAACACAACAACAAGTCCAAAAGGCAAACATAGAGCGCGTAGACAAGAACGCTCCTGCAGAAAGGGTCTTTGAATATGAGGCTCCTGGTTCGAGAAGGAGAGGAAGACCGAACCTTCGGTATAGAGACCAAGGTTAAGAGACCAAGGTAAGAGAACTTGGCCTTGATGACTGGAAGCAGAGTGCATAGGACCGTCGCCGATGGAAAGCACAGGATCGTCACATATGAAGAACTCAAGTTTTCCAGTCACGAATTTCCAGGACACGATTACTCTATGCTTGGTCCCAGGACATATCATAGCCGGCAATACGGCACCAGACGAGCTTGCCCGGCAAGAGGCCTAAATCGACCAATCCCAGGCAATCATAAGCTTTTACCAGATTCACTTCTCACGGTGTCCTCAGGATACCGTGCATATCAATCAGACGCTACATGTGCCCATCACCAACCGCAGCGCTAGAATTTACACCTCATTACGGTGCACAATCGTGCCTAGGAAGTTGTATAAACATCGGTGCTGCTGAACTTACAGACTACCAAACCTTATCTAAGACATCCACATTAAATAGAAAACCAAACTACCGATTAGACAACAATGGAAGATGAACTTGGCACTGGACAATAACAACGCCACGGAGATGGAGATATACCCAGTCTAAGCAGGATGTCCAATTATTAAAGAAATTGATTTCAAGAGTAACTAACGGTAAGCGGTTTATGGTAACACAATGGGCCCTTGGTCTAAGTGAATCATCACTCGTGATAATAGCCATTTTCCCACTGAAACTAAAAATATCTATCTTCGGAATTAAGCTTTCTATTAAATGCCGATAAATAAAGTAAACGTGCATATTTTTACTAGGAGTATTATTCAAAGAGGCCCAAGAAACCAATCATAAGGAGCACAGATAGTACTGAGAGAAATTCAAATATCTAGAGACTTTTTTCTCTGATCGATATGGTGTCTGGTATGGTACCTAGTGTCACTAAAAATTCGCAGCGGAATGCAATAGATATCACATTGTTTTCATTCTTCTTTCCATCGGATAGGCATACGACACACCATAGCTCTTGTATCGCTTTGATATCTGCTTTATAACGGCTTGGAGCCTCTCTTAGGCTGGTCTCATCTGTTGATATTGCCACATAAGAGTTATGGACTGAAATACTTGTGCATGAGAAAAAACTTTATTCTTGTTCTCTTATTGATGTGTACTGAAAGTACGCTATGGATCCCATATAATTTGCTGTCGGAATTAGCGAGTGTAAAAACAGCCTAAGTTGGTTCGCTCCATTCGGTATCCTCCAAGCCAAAAAATTGCACATGCAGATCCGAATCCGTTTTGAATTTGCTTGGGTCGTCCACGGTAAAGTCGCCTCTATCGAAGGCTTGTTGCTGTTTATTAGTTCCAAATATAAATATTCACCAAAAATACATGAAACCAAAACCCACTTAACTGTCACATGAAATCTGTCGCAAAAGTGCGACTCTTAAGCTGACAATCACATTAGGCAGAGCAAAAAGCACGAATGCGATAATCAACTATCCCAAATTGGTTTAGCCGATTCAACCCCTGCTAATGAGTGTTGTTCTTTCCAACATTGCTCTCAGTCAAAAGATATTTGTCTAATATAAATAAATCAAACTACTTTTCTTAATTACGTAGTACAAAAACTTTTCCGAACGTGACGAAACATGTTCATACTGTCACAAAAATACGATATTTGCCTCAGGAAAGTTACAAGAAACTGTGCCAGGGAATTCACTTAAGGAAGTTTCTTACTTCGTGTTGAGAAAGTGGGGATGACTGTTTACGTGGCTGTATATATACTTCTATGTGTAAATATGCATTTCTGCAATGTATTGATATTCTTATAAGGTGGAAACATTTTCCATATGCATATGTACCCGCTGTTTTAGTTCTGTAAGTTTATTTTCAAAAGTAGCAATCATGCCTTAAAACGATCGTAATAATTATTTTAGTCTCACTTTGAGTTTATTCCAACTTGAAAATTAAATTAGTAATTATTGGAGCCTAGCTCTTTTCCAATATATTGGTACATACGCTACAATAAAAAGTTACACATACACCCCATAAATTGAATGCAGTTTTTAATATTTTCTATTGCAAGTTGGAACGAATAGGTTGTACGTGAATTTTGTTTGGTACCTTCTTCTGTTTTTTTACTATCATAAATCAAACCATACAACACACAGAATATAGTTTTACTTAAATTTATTGTAAAAAACATCAAAAGCACCCAAAAGTCATTGTTTTGTACTGTAACAGTAAATTAACAAAACGGTAACATTTTGTTGTGCGCTTTTACGATCAGTATATTCAAATCCAATCAGTTCGTAGCAGCCCTTCGATGTGTAAAAAGATGGGCGTTACTTGAATTCGGTCAGCTTGTGCTTAAATGTAGACATTGTATAGCACAAAAATGTTCCAATCGACAATTATCCTAAAGCTTAAAGGTGAAGTAAATACCAGGTGCACCAGTATGAAGTGAGCGTCAAGATACAAATGTCTCAATAGGGAACATTTGTTGTGAACGAGCCCTTACTTTTTTTTGTTTGTTTGCTATGACATCTGTGAAAAATATTTAGTATATTTAAGTCATTAAAAGTCAATGAAAGAGTCATTAAAAGTCATTGAACAGACAAAATCATATATTTTCATCGTGTTTAAAATGTCGAATTTTGTACCAGAAAGTGATGATTTGCATTAGTTTTTTGTTTTCATTTGAAAAAAAGTGCTGCAGAGTCACATCCAATGCTTGTCGAGGCATATGGTGATCATGCTCTATCAGAAGGAACATGCAAAAGATGGTTTCAACGGTTTAGAAATAATGATTTTGATGTGAGAAATGAAGAACGTGGAAGACCACCAAAAAAGTTTGAAGACGCCGAATTGCAAACGATATTGGATGGAGATGTCAATTTGAGTCAAAAGCAAATGGCGGCAGTGTTAAATGTTGCACAACAAACTATTTCTGACCGTTTAAAAGCTATCGGAAAAATTTCAATAGTGTGGAAAATGGGTGCCACGTGCATTCAATGAAAACCGAAAAAACACTTGTGAAATTTTGCTTCAAAGACACGTAAGAAAATCGGTTTTGCATCGGATGAAAAATGGATTTGTTTTAAGAATCCTTAACGGAAAAAATCTTGGGTTAATCCGGGACAACCATCAACAGCGACTGCAAAACCAGATCGATTCGGCAAGAAGACAATGCTGTGTGTTTGGTGGCACCAGAAGGGTGTGGTCCTAAAACCTGGTGAAACCGTCAATACTGATCGCTACCGACAACAAATGATCAATTTGAACCATGCATTGATCGAGAAACGAACAGAATTGGCCAGAAGACACGGTAAGGTAATTTTGCTCCATGACAATGCACCTGCTCACAAAGCAAACCCGGTTCAGGATACAATCAAAACACTTGCTTGGGAGCAGCTACCCCACCTGCCGTATTCACCAGACTTGGCTCCTTCCGACTACCATTTGTTTTCATCGATGGGACACACATTGGCTGAGCAGCACTTCGATTCCTACGAAGAAGTCGAAAATTGGATGTCTGATTGGTTTGCTTTAAGAGACGAAAAATTTTATTGGCGTCGTATTCACAAATTGCCAAAAAGGTGGTCAAATGTGTAGAAAACAATGGCCAATACTTTGAATAAAATGTTTTTACTTTCTCATTAATAATTAGTGTTTTATTAAAAAAAAACCGCATTGCATTTCATACCGGTACTCCTGGTAGATATATAAGAATATTAGGGAGTTTGAATAGACCACTTGTAACCATCCAAAATATTACAAATATGTATGACTTTGAAATCGCACCGGAAAGAGAAGAACAGCCTAAGACCAGTGCTCCAAACATAGCTGGGCAGCTTTCCAAAGATTATGAAGTAACGGTCAATGCACAAACTGTAAGGAATTTTCTGCACGGAAAGGAATATCATGAATGAGTGGCAACAACAAAACCGTACATATCCAGGGCCAATATAGGTAAGCGTTTAGCGCATGCAAATGAATTAATGGAACTTTCTCTGACAGCCAATTAATCAAAGCTGATGTGCCTCAAGAATCCGTTCTTGCACCAGTCTCATTCAACATATACACCTCGGATTTCTCCAACTTGAGAAACTGTAATTTTGCCTTATTTGCTGATGATAATTTCATTTATTCTTCAGATTCATTTGGTTTCAATGTTGAAACTAATCTCCAATCTGGATTAATTGATATTTTAATGTGTTGTCACAATTGGAAAATTAACATGAATGCTTCAAAGACTTAAGCTATCTTTTTTACTCGTAAAACAAAAGCTTGCTTTCTTCCAAGCAACAATCTTTCTCTCAATGGCACTCAGATTGAATGGAAATCAAATGCAAAATATCTTGGAATACATCTAGACAAGAAATTAACATTCAGCCGCCATATCTAAGAAATCATTAAAAAGATTAATTCAACGACTAGAATTCTGTACCTCTTTACATGCAGGAAATCAAAAGTGAGTGATGTAAGTAACCTCTTAATTTTTAAATCAATTTTTCAACCCGTATTTTTATATGGGTTCTCTATTTGGAGCAAGTGCGCGAATTACAGACCGTTAAAAATAAATTGCTTGTAATTAAATATTCTTAACCTTTCTTTATCATCCAACAACGATCTAATTTCAAGCCTAGCTACTTAACTTAATTTCACTTAACTACTCATTTATTTATTTATCTATTTACTTATATATTTATTTATTTACATAGTTATTCATTTATTTATTTGTTTATCTGTTTATTTACATATTCATGCACTTATTTATTTGTTTATTTATTCATTAATTTTTTAATCATGCATTTATTAAATAGCCTGATGCCTGTTAGTACGTGCTCAAACGAATTACTTATTATGATGCTTCGAGCCATATGCGCACTGAGTCAAAACCAGACACCATCTCTCTTTTTACCCGACGAGATAAATACTTTGCAATTTTGCTACATTTTTAAATATTATTTTTTTAAATTTTGTTTTCAATGAATGAAGGAAACTTCAAATCATCCTTAAATCAATAAAAAAAGTGTATTTGACAAATTGTATTATTTTTTAGATGTAAGATTAATAATAATGATCAAATGTCTGCATATAAGTCTTTTAAACAAGTAATTGACAATTAAAGCCACAATAAAAAATGTAAAAAGTAAAATGTATGTAAATGCATTTGTTAACAAATCTGATGACTTTTTGGAAAATATTATACCATATTTGTAAACGAAAGCGGTCGTAGGCTTGTGTGGCAGACGGCCAATACAGCTTTGGAATTAAAAAAAAAATCTAAAACTAACTCTCATACATGGTTGACGATGTATTACGGTGTAATGGGAGCTAATGGCCTGGGGAATCTGGTTTTTGCAGAAACACCAATGGACATAATTTAAAGGCATGTACAGATATGTAAAATATCTTTATATGGCTACTTCGTTGGTGCAAGACAGCGACCCCAGGCATTCATTCTGGCTACTATATAGTGTAAAGTCAGTGTTACCCCTTCCACCACAATCTCCAGACCGAAATCCCATCGAGCATGTCATTTGGAGGTTTTGGGACATTTCGGATGACATCAAATTTTTGGAAACTCCGATGACATCAAATCACAATCAAAAGTCGCTTTAAATAACTAATTTTGCAGAAGAAGGATAAGATATCGCCCGAGTTCGCAATTGTGCAATTTTTTGATGTAGTGTAAGTTCGATTGCTTTTTAGATGACCAAATACTATCTCCTAGTGTTTCTACTCTAAATCATCCACAGTTAGAAAGCCATTTAAGCATTGCCAAGTATAC
Source organism: Eristalis arbustorum (assembly GCA_916610145.1). Lineage (NCBI taxonomy): Eukaryota > Metazoa > Arthropoda > Insecta > Diptera > Syrphidae > Eristalis > Eristalis arbustorum. The sequence continues at coordinate 56,783,671 of OU744320.1, read as the reverse complement.
AAATTCAGATCAAGTGTTTTCTGAAGACACAAGCGAAGACAACCTAGGATCTGCCTATCAACTCCTGGTCTCACCTTCTGGGTTTCTGGTGCATTAGTTATGAGATAGGAATTTGTATTTATATATAGCACTTTCCCTTTCATACAGGCGCCAGCGGCAGAACTACCTAGATGGAGTGGCATCTCCAGATCCGGTCCAACTATAGCTTAGTCGATGACATATCATTAACACAGACCTCGCAAGTAGGAGGTTCCACGTCAGGATAACTGGCTAGAACTGCTTAGAAAACACTAGTCTGCCATGAGCATGCCTGAGCAAGGCCCCAGCCAACACACTCAGTGAATCTCGAGATTTTTGCCTGGTCCACATGAAAAAATTCAAAGTGCAAAACTCCAATACCTAGACAAAATAGTTTTTCTTTGTATTCTGTGCTATGATACATCGTTCTGACAATTTACAGACATGTCTCGAGCACGTATTAGAACGTATACCACCATTATGAGAGCCGTTGTAGAACATTCTCAACAGACTATAGTTGCTACTTTGGTTTTTTTAAATAACTTCGGATTACACCTCTCACCAAAAGACTGGAACCGTGTTCTACTCATAAGTACAAACTGCTAGTATGCCGACATAGTTCAGTAGATTAAGCTGAGCCGGCCACAACGACCAACGCATAGATGTCGCTGGTACTGCGTCTGCTTGTTGCTAAAATATCTTGTTAAAATATGGATTTTGGTTGTTTTGGTTTTGATAATGTATTGGTATGAGTGATTAGGACTAACCTATATGCATACAATAGATGTCAGTAAATTCAACCAAAATAATTATTACTTTTAATAATAAAAAAACTATCTGCAAATGGCTCTGGAGTTACAATAAAACGAACGTGTTTTGCGATTCTTAAGACCATTGAATTTATATTATCTTATTCTACCTTACAAACGAGTTTTCTAACTGTCAGCATTTGAGGTTCAACAGCTCTTACAATATACAATTCTGAACGAAGTTGTCAAGGACACCAGTGATATATCTCTTTGAATTTAAGGGTCTACAGAGGATAAACAAACGTGATTCTTCGCTAGTAAAATTGTATATATTCACCCCCCTATTCTCATTCGTCAAAATCATTTTGACCATCCTGCAAATAATTTTTCCGTCTTCTGCGAAATAATTTTCAAAATCGATTCGCAGTATCGATTATTTCAGCAGAAGTCACGCACTAAACAGATGTAATCATTTATACCTTAAACTTTTATAAAAACATGCTAACCAATTACTGACATCATAGCACACGCCTGAGCACATTTTACTTACTTTTTGTTTATTTTTGTGGTTCCATTTCACGTTCATACATAAACCAGATTTCACATCTCAATTTAACAGTAGGGATAAGTTTAATTTGCTTTATCGCGTTTTTCCTTAATGAGTTTGTCCACATAATCGGTTAACACCATAGAAACATCCACAGGATATATCTCCCAATACATAAACATATGTGGTATATTTATATTAAAATGTGTTTGTTTGAACACGTTAGTTGTCACGCCTTTTGCATACAACAAATAACAGTTACCATGCAAGCAATCGTGTTGGTGTCGTTTCAACCTCTGGAAGGATTATTGAAAACCGCAGTTTAATTACGAATCACCTAACGTATACTCTCAGTACACATTATACAAACACCTGTCGTACAGTGCTTATAATTAAATGGCATTTCATCAGAACGACGTCCTTGGGGGAAACTGTCGTCAGTGGTTAGGCTACAAGATCGGGTGATAACAAATTACCCACAACTTGAGTCGGCATATAAATTATATAATAATTAATGAAATATCTTAAGAACTTAATTGTTTTTCTTCTGAATAATATATGCAAATCCACAGACCGGTAAGTTTTCTTAGCGGCGAAACAATTGGCATTTTCCGTATACATTATTATTTCAATTAGGCTCATTCAAATCGAGGAAAAGCTTCTAAATTTTGGTTTCGAGAAAAACTTTTCATGTAACTATGGCACAAATTTCTTTTGTATTTCCCGTAGCCTTTTGTGGTTTTGCATAATTCAAGCCAACTAAGAAGGGAAAACTTTATGTTTTGGAGGGTAACATCAACGGAGGGTGTATTGTTATGTTGCTGAAAAGTAATCGAAATGCCTAATCTCACTTTAAATTGAATAAATGAAATTATGACAATTTAATTAGCTTCTTTGAGGAAAGTTTTATTATGTACGCACCTAAGTCCTAAAACCTGCTCCATTGTTTGAACCTACTTGTTAAAGAAAGTGCAGACAGAGTAAGTTATAAAATTAGAATGTGGTTTATTTGACGCAAGTAATTTATAAGATAACATTACAATGTTTACATATTTTGATGAGTGAATTAAGTGATAGATTTCCATTCGCAATAAATTTTGTACTGTAATGTAGAAAATACTTTCAGAATTAAAATGAAACCTTTGTTTCCTCGCAGATTTATAAAAGCTAATATATTACAAAATAAATACATACACAAAATTAATACACTATCTCCTATGTCAGCAGCACTCAAAAGAAATTAATTTATATATATTTTTATATGGTAAAAGAGTAATATATTTGATTTTATAACATGTTTTATTACTTGAAACAAGAAGGGATATACTATTAATCAAAGCATAAACAGTGCAGTATTTTCCATTACCTGGACACACTCTGACGATTACGATTTACCAAATAGCGGAAATTTCGTCAATAGCAGTATGAACTGTTCAGCCGCATCTCGGAATGCTCGCGTTGAGATAAGCCTCATATTTTTTGTTTGGTCTTTATTCCCCCCGTCGACTAAAATAATTTCATTCAAACGAAAACATACATTCCACATGTGGAGTCATTGTTTTGACTATGGATTATCAGGTGTATACACAGTTTGGAGTTCGAAATCACAATTTCCTCTTTCTTTCAACATTCTATTTTATTTATTCATTTATGCCACAGTAATCTGTGTCTTTCTTCTAAAGATACATTTTATATCTTTGTATATAATATAGTGGTGGCCCGTGGCGTTGTGGGTAACCTGGACGTCCTAGGTTAGATTCCAACTCTGAGCGACGAAAAATAATTTTCACGGCCCTACCTCTTTCAAGTTTCTGACAATGCTCAAAGAGAATTTCTGTCTAGAAAAAGCTTCACAAACTTGGCCGTTCGGAGTCGGCATATAAATGTAGGTCCCTACCCCTTGTGTGAGAATAATAGCATGCACAACACGAGTGGTTGCTGAGAAGCTAGGCCCTTTCCCTCAAGGGGCTGTAGCGCCACCCATATTATTATTATATTATATATAATTTTTTTGTTGTACTCTTTAATATCTAAAATCTATCTATTACAAAAATAAAACAAAAATCCTTAAAGAAGCCTCCGAAAAGTTGTCTCAAAATTTACGTAATAAGTTAGTCCTAAGTTTCGCTTAATACTTCTTGAGTTTAAAAATTTCCTACGAGATTCTATGCGTATTCGTTAACGCCAACATGCTTCATACTATCAAGTTGCAGCACAGAAAAAAATCGACATATTTTATATACACATTTGTGTCACTTTGTCAGATTTAGGCAGCGCTGTTCTAGCTATGGTCATGTTACAAAAGTAAGAATTTGGCTAATAACATTGGGAAAGAATGCAACTTGGATTTTTAATCCATCCTTTTTTTAGAAAAATAATGAAACCGTTGAAGAAGTTCTGAGATATTTAAGTTCTTATACAAAGATTTTAATAAAGTCCATCTTTGGTGGGAGTGTTTTAAGTTGTGTTGGACTGTAGACAAAAATTGTTTCAACAGGAAACATTTCCTCTGAGATCTAGATTCTATGATGGTGTTGAATCATACGGTCAAATTTGCATTTTATATGTTGACCCAAGTTGCAAGCCACATATTGTGCAAGTTTTGTATTACACTTAGCAGTTGATATAACATAGAAAGGAATCTGTCTTAAAATGTTAATGACTATAAGCGTGCTGTAATAAAGGTTGCCTAGGCTCCACATCTGGGTATGGACATAAGAATTGCAAATATATTAGAATTACTGTTACTGCTTTTACCATTTCCGGTTTCAGATGTTAGTTTCTTATTCTTTTAGTGATTCAAAAAACATAAATAAATGTAGGGAGTGCAATGGATCCAATGAATTTCCTTCTTCAATGTTTTGTACTGAATTAGAGATTATGATCATAAGCCAACCTTTTTTTTGAAAGGAATTGCTCCAACTCAAGCTCTGAGCAAATAGAAACCGTGATATCAGATGTATGAAACGTTTTAATTGTCATCTTTTAATTTCCATCGTGATAGACCTCAGTTCATTGAATTATATTTATTTTTGAAATGAAATACAAGGATTGGCTGAAAGAAGTTTTCAAAGTACAATTCACACAAAATGTAATGCTTATGACATCAACTAACACTGAAAAACCGGAGAAGAGTTTTGAAAAATGATATGATCGATCTAAGACGCACACAAAAAGAAAAATATATTCGCAAGATGAAACTAGCCATGCAGCAACATCAGAACATTTTCAGTGCTTCTTCTTCTTTGATTTGCGCTACAGTCCGGGGTGGACCTGGGCCTTCAACCAACATGCCTCTCTAGCCAGCACCACCTTTCGCCAGCTGCCTCCAGTTGCGCACACCAGGTTGGTGAGGTCCTTTTTCCACTTGTGTGGGCCATCTAGTGCGAGGACGTCCTCTGTTGCGCTGTCCCAATGGCTCGGTGTCGAAGACTCTTCGGGCCGGAGCTGTGGTATCCATCCGCTCTACATGACCTAGCCATCTTAAGCGTTGGATCCGAAGACGCTTTACTAGGTGCATGCCGCTGTACAGCCCGCACAGTTCGTGGTTGAACCTTCTCCTCCAAACGGAGAAGATCGTACCTCTAATGTCAGCGTGTGAGTTTCGCACGATCTTCTCAAGTATGATGTTAAAGAAGTCACATGACAGCGTGTCGCCTTGCCTAAAACCTAAAATCTTTTTGACATGGAAGGTCTCAGTGAGTTCGTTACGAACCTTGATGTAGCAGCGAGAGTTCTCCATCGTCATCCTGCACAACTTGACGAGTTTGGCAGGAATGTCAAAACTAGACATGGCGCTGTATATGCGCTGTCATATGCGGAGTCTCTTCCAGGATCTGCCGAAGTGTGGCTATTTGGTCTATTGTGGACTTTCCTGGCCTGAAACAGCACTGATAAGGACCTATCAGGTTGTTGACAAAGGGTTTCAGGCGCTCACAAAAAACTGCAGAGAGTATCTTGTACGCGATGTTAAGGAGGCTGATCCCTCGATAGTTGGCGCAAAGGGGTCTCCTTTCTTGTGGACCGGGCAAACGACGCTGAGATTCCACTCATCGGGCATGCTTTCCTCCGACCATATCTTACAGATGAGCTGGTGCCAATCCGTCCGCTCCAGCAGCATTGTTCGATTTCAGTCTAGATATCGCTATCTTGACTTCGTCTAAGTCGGGGGGACGGAATTTGTGTTCGTCATAGTCCAAATTTAGTGAAACATACTGCCTGACAGCGGAATTTGTGTCGACATCGCCGTTTAACATTCACCAGAAATGATTTTTCCAAATTCTCAGTATCGACTGCGATTCTACTACTAGTTGTCCATTTTCGTCACTGCAGGTATTCGGTCCGAGGTCTGTATCTTCCTGATACTTGTTTTACCTTTTGGTAAAACTCTCGGACCTCCTTCCTTTCGGACCGCGCGCTTCTCTTTCTTTTTCTTTCTGAGAAGCCGGTGCTCTTCCCTTCTCTTCTGTTCGTAGAGATCACGAACAGCACACGATGCAGCGTTGCCTTGTAGGCCTCCTGCTTGGTTGCATGTACCTGCCTGTACTCGTCGTCAAACCATGGGTTCCTTCTGGGTGGTGTCGTGAAACCCAACACATCAGTCGCAGCTTCTTTGATGGCATTTTGACAACGTTTCCATTCTTCTTCTATTGAATGTGCAGGCAGCGTCGAACTTTCAGAGAGTTTCAGGGAGACTCGGTCGGCAAAGTTCTAAGCGGTCGATTGCGATTGTAGCTTTCCGACGTCAAACCGCAGTGTTCTTTCTCGACTCCGTACTTCTCTCGATATCCTCATCCTTACCTTGGCTACAACAAGGAAATGGTCCCAGTCGATGTTGGCTCACCGGAGCGTTCGGACATCGAGAATATTAGAGGAGTGTCTCACGTGGATTGTAACGCGATCAATCTGGTTGACGGTTGATTGAGCAGGAGACCGCCAGGTCCCCTTATGGATGTTGAGGTGTGGGAATCGCGTTCTCATCACAGAGAGGTTACGCCCCGAGGCGAAATCTACAAGCCTGAGTCCGTTTCCGGGTGTGTTGTCGTGCAGGCTGTGTTTTCCGATGACTCTAGCAAAGATTTCTTCCTTGCCCAGCTGTGCGTTGAAATCTAATAGAACGATCCTAGTGTCATAGCTGGGGCATCGATCGTATGTTCAATTAACATCATTAAACATTACATTTTTTGGAAAATAATTCCAATTAATAAAAGGGGTTGGTCGTAGAAATGTGAAAAATTAAAAGCAATATGAAATTGCTTTTAAATAAAAAACAATATATAGGGTTTGATTGTAGAGGCTTGCAAATGTGGGGCAAAAACAAACAAATTGTTGTCTAGAAAGTAAAATAAACTAAACTACCTGAGTTAAAAACAAATCTGGCGACATTTCGAAAACAACGTTTAACTTTTCTGTTGCGATGTGCTCAACGTTGCAAAAGATTTCTCATCCATATAGTACGATATTAATTATCAATGGTTTGGCGTGGAGTACTTTCGTACTAATAGAGCAATAGCTATAGAGACGAAATAATTCGAAGGGTGGCATACACTTCGCTAATGTTAGCGTTTTACACGCGTGAAATCCTCTATACCGAGGAGTTTCTTTGAATCATAGTGGTTTTATGATAGAACAAAATTCATTTTTTGTGAAACGGGTACAAAAATCTTCTATTTTCTTCCGGAAACGTAAATTTAATTTGAGTACTGCAAGAAGGCATTTGATTTACCGCATTATGTAATTTTGGTTACCACAACTAATTACTGTATTTCCCCCTCGCATAACTGTGTACTTAAATAATGATAATAAAACACCTTTGAAGCATAAATAGTCTCCAACAAAAGCCTTTATGCTATCGGATGATTCTGAGACAACGACATTACAATTGTGCTATCTGCCAACACAAAGTATATACTACTTGGGCATTTACTGCTTAAAACATCATTACGGACTAATTAACATTATTTTCTTATAACGGAAAGTCTTTTAATCGCATCTTTGACTCCATCCACGCGTCCAAGTCTTCATTTTTTTCTTCTTTGCACTCGAAAGAAAAGCTTGGGGTTAGTGCGAACAAAAAAGTTAATGCCAATGCTCCAGCTGCAGAAGTAGGGAAGTATCACGAACAATTTCACAGTTGGCGGTTAAAAAAATTCTTGGAAATTTTTATATTTTTCTTTTTTGCATTTCCTTTCAAAGAAGTATTGTAAACGCAATTAAAAACGAACAATTGCGGTCCAAGAGCTCAGAAGTCAGTGAATAAAGTTTTCCAGATGCAAGGGTCAGATATATACGAGAAGTCATTAACAGCTCTTAATAAATTTTGCAAGAGAGTTTATATGAAAGTTCATACTTTAAGGCACACATTCATATAGTCGTTCGCTAATTTCTCTGCAGCAGAGTGATAACAATTGGCAATTATATTATATTAATGTGCGGCTCCAGTGATACACACATATACCTATACTACCCTTCGTCACTTTTATGTACTTACATTCATATATTTACTTGGTAGTTAGTGGTACTCTTTATGTGTATGGAATTACACTGAAAAATATAGTAAATAATGAAGACACACTTGTTCTGCCGTGTACTCTACATGAACTCAATTTTTTTATTATAAACTAAACTTTCCATCGCTGCCATCGCGTGGATGGCATCAAAGAAGAGTCAAGCTGGTGTCCTTCAAGGACAAGAGTTCAGCTGAACTACATTTAAAGAAGACAAAACAGCGAATAGGTGCCGACAGTAAGTGAAAATGTGCCGTTGTTGTTTTACACAGGAACACAATCTCCAGTAAGCCCTGGACTAGACCCTGGATCCCCCTAATAAGTTCCTAGTAACTTGGTTGGGAACTTCTCGAATGCTGGCATCAACTTCGGGAGTGATGTACTTAGCTTGGTCTTAAGCGATTTCGGCTTCAGTGGTTTTCTTGCCATGAATAAGACCATTGCTGGCAGGCTGGAGGAAAACAAAATTGTCTTACGTTTTGACGAGTTTCACCACTCAAAACAGCCCAGAGAAGACCACCACTCTCAGAAGAGAGAACAGAGGCTCCAATAGCTCTGAAACAATGTAGGAACAGGCTTGTTACTCTAAAATACTGATAATGATGTTAAAGATCATATCACCATTACTTACTTTGCCCCTTATATAAACGACCTACACGAGGATTTAGGTTTTGGCGTTGTATTTAGTGAAGCTAATATAAGACTGCTTCTGTTTGCGGATGACATCGTTATCTTATCAGATGACGTGAACACATTGCAGACAATGGTAACACGCTTAGAAAAATACTGCAGTCTATGGAATATGGAAGTAATTTTGGATAAATCGGCCATTATGGTATTCAGAAACGGAGGAAGATTATCATCCACAGAAAAGTGGGTATTTAAAGGAGAACAGATTAAAATTGTATCAGAGTATTTCTATCTAGGAGTTATTCTTACTCCAAAAATGTCACGTTGAAAATAGAAACAACACTGCAAAAAGTAGCAACACCACATGAATCAATTTTCTGGGCAAAAACGGCATATCTCTTTAATCGAAGTGGCAATTATTCCAAGCTGTCTGAGCAGTCCAGGCCTATGCAGCACAAATATGGGGATGTAAACACTTTGAGGATATTAATAAACTGCAGTGTAATTTTCTCAAGCGAGTGCTGAAGATTCCAGTTAACACACCAAGTTATGCCCTGTACAAAGAGACCGGCATCGAGTGTGGGCATTTGTACATGTTAGAGCTACATTTGCAATACATTTATAAAACATTGTTTGAATACGATGATAGAAGATTGCCTCATATACTGTCGAAGAAAATCATGGGAATAAACATTTTTTGGGCAAAAGAAATAAATAATCTTGGAGCGGAATTTGATTTACAATGGCGGGTTGGAAATCTGACGCGAACTGATTGGACTTCTTAAGAACAAGAGCTGTTGCAGAAGCTCAAGCTACATAAAGCATCAAGGAGCGAAGATAGATTCCATAGCCAACTTAATTATTCGAAAGGTCAAACATACTTCACTGATAATCAAAGTCAGACCAATATATCATGGATTATTAAGGCACGCTGTGATCTGATCTGGCTCAATGGGAGCAGATTTAGCACTCGTGATTGTAACCTAGTCATGAATCTAGTCAGGCGTCTACGGATTCAACGCCTAAGATGGCTAGGCCATGTTGAGCTCATGGACAACACTGCTCCAACCCGAAGAGTCTTCGTCTCCGAACCAGTGGGACAACGCAATAGAGGCCGACCACGAACCCGATGGCGCACTCAAGTGGAAAAACACCTCAACCAACTTGGAGTGCGAAATTGGAGGCAGCTGGCTAAGGATCGTGCCGGCTGGAGAGGATTGTTGACCGAGGCCCAGGTTCACCCCGGACTGTAGCGACACACGAAGAAGAAGAAGAAGATTGCTCACTATGCTATGCTCACTATGTAATATGAGGGAGGCAGAAACAATAAAACATTTCATTGGTACGTGTCCGATTTTGAGGGAATTTAGATATAGATGTTTCGGCAAAATAACACTCACTGAAGAGTAACTCATTAGTGTTTTAAATGGAGTAAGTGATGAGTCTTGGAACAAGTTCAGCAAATTCGTCATCGGTGCTCTTAAGTATAGAAGTTAATTAATTAATTACTTTAACTATTAAAGCCAGAATTTAGAAATAATAACAATACATTGTATTAAATACAAATATAAAATAAATATAGTATGAATTATAAAATAATTAAAAGTCAAACTGCCGACAAACGTAAATACTTTGTTTCTATAAAAATGTCTGTAAATATTAAGCTAAAATTAAGCATTCAATTGTTCAAAATATTTTTTTGGAAATAAAGAGTTATACATACATATATACATATATGTTAAAGATCACACGTTAAGGATTACACAGTCAACGTCCAATGCTAAAGCTGAATCTTCTAAGAAGTAGTGTTACGTTTTAGAAAAAAAATGTGTCCACGTATTCTAAATTAATTTGCCCAATATTGTTTGATCACCGGATTGTGACAAAATTAAACTCACAAGTTCAAAAATTCAATTCAAGGACAAGAGCTGTTGCAGAAGCTCAAGCTACATAAAGCATCAAGGAGCGAAGGTAGATTCCATAGCCAACTTAATTATTCGAAAGGTCAAACATACTTCACTGATAATCAAAGTCAGACCAATATATCATGGATTATTAATTTATTTGTTTATACTACACAATCACTGCTTTAACTTTAGTAGTGTTAAATCACACCAATTATTTCACTACACTTTTCTTTATTGCCTTTCAGGGTCACTCTTTATACACTTTGATCACTTGTTCACTGTTCACACTTTGATCAGTGTTCCGATATATACATCTGCCAGCATTCTTTCTAGAAAAGTTTGTCGCCATCTGTCTGTAGAATTTTCCTATGGGCACTCATGTATGTAAATTAGGGGTTGATTATGTATAACTGTTCGGTGACGCCGGCGTTGTCTCGTTCGCTTAGAACACAACAACAAGCCCTCCGGCACTATGTCCAGGAACCCATTTACTCCATAGACTTTAGTGGTGGTGGTTTGTGTGTAGCATTATTATAGCAACTGATTATGTTTCCCCCAGATGGCGCTTGAGAATGATTTGTGCCCACGTCACAGTATGTATCTTCAATTCACGTAGGGCCTATAAAGGAGACATGAATCATAAGGAGCAAGATACTAGAACTTTTTATAAACGACCGTAAGTAAGTTATGCGAATACTTCAATTGGAAACTGCATTGACCAGCATATTATAAATACCCATAAAAAATCCTTTTATCTGAATTCTGAGATAGGACACTGAGTGTGCCTGGTGAAGAAGGCACAGAGGTACTTTCACAGTACTTTCATTTCATTTGGATTTCATTTATTAATTGCTTGATGTCTCTGATATTCTTTTAGAGTCCATGCCTTAAAATATAGCATTGTTTGAATTCATAACGTGATTGTGACATTTTCCAATTTTCACTTATAAATTTAAGAGCTTTGCAAGTTATTTGTAAAAGTTAACTTAGTATTATAGAATTGAATGCGACCAAAATAAGATTTAAATTATGGGTATTATTTCCGTGCGTATGGAAGAGGTGTGAAAACCAGGCGAGGGGTCTTTGACCGTACCATTGGAGATAGATGATTCCATAAGAGTACAGCATGAATGTAAAACTGCCTGAGCGATGTTAAACATGTACATTTAGTAAAAAAAGTCTTCGTACACCGGGCTTATTGTATATATTTGGTGAACAAATTAGCTTATTCAGGTAGGAATCAAAAAGACGTGCACATTTTTTTTCCTGACAGTAAGCTACGTATACTTGTTAAAACACCCAATTGTGTTCTTACACAATTAAGAAATAACAAGCTTTGGAACAAAAAAAATATGGCTCCGTTTTTTACATGAATTCATTCGATTTACCACGATTACCTTAAAGCTTTTTGCCACGGTATTGTCTTGAAAGTATCTTCCGTGTAAAAATGGATTCAGTATACAATTAAGTTACCCCTGTAACTAATCATTTAAATTAGGAGAAGGAAACGCCTTCAAAGGTTTGCAATTTGCCTCATTTCACTTTCACTTTGAGACTGCTAAACTTAGACTAACTAACAAATCAAATAATGAGATAAACGTGACTCTTATCTAGCGTCTTCTTCCAAAGGCGAAAGAACGATTCTCTTGTGTCAGTACATTGGAGGTTTGCTGACAAGCATAAAGAGTGCTGATAAAGGCCTTTTTGCATTACTTACTTACTTACTTATCAGGCAGACAATCATGAAGGGTCTAAGCCTGAGCAATTGCTGCCTTCCATCAGTGACGGTCCTGGGCACGCTGCTTCCAGTCATCAAGGCCAAGCTGTCTTGCATCCGCGATGACTTGGTCTTTGTGCCGGAGGTTCGGTCTTTCTCTCCTTCTCGAACCAGGAGGCTCGGATTCGAAGATCTCTTTGCTGGAGCGTTGTTGTCCATTCGCTCGATGTGGCCGAGCCAGTGTAGTCGACGGATTTTTGCCTTTCGGACTACATCCACTCGTAAAGTTCTCGGTTGTGTCTTCTCCTCCATTCGCCTTCCTCGCAGGCGGGACCATATATCCGAAGTAGAATTTTTCTTTCGAAGGCACCAAGAATCAGCTCTGCAGCCTTACTTAATGTCCAGCTTTCGGCTCCATAAAGTAGGACTGGCAGGATAAGGGTTTTGTAGAGCATGACTTTGGTCCTTCGAGTCAGGAGTTTCGAGCCCAGTTGTTTTGAAAGACGGAAGTAGCATCGGGTGCCACGGGCGATTCTACGTCGGATCTCCACTTCGATGTCGTTCGTGGAGTTTAAATTTGCCCCGAGGTTGACAAACTCCTTTACTACCTCGAAATTGTAGCTGTCGATTGTGACGTTTTGGCCTAGGTGGTGTGTGGCGGATCGTTTTTTGCTCGACAGCATATATTTTGTTTTGTCCTCGTTGACCTTAAGACCAGCTCGTTTCGCCTGTTCGGTGTCATCAGCGTATCCCAACAGCTGGACTGATATGTTGAAGAAGCTCTATCTTCTCCAGTACCAAATTGAAGAATTTTTACATTACTTTGTAATATATTTCATATATGCATGTGTGACAATATTGTGTATGTTTGTAAATAACCTAACCTTGTATGTTTACCAAGCTTCTACTCAACCATTTGGAAATAAAGATACAATTTGTGTATCGTACACCAGTTGTGTAAGTATCATGTCATTTGTCAGTTAAAGAAAAAAATTTAAACCCATTATAAAATGTATATTTAGCTTTGTTTTTGACCCGGGTGAATGATGTCATCTAAGTTTTTTGCTAATAATTGCAATCCATTGTTCCTAATAGCCAATCAGCACATTCGATCATTGTATTTATATATATAAATGTGTGAATTGCGCTTGAAGCGTGATTCTTACTATACTTGTATATCGATATGATAACCGACCGACTTTTCATTGTATACTGTGCATAGAATTGCACGAGCACGTGCACATAATTGATCCAGGTTCCATTTCACATACAACAACTGTTCACGTTACTCCGTCTTAAGCTTACTGTTAATAAAAACCATTTGTGAGTATATGACAGCACAATATGATTTTATTCAGCAGGAATCACTTCGGATTGCAATGCATTCCTATCAGTAAAGTTATCCCATTAAAGTTTAATATTTGATGTAAAATAATTCACATAAAATATTGCCGTAATAAAGTCTATTTAAATATTATGGACTTTAAACAGGTCATGAACTTATCAAGGCAATTTAGAATATAATTTCGCTTACACCATTTAAGCTACGAATTTCTTGTTCGTTATGGCCAACGGCCATAAAACGATATCCCAGACACCAATTCTTCCTGCTCCAAGCACTTCAAAACTCCACCTAGAATCGGACGTTGCAGGTTATATGAAGAGTAGCGGCACTTTGGAATGGGAAGGCCGCGTGATTTATGGTATGTATAATAGCAAAGCATAAGACCCTTAAAAGCCTTTCCTGTCACAAGAAGGACGGCGGTAAAGAAATACCAAAAGGAGAGAATGCATTTCTTGCAATAAATTCAATCTAAAAGAGGTCGTGCCAGAAGTTGAAAACTCAATAAGGATTCGCGGGAACAAATACCGGGAGAAAACGGAAGATGAGTAAGCTAACCGTCTGCTTAATTCGAGAGGAGTGTGCTATAACACATTTCAGAATATTCCCAATGGCATTCAGATAATACTGCTTCTCTTCTTGGCTAAGAATGATGGAATATGCCCAGTTGCATTGTGCTTCGAAGGACTTTCGTTCAAGTTCGTCCTGATGATGTGTTCTAGAAAGGCTACAGATTAAATTAAGGCTGGAGGGAAGTAACGGCATAAAAAGGTGGCAGTGGACAAACACCGCATCTATGAGAGGGATGGATAAAGGCATACGAACCGTAAGTCAAGAATTTCCATTTCATGCTCATTCAATCGTATAGAAAATAATAGGGGACCGTAGTTGAAGAGCACTACACCAAAGTCAAACCTGGTGGCTTGGGTATGTACTTACGAATATATACATACAAATGTATGTGTTGATATACGCTGAGCAGTAATACCCATAGGTTACGGAAATTTTATTATGGCTCATTTGCTCAAGTACATGACAGTTACGGGGTTGCGGCGGGTGGACTAAGTGAGAATGGTATCCTGATGTGATGAAAATGAGCTTTGGAGTGACGATGTAATATGTTGTGCTTCTGATGTGCACACAACGCACACATTAATGAGGTTCATGGAGTTTATGTGTTGAAAATTTATGCTTGAATGAGCAACTTTCAAGGGCATTTGAAACAGGCGGTATATGTATGTGAGTGAAAAATGAATGTTTCTTACAGAGGAGAACAGGAATATCAAAAAGAAAACGAATTGAAAAAATGGTGAAACATATCTTATATACGAGATCAAAACTCTAAAGGATATATAAATAGTGTTTGGGTTAAAAAGAAAGAAGTGCATTTAAGAAAATCGTAAAGAAAAATAATGAATATAGACTTCAGTTTGCAGGGTTTGCAAGTTATTCTGAAAGGGCTTAATACTGCATTGCCTGTTGAACCCAAAAGCATTGAATGCCGTTCGTCAGTCCTCATTTCATGTCCGTGATGTTATGTGATTTTTTTATATGTGAGTTTTCTGCAAGTCCTAAATAGATTCACACAATTTTAAATTCACAAGAAAAAAACGATCAGTGTCGCTTCATAATTCATCAGACACAGACAGACAGATGGCAGCAAAGACGATATTTGACATTAGTAACAGTCAGAAGAAGAAATTTAAAGAAAGTTGTGGAAAATTCTTCAGGGAAAATTAAAAAAATATTAGTTTTTGTTCAATAAATAACTTTTGTTACTCACGCCTTATCTCCCTCAGCCATTTCCAATGCCTTTACAGTTTTTTTTTTTTTTGATAACATTTTCGATAACATACAAAAAATAATGGGTGGAAGCATTGTCCAGGATAACATCACAGACCGCAACAAATATTAAGAGGAACTTAGTCCAATACAGAAATTGTTATTACTGTAATCTACTTGTTAATTGAAATGTATGCCTATGTAGGGATGCAAATAAACGCACCCATTATTGGCGTCTACAGCGGCCCAAAGAAGTCCATACGTTTCTACTATCTCGAGGGTTCGATAACACTCTAAAGCCCAGTTTCACAGCCCACGTTTAAATTCCACTTTTGGTTTATACTTCAATTCAGCAATTTATTCGGTTTCACAGCTTGGATAATGGACATTGAACTCAGTTAAGATTCTAGTCTAAGTTAAACGAGTGCACACTGTCGGACATTAATTCAGAAGTGAATACAAAAACTAAGTGTCTCGTCATGTCTTCTACAGAAATGAATACTCTCGTTTTCTAAACATTTTCATTTAATTATGGACACACACAAACTTGTTCATCAGGTACAAATTTCCATATTCATTTGAACCATCCTTGTGAACATAAAGTCTAGGAAATTATCCGATTAAAATATGCTACTGAACTGCTTGAACATTTTATGTGACTGTAACTTATTTGCAAAACGCTGTTAGTATTGGAGAAATGCACGTACATTATAAAGTAATATATACAATTTTATACCGAAGACAACAATCGAAATTGACATTTGAAATCGAAGTGAAGTTGGTTTAAGGGGTAAACTGGATCGTAATTATGCTTAACTTAAATATTTACGTGCAACAAAGAATTGTTAAGAATACTAAATGGTGATTTTTAAAAGCTATTTAGTATTTTTTCAGCATGCAATTTTTACTTGAATCCATAGTACGGTCCATATAATTTAGTGTTTGAAGATTATTTCATGCAAATGTTGACCTTGACTGCGCCTCAAATGGTCCATCCGCTTAGTCCAATTTTGGCATACTCTTTCCAACATTTCCGCCGGTATCTCACGAATAAATGCTTCAATGTTGTATTCCAATGAGTCAATTGAAGCGGTTGTCTGTATAGACATAAGCTTTAACATAGCCCCTAAAAATAGTCTAAAGCCGTTAAATCGCACGATCTATGCGACCAATCGACCGTTCCCGAACGTGAAATAAAATGTTCACCGAACTCGCCTCTCAATAAGTCCATTGTTGCGCGTGCTGTGTGGCATGTGGCACCGTCTCAAGCTCTTGCATTTTACGCAAAAAAAATTGGATATCATCTCACGGTAGCGCTCACCATTCACAGTTACGTTACGATTCGCATCATATTTGAACACGTACGACCTAATTATGCCACCAGTACAAAACCGCACAGAACAGTGACTTTTTCTGGATACATTGGTATCTCTTGCAATGCTTCTGGCTGATATTAACTCCAACATTGACAATTCTACTTATTTACGTACCCATTGACCCAAAAATGAGCTTCGTCATAAAATAGAAGAAGCACGCGATGAACTATATTAACGTGCACGCATTTTGATAACAAAATTGAATAATTTGCAAGCGTTGTTCGTTTATAAGACGATTCATGGTTAAATTAAGGTTTAAACCAGTGTTGCCGAAAAGATAATAGCTAAACAATCAACCTTTACTTGGCTGTGATGCAGATTAAAAAGCAGCATCAGCAAACGGCCGTAAATAAAATAATTATAAAATAATAGCGATTTCTAAGCAGATTGGAACATAATTAGAGATTAAAGATTAAATATTTCTTTTGCGAGCACAAAAAACTTCCCACTGATATCAATACAATCGTTAATCTTAAACACACAGCAACTACCCCGTTTACCGGTTGCGTTTGCTGCTAACAATACTTTGATAAATCAACAAAATTCTTCGTCAGCAAATGTTTGATTATGCTCCCTTGGAGAACATTTTCCTTAAATAATGTATACTTAATTCAATAATTAAAGCGAATTTGAGTTTTGTATAAAATCACAAATCAACATGATGTCGAGCGTAATATGATGCGTAGGTGCGTTTTCTTGCTATAACATCTGTGAAAAATAATTAGTATACATCAAGTCATTGAACAGACAAAATCGTATTTTTTCATCGTGTTGAAAATGTCGAATTTTGTACCAGAAAGTGATAATTTGCGGAAAGCATTAATTTTTTGTTTTCATTTGAAGAAAAGTGCTGCAGAGTCGCATGCTTGTCGAGGCATATGGTGCTGAAGAATCTCATGCTTGTCGAGGCTCTATCAGAAGTAACATGCAAAAGATGGTTTCAACGGTTCAGAAATAATGATTTTGATGTGAGATATGAAGAACGTGGAAGACCACCAAAAAAATTTGAAGACGCCGAATTGCAAACGATATTGGATGGAGATGGAACTTTGAGTCAAAAGCAAATGGCAGCAATGTTAAATGTTGCACAACAAACAATTTCTGACCGTTTAAAAGCTATGGGAAAGATCCAAATATGTGGAAAATGGGTGCCACATGAATTGAATGAAAGACAGATGGAAGACCGAAAAAACACTTGTGAAATTTTGCTTCAAAGACAAGCCTAAGCGGAAGTCATAGGTTAATCCGGGACAAACATCAACAGCGACTGCAAAACCAGATCGATTCGGCCAGAAGACAATGCTGTGTGTTTGGTGAGACCGGAAAGGTGTGGTGTACTACGAGCTCCTAAAACCTGGTGAAACCGTTAATACTGATCGCTACCGACAACAAATGATCAATTTGAACCATGCATTGATCGAGAAACGGCCAGAATTGGCCAGAAGACACGGCAAGGTCATTGTGCTCCATGACAATGCACCTGCACAAAAAGCAAAACAGGTTCTGGGTACAATCAAAACAATTGGGAGCAACTACCCCATTCGCCGTATTCACCAGACTTGGCTCCTTTCGACTACCATTTGTTTTCATCTTTGGGGCACGCATTGGCTAAGCAGCACTTCCTACGAAGAAGTCGAAAATTTTGTGTCTGATTGGTTTGCTTTAAAAGTCGAACAATTTTATTGGTGTGGTATTCACAAATTGCCAGAGAGGTGGTAAAACGCTCATTTCATACCAGTACACCTAGTAAATGTATATAATGTAGCTTCAGAGTCGAGACTATTATCAGAATTATTTATTATTAATAAAAAATACTAATATCAGAATATATCATAGCTGGTTTCATTGAACGCCAATTAAGGCGTAATTCCTGTATGTGGAGGAATCAAGTTAGCAAAGGCTCTGAAACAAAAAAAAACCTTAATTAGTAGTAGTAAGAATATGTCATTCTACAAAGAGATAATGTCAGAACTCGCTTTTTCATTTTATCACACTACTTATTCAATTTTTTTAATATCTTTATTGTTTTGCAATGTGGTGGCCTGTGGCGTTGTGGGTACGTGCGTCGACCCCAACCTCGACGCTACAAAAATAATTTTGATGGACTCACCTCCTTCGAGTCACTTATAATGCCTAGAGAGTATTTCGTGTCTAGAAAAAGCTTCTCAAACTTGGCTGTTCGGAGTCGGCATAAAACTGTACATTCCTTCCACTCGTGAGAGAACAATAGCACGCACAACTTGACCCCCAAGGCGCTGTAGCGTCACCTATGTTATAATTATTATTAGTTGTAGCACATTATTGCAGTAATCAATCAGTCTCACATAACCAAAAACCACAAAACGTACAAATAAATCTGTTGTTCGTAAGTCTGTAGAACTCTTCATGGAAAGCCTTGAAAAGTAACTCGGAGGCTCATATAACATAATACCACGCATGTGCGTAGTACATATGTACACATTGTGACAGGCTTGGGATGACCCCAACGCCATCCCTTCCATGGTGAGATATTACATCACATTTTGATTTATACACGCACCCGAGGTTCCGTTTCACTCTCAAAGAGGAGTGAACATCGTAAATTAGCATAAATCCCCAGCAGATTACGTAGCCTCCTTTGAGTCCCTTGGTAACATTTATCTGAGGATTTCGAGGAGATTTTTTTCTCTTGTTCGCTTCGGATGCCATTTCCGTTTTCACCCATTATACACGTAAACGGGTTATTTTGACCCACCAACCAACTTAATATGATTATTCGAGATCAATGTGGTTTTCCGTTTTGAGCATTCCGAAAGCATAAGCAATTTACGTACATATGAGTATAATTGCCAACGATGCTTGGGGTTAGTTTGATGTAAAGGGATTTATGGTATGGTTGTCAAAGAATGTGCAGTTAGGGAAGTGAAATTGTGTAATCTTCCCTGAATATGTCATACGTATTTCATTTGAAGTTGATCCCAAAGTGGTCCATCTTACGGCTGACTTCCGATGACGAGCACCCACAATGATTTTCGAGTTCAGTTTAACTAATGGGGGTAAGCAGCATCAACAGTCAAACATATTCACTTGTGTCCAGATTTCAGCCTAATATTTCATTATTCACTCATGAATACTTGTAAAACACTAAACCAAAATGCCATCAGCACATAATAATTTTAATTGTGTTAATATCTTTCAAAAGATACATCATGATGGGATGGGAAAACGTTTTCCGAACTGAAGTCGAAAATTATAGCTCATTTGCATTTTTGCTGTATTCTCCTATTCAATAATTTAATGCACACTGAATTGTTTACCGAAAATTCCGCTTAGAACGTGTACGGTTTGGTTGCCAGACAAAATGTATCGATTCAGCTCGATGAATCGTGAACAATAATTGTATGAATTAAATGCGATTATGCAGATTATTCGATTAGTCGAGTTTAATTGAATTTAGCTGTACCCCCACAAACTGGGACCCGCCTTTTATTGGGGTATGTGCAAAATAAGCTATTCTTGAATAGAAATAAAATTAATTATGTGTAATCAAAAAGCCTAAAATAACAACATGTAATAGGGGAGCGCTTTCTGCGGATTAATTTAATGAATTTTAATGAAGGAAATTGATAATTCACTTTGTGAGCCTATTAATTGCTTAGATTTATTAAACGATTGAATGAACGGCAATTATACCCAAACTTCATTAAATAACTGACGATAACTACATATGTCTGTCCACTTTTGTTTATGAGTATTTTTCTTTGATTAAATTTATCTCATTCTTTTTTGGCTACACGACATTAAAACCGCCAAATGTTGTCATAAATCAAGTACAACACATTACAGTACTCAAAATATTTCTTTTACGAAAAATGGGATATAAGAAAAATCGTCCATTGATTTCGTTATTTTCGTTTATTTAATCTTTTCATAAAAACAAAAAGAAAAACCATAAACTTTAAAAAACAAAAAACTTTTTATATCCCAAGACAAAAAATACAATAGTCTCCGTTATGAAAATATTTTATGTTACGTCGTACGTTTCAAACAACTCTGGCAAGGCTAACTTCAAGACATGTTCGGTTGAGTTAGCTTCCCCGTGATGTCTGGTAGGAAGTAGTGGCCCAAAGCACCAGCTGCACCACTCAACCCATCACCACTAACACAGCTCGAGAAAGGGATTGTTATGTCTGCCATAATTTCTTCCAGACTGAACGTCGTTGAACTGGGCAGATTCGCCAAGGAGGAACGCATCGAATACAAGGTGCACAACATTAATACCACAATCAGTGATATCCTGTGGTAACCAGCAGGGCCACAATAAACTAAAGGAATTCAAACTGCAGAAGAAATAATTTAAACATACACCTCAAGGGATGAGAGGAAGATACTTTTGGTGACTGCTGCATTAAAAGAAGGAGTGGATGCACTCAAAGTACCTCGCTAAAAGGCCACCAGTGAGAAAAATGTTGTGGTTGAAGTTACCAGCGATGCCGACGGCTCCCACAATCTGTAAGAAAACGCTGCTGTTGAATCAGAAAGTCGGCTGGGAAAACAAGGGAATAAGACAGAGCAAACCCTGTCAAAAATTCAGTCACTTGAAGCAACAAACTGCGGATACATATGTGATATGACAGCTGACTAAGAACTTCGAAGGGTTCATCGGTTTACTACAACAACTGCAGAAAAGAGAAACACCTTACCAACTACAGGGGATGTCCCAAATATGTGAAGAAGGTGAATTAGCTCAAAGAAGAAGGCACTAATACAGTTCGCGATTGTATCTGCCAATAAATAGATTTTATCGGGGCTCAGCTTTGCCAACATCCAGCAAAAAAAGACGATACCGATACCGATACCACCCACCATCGCAACTGTGGGTAAGCCTGTTAAGGAGTCAACACCGAAGGGAGGTTTCAATCTCATTGATGAGGCACATAGGCTATTTTTTGACAGACTTCCTGACTCTTCTGCAAAAAAGTTCAAAGGGCAATTCCGTAAAAAAAACAGTTGTACTGAGCAGGTTCATATTCGAACTATATTCACAGTAAACCAACGTACTGCATTCACCTAAAATGTCAACTCAATATATTCTCTTAGCAGTCTTTTTATAAAAACTAACTTCCTTTTTTACTAGACATAAATATCACAGCATGGAATCTGCTCAACCCTGAGGGGTACAAAGTCATCATAGAAGACAAAAAATCGTAGAAACGCGAAACGGCAGTTGTGTTGAGGACAGCATTTGAGTCATATGCAGTGGAGATACGTGGACTTCAATCGATGGTAGCGACAGCCATCGTTCCACAGATTATTAGCACTGCGACACTGTTGATGGTCACGGTATACAATCAGGGAGCTACCACGTTGTTATGTGGCAAGATGCAACACCACCTGACGGTGGTCAACAACGCCTGCAGGTACACTATGATGAAATCAGCTCACAGAGGACGAGTATGCAGAAGTTGATTGATGACAAAAAAAATGTACATTCGCTTGTGATTATACGTAGTCGATCAAATCCTATCCCAGGACACCATTAATGCCGGACCTCGTAACATATCTTCAGAACTGCACATGTAAGTGGACATTGAACTAATGATATGACATGTTCAACAACTTCGCCTCCAACGGCCTTTTCCTGAGACGTATATTGATTTCGTTTGAATCCGAGATAGTTGAGAAACTTCAATAGACAAGGAACGACAGTAATCTGGACAACGCAGAAATCAACAATGCGATTCTTAACCTTCAGACAGTAAGGAATGGGGCAGTCCAAAGGCAAAAGTAACCACGGAATATCAGGGGCACATACGGACACTCTTCGGAATACATCCAGGCTTATAGATAGATAGAAACATTTATTTCATATAGCAAAATATGTGCAATAATTGAGCAGAGTTTGCACAGACATATGATAAATTACAAATCTTGCTACCTTTAATTTGTTTGTACTTGCTTTTAATACAGTACAATGTCTAGTTATACTATACCAGACGAAAAATTAAAAGCAAAAGTATCTATATAACTAAGTAAAAGGAAAACAAAGAGTTTGAGTACACAAGGCTTGTATTTCCGTTTTGTAATAACAGTCTGTACACAATACTGGAAAGAATAGACTATAAATTTTGCAATAAAGAATAAACACAAAACAAATAATAAATTATAAGTAGTAAGTTGACAGTTCTCACTTAGGCCGTGGTAAGCTAATTTTTTCCGCCTCACACGGAATATTTTTAATTTCGTTATAAAATTTATTATTGCCTGTTGCGGCTCCAGTTGGCAACAATTGGCAACAGTTGGTCGATCAAGGTTGCTTCATTCACACGCTGGTTCGTTCAGGTTTGTGCATGCACTGCCCAAAATGCAAGCGATGCGTCTGGGTACATTCGGTGGTCCTCATATTACATCGCCGGGCTAGCTGGGTGAGCGCGTGAATATGATTGCTTGTGTATCCTACATTCGATTGTGATAACTTAGTATATAAGATATAAATAGTAAGCATTATATAACAAGTAATAAATCATAAAGTATATTATTGCATAAGTAAACATCTTGCAAGTGTGTTGATAAGTACCCGTCTAGATCTGTATAGAGAGGCCACTCTCTCGCTCTCTTTCCAACCTGATCTTTCTCAAAAGATAGGATTGGAGAGAGCCATGCTATGACTCCTAATACGTTGTTTAGGCTAAGTTAGTCTTAAGTCTAAGGCCTACGAGTGTAAAACTAAAGTGCATAATAAAATGTTTCTTATCGATCAGAAGCCTCTTTTTATTATATAACTATATATGTATAACAAAAAACGTATAACATTGGTGGCCCTACAGCCCGTAGAGGGCCAGAGCCTAGCTTCTTAGCAACCACTCGTGCGTCCTATTGTTCTCTCACGAGTTGGAGGGACCTACGCTTTTAGGCAGACTTCTAACTGCCAAGTTTGAGAAGCTGCTTCTAACACTAATTGAGCATTGTCAGTGACTCGAAGGAATTGGGCCGTGAATTATTTTTATGTCGCTCAGAGCAGGAACCGAACCGTCGAGGTTGGGTCGACGCACATACGCATAGAACCACAATGCCACGGGTCACCACAAATAATAAATTATAAAAATAAGTAATAAGCAACAAAATACCAAACAAATAAATATACGTATGTATACATAGTGGCGTTAACTCAGTAACCAGTGTGCTGTCAACGCTTGGAGATTTTGAAAAAAATTCTCACTAAGAGTTTCAATTTTTGTGGCAGCTTGCTCAAGTAAAAATAGAAAAATCCTAAGGGAAACTCAAACATCATCTATAGAATTTTGTTTTGCTCTATTTGTAATGTGTGTTTTGGTACAATTTCCCCATTTGGGAGCCGTATGTAACTATTGCTTCGAAAACAACTTTCAACAGTATCAGTTCGTTTTGACGACTTAACATTAAGTTACGATTAATCAGAGGGTACAACATTTTTGTTGCGATGTTTAATTTATTAATGGTGTTTTTAATATGTATGCCAAAGGTTAGTTTCGGGTCTAAGTACACCCCGAGGTACTTAATGAAACTAGCCCAGGGTATATCAGAGTTATTAATATTTAGATTGCTTGGAGGAAAATGGCAGTATGACCTTTTGCTGGTGAAAAAGATTGATAGGCATTTCAGCATTAGTTTTAACTTTCCAGTGCTTAAAGTATTCATGGAAAACATTAAGACCATTTTGTATTCTATTTTCAATGACTGCACCACTTGAATAGGACGTATAAAGAGCCGCGTCATCAGCATAAAGTGCTACATGACAATTTGATATTTCAGGATAATCGCTGATGAATAATAATCATTTAATATGGATCGTGGCAAAAGCCGAGCTTTGAGGGACATCAGAAGGTACATATTTCTCAGATGAAGTCACGCCATTAAGTGTGATAAGGAATATTCTGTTGCTAACAAAAATGTGTGTAATTTTGGGGAGCTAAGCAGGGCAATCGAATTTAATTACTTTACAGACAGACACCACGACTTTTTTTTTACCCTACTAGTCGATATTTATCTTTTAAACTTTGCTTTACTTCCTTAAAAATTCTGAAAACTAGATTAGGGGTACTATGTCGATCTCGAAAACCAAACTTCATTTGGGAAGAATGCTGCTGTTTTTCAGAAAAACATCCAGTTTTATTTTTATGTGTTTTATTTTACTGAAACCATTGAGCAGATTAATGGATCTGCGAATATTAGTATTGCCTTTTTTTCCACTCTTTGACAGACCAGTTATATTACCGATCTGGTACACAATAAACCCTACAGCAATGGAGAGCATTTGTCTGCTTTATTTTAAAAATGTGCACTGGTCTCCACAGAGACCGTTCGGCCCACTTACAAGCATTTATGAAGAAGCGAAGATGCATTAATTGGCAAACATTCTTCAACTGTCCAGGAAACTGTTGAGTAATATTAGCAGTCACTCTAATCAGGACACAAAAGAGCTGCAGCGACCTTCACTTGAGTGTGGCAGCGCGACAATCATCCTTTCTGAATTCAATGTCTTATATACTTCGTCACAAAGCAGTTCTACAGGATGAACAATGTCGGACACTACCAAGGGTAGCCTCACTGGGATGTAATATTTTATATTTTATTTGTTATGTTTTACTCTTCTTCTCTTAAAAACAACAATGAATGATTCAGGCATGTCATTTAGCATGTCATATAGTACATTGCAAAATGTTGCAATATTCCCACCATCAAGTGAAGTACGTCGGGCCCTTACAGGGTTGCAGTGTAGTTTTTGCATATATTTAGTTTTTTTGTCTATATTAAATAACTATTACCAGCCACCATACCTCTTTTTGGAGTACCAAACAATAATGATGCATTCCATGTATGTAATACTAGCTGACCTTGATTCGCACGTCCTTACCAATTTAAATAAATGTGTAAGTTAATCTTATCCATTAGGTGTGAACCGTTCAAAAGTAGCTAAGGGGATTTTAATTCAGTAAAAACGTCAACAGAAAAAGAAGACAGCATGATTGCTGCTTAAAGTTTCATAAAAATTAACCTGAATTGGATTTGACTTACAAACATTCTCTCTTACTTACAAGCTTTTACATAAAAATGCATGTGTAAGTGCTGGTCCTGACAATGTACCGTCTATTGTTCTTAAACAGTGTAATGTAACCTTGTCTTTTCCATTAACAATTATGTTTAATTTATCCTTGTCCACTGGAACATTTTTGGGAGAATGGAAAAACTCATTTATAATACCTAAATATAAATCCGGACCTCGGCAAAAAGTAGAGAACTATAGAGGCATCTCAAAGCTTTCCACCATTCCGAAATTGTTCTAATTAATTGTTACAAAAAAACATTACCGTACTACTAAAGAAAGAATATGTTTACTACAACATGGGCTTATGTCTGGAAGATCCACCTTAACTAACTTGACTTTATTCACGAAATATCTTTTTGATTCGGTTGAGTCGGAACATAAAGTTGATGTGGTTTTGACAGATTTGAGAAAAGCTTTTGACACAGTATGTCATACAGTCTTGGTAAATATATTTAAGTCCTTTAGTATTCATTCTACATTCCTTAACTGGATTTCGGTTTACCTATCATATAGGACTCAAGTTGTGAAAATTTATACTTGTCAATCTAGAACTATCAAAGTGTTATCTGGTGTTCCCCAGGGCCGTCACTTAGGGCCATTACTATTTAATTTAATTTGCTTATGTTTAATGTATGCTGACGATTTAAAGATTTTTCTGCGTGATGCAAACATTCAAGACTATAAACAAAATTCAAAATGTTTTAGTCGCGTTAGTCAAATGGTGTGATATCAACCATCTGGAGTTAAATGTAAATAAATGTCGCTCGTTTTCTGTTTTCCATATTTTGATGCCAATTCTCTGTGAATATACTGTAAATGGGACGAATCTAACGAGAAAAAATGAAATTAAAGACCTTGGTATAATTTTTGATACGAAATTGAAGTTCTCATTTCATATAGACTACGTAAATGCTAAAGCAAACTCAATGCTTGGGTTCCTTAAACGTTCTTGTTATGAATTGTCTAATTAGTATGCCCTAAAGTCAGTTTATATGTCTCTTGTACATCCGTATCTGAAATACTGTTCCGTGATATTGTCTCCATCGCATTCAAAGCATGTGTTATGTTTAGAAAAGGTTCAAAAGCATTTTATGAGATTCGCTATAAAAAGAATGAATTGGAACCTTGAATCTATGCCATCTTATAAAATAAGATGTGCCTTAATGGGACTAGATACACTAGAAAAAATACGAAGTATTCAATCAATTATGTTTATTAATATGTTCTCGTACCGTATAAACTGTCCTGATATACTTCAATGTGTTAAACTGTATGCCCAAGAAAGAAATCTTCGATCAAGAAACCTGTTATACCAACCGAGACTCTTATATAATTATGATTTTATTGAGCCGCTTACAAAATGCATTCTCAATTTTAATTCTGCCTGTATCGAAATAGATCTATTTGATGATAGACTGAAATTCAAAAATTTAATTCCAAATCTCTGAACAAAATTCATTTCGTGTTAGCTAAATATTCTTAAATTTCACACTGTTGTAAGACAACTATATTTTGTTGGGTGTTCAATTCATACGTTTAATAACTATTAAATAGTATTATTATTTGTATTTATTATAACTAGCTAATTACTGACTTAAATAATTATATAAGAATATTCCCTTGTTATTATTAAAATACATTTTATACATGTGATATATCTGCAATCTGTAAGAGAGTTAAACTCGGTAGATGAAATAAAGAATGAAGAAATAAGTACAATAAGTGGTATAATATTTTCATAAGTTTCATGCACTATAATAAGGCATTGATTACCTCTCAATATTTAGAGAGGTATATTAGAGGTATTATTATAAATAGATTATGCAATATATGTCAATCATCTCTTAATCAGATCATAAAACTTATTTTTTTTTTTGTTTTTCGACTATCAGCAATTCAGCCGAATACCAAAAAAAAAATTAATAGAGTACACATCAATTATACAATACAGTAAATTGAAAATCCAATGAGTTGTATGTTGTTTGTACGTATATTGCCAATTTGGCTTAGTTTTGTTTGGTCCGGAAAACAAATCGAAGACACAGTTTATTATTTCGCCCTTAGGTTAGGTTATTATGCTGTCAGCGAAATTGTCAGCACACTCAGACTTTCATTGGTCCAAGGAAGGATCATATCGCCTCTGAATAAGCCGCATTGAAATTTTGCTATCTGAGTTTTATTATTACTCTGGAATTTCTCAGCAGGATTTAGGCCGAGGAGGCGAACTTCACCTAGTCCTCTACATATGTAGTGTTGCAATCTATATAGAGTCCATGCTGAAAATATCAGAATAAAGAGTCTGAAATAAAAAAAATACGTTTAGTATATATAACAAGCATATAGGTAGTGAGTAAATTGTATTGAAATAAGTCTTATTTGAGCATTTTACCTACGTTGCTTGCTGTGTTCTTATACCATTATACGTACCCCGTTCTTATTGTCTTATAAACTTTAAGCCTACAGCGCTATCAACTGCATGTGTATGGGTGTGAATTCGATTTGCACATATTTACAGACTCAGCGAATGGTAATAAAGATTTTCTTACATCAGAGTGTATTTGCTTTTCACTACTCTACTTGAACGGTTTTCCGTTTAAACAGCTCAAAAACCAATAACATGCCCATGTTCTTAAAATGAAATAAAATCGAAATAGAATTCTAAATGCACACGTTCCACACTCCACGCAGATATCGTTCTCAATATACTTTGCATGACTAGCAGAAAATCTAAAATTCAAATTTCTCGCATAATCATTACAACATCGACGTCAACTGCCAATCGTTGAGAAAGAAACTTCTTACATATTCGAGAAACAACAGCGCCAAGTAGAGACTACGCCTGTTCTTCCCGGTTCCCTTTTGTTTCACAATAATGTCACTGTGAGTGTCCTTGAAGATGTCCTTGCTTTGTATAGTTTTTCCTTATTATCGCACAAAAAGATGTCCTTTCCAGATACTACATCCGTTTCTGCAATCCAAACAAACATAACCATTCAACAAATAGTCCACGTTCACCGTTCAGTTACAACTTCGTTTTGCTTTACAACTTCTGGGAAGACAGACTTTCATGTTTATTTTATAACAGGAATTGGAGGTAGTGGTAGAAAATACGCGAATATTTTACATCCGAATGAATCGATGTATGTATTTACTACCGGATCCCGATTGGTTGTTCGTAAAGGTTGTTTTCTTAAGTAATCCACTGGAAATTTCCTCTTCCGAAATAAAGCCGAAAGTTCGGCCTGGCATTAAAACAACATAATCCGCAGCGCATTCACTGACCACATAAAGAGATTGAGATAAGAAATTCAAGTAGAGACGCGCGAGTGTTTCTTTATCGAACTTCGCCTTTCTTTTAATTCATTTTCATTTAAGTTCTTCTAGCACTCCAAGTCTTGCTTTCGACCAAGGATTTTGATTCTATTCTTTTATGCAGGGTTTCCAGTTGCCATTAAATTTACGGAAGTAAATTTTCTCATTGAGATGATGCGGCTGATGGTACGTATTTCATTAGCGATTACTGGTAGGTTGTGCCTTTGTAAAGTGTATACCTATTAGTAGAAGAGGAAACAAAGCAAATATGCGATCTCATTAAAATAAGATTCCATCAAAATAAACCTTGAATCTCCTTGAAAGCATTTTGTTGAAAGTAACTTTCGCCACGATGCTGAAAAGTTTTACCTGGTTATTGTAGTTTGCAAAATAGATTTTCTCGGGAATATCATATCGAGGAGGCATGTTTTAAAGTTTTAGGTAAACATTATGTAATGAAAAGGATTGGAACATTCAATTTAGAAATGTCTACGGAATTTGAACTCTGTGTTATAACACGCTTCGTGCAAAACTCTGAGTTTCTTAAAACATATATGTTCATGAACTTAGTACATGGATACATGTGTTTGAACTACTGTCGTTTTACGTAATGAGTGTTAGATTTGATCGAAAAAATAACACGTTGTAACGGACTTTGCTTTTGTTCTGATTCACTATTTGGTAGATGGATTTTGAAGATAAGTAAGACATTTTTGCCGCTGCTGGAGGCGTGCGAGGTAGTTCGACTTCCATTTCTTCCAGAAGTTCATGTTCCACAATAAACGAGCAACCGACGCAACTTATCAAAGCTGGCAATGTTCTGGTAGACAACATGTACCAGAGCTTTTAATGAATTTCAATTTTGAAAAAGGCTATCGATTCTTCAAAAACTATAGAGGCATATCCCTGTTGACAACGTCGCCTACAAGATCCTATTCAGCGTACTGTGTGAACGTCTAAAGCCGTATTGCACCGCAATAATCAGCACACAATACCAATACCAGTGCGGCTTTCAGTCCGGCAAATTGTGGCAAATCCTGGAGAAGACCAGCGAGTTTCAAATCGATACTCACCATCTTTTTGTCAATTTCATACGACAGCATTCATCGCAAGGAGTTTTCGAAGCGATGGCCGAATTCGGAATGGGAAAATTGATCCAGTTGTGTCGCACCACACATACGTCATGCACCGTGCAGTTCGGTTCAAAAACCTCTGAACCGTTCAAAACCTGGACCAGATTACGGCAAGGTGATGGGCTGTTGTACTGGAGAAGATAGTGCAGCGGGCGTGATACTATGATGACATCGACATTATCGCGCGGTCTTAACGCGCCATAGTGGCAGCTTTAACGGCAAATTGAGGAACAGGCAAAACGAGCTGGCCTAAGGGTCAGCGAGGACAAAACCAAACATATGCTGTCGAGCAAAAAACGATCCGCCGCACACCACCTGGGTCAAAGCGTTACAATCTATAATATTATCTATAATCAATTTTTTGCCTCTGAACAAACGCAGGCTCCACTGATTATATCCGACGCAGAATAGCCCTCGGCAGCCGATATTACTTTGGTCTCTAACAGTTCTATTATGACAGCCCTGCGTTACGGAGCCGAAAGCCAGTCCAACGGCGAACTCTACGAGCTGTACAAGTATGTGGATGTAGACCGGACGACAAAAAGAGTTCCAAGTTGCGATTACGCTCGTTTTTCGCAGTCACGCGCTATTTTTTACAATAGCAATCGCAATTTGGAATCATACATACGATTTATCTGTTCTCATGATCACAAATATAATGTGAAACCACACAATCGCTGTCATGTTTAAGAGGTGTTCGTGTGTACAAAATCGGAGCTACAAAGTCTTACCACACAGCCTAGTGAGAAATGGTCTCAGAAGCAGAAATCATTCTTTAAGTACGCTACTAAGGTCATCAAGGCTCACACACCGCAATTGCGTCGATCAAACGAAACAGTTCCTTTTAAGAACTTACCTCTGCCTCAAACAAGGCCAAATTCTCCACCACTACTCTAGCTCCACTCAAACGAAGCAGTACAGCGACTTTCTGAAGAACTAGGCCATAGTGTCAATTGTGGATGGGACGGATCCCGACCCATTAGACAAAAGAAGCTAGGAAGCTAGACTTGCTTGAAAATTCGCACGACCTACTAGAGATGGTAATCTCGCAGGAGATAGACATGCTGTCAGACGCCGGCGAAGGAAACATCACACTAGGCGTCTGAAGCCAAATATGCTGACATTTCTTTAGATTACCCTAAGCTACTCGGAAATAGCATCGTCGAATCTTATTCTCCGCTTAACCAGCAGCGGAGATTAATTCAAGAACCCTGGTTCATACACGATCAGGTAAATGGACTTAGGACGTCAAAATACAAACTGATTGACTAG
This sequence comes from Eristalis arbustorum, assembly GCA_916610145.1. NCBI lineage: Eukaryota > Metazoa > Arthropoda > Insecta > Diptera > Syrphidae > Eristalis > Eristalis arbustorum. The sequence continues at coordinate 56,752,316 of OU744320.1, read as the reverse complement.
ATTTCACCACGACACTTCCCAGAAAGGTGAAGACCTACCTCGCCTGATACATATCATACCTTTCGGTGAAGCCATACATTCTACACAGATGAATTCAAGATAGAAGATGGCGTAGCAAGCGGAGTTTTCTCGGAGTGCTTAAACCTGACTAAGGATGTTCGCCTACCCGACCACTGCAGCGTCTTCCAAGCGGAAGCAATGGCGATAAGTGAAACTCTCCACTGGCTAAGGTGAAACGGTATATCTGCCCGAGATATCTGTATCCATATGGATTGCCATGCAGAATTAGGTCTCTGACATCAATGGCATCCCCGGCATTGAGTTTTATTAACTCAAAAATAGTAATCCACTGTCCTGCATCTCTTAACGAGATATCGGATCGGCTTACAATTTGTACATAAAGACATTCTAGGAAACTGTAGAGCTGAACTCGTTAAGGACATCACTAGGCTGCCGATTGATAGAATCTTTTGTAACATCGTTACCCCTTTAACTACCTTTATGTTACATCATAAATGCCAGATGGCTGACAGGTAGTTTATGCAAAAATATGTAGAAGAAACTGGGCCGTACCACGGATTAGACCTCTGGCACTTAATGCACAAATCTCATTAGATACTTTGCTTGGATATAAATTTAAGTCCTTATCTGTTTAACTTTCAGATTGTGGAACAGAATATGTGTGAATTCTCACCCAACTAACTACTCCATATCCATCTTCTAGTTCAAACAGAAACCCATAAGCACCCACTCGGCTGCTTAAAGAGCTCCATTTTTAATTGTCTTCTCCTCCATTCCTGCTCAACACGATACGTACAAAAATTGCCAGTTATTTTTGCACTTCTCCGGCCCGAGATGCTAAGGACACCACCTACTCTGAACACGCTCTCAGTGGCATAGACTTTCGTTGGCATGAATAATTACCATCACTTTGGTTCCTTACAGGACTAAAAAGAATAAACACAAGCCGCCTTTAGTGCACTCTTACTCTGAAGTGTGACGAAGGAGCATAGTTCACAAGATGACATCAAGAGAGTACAAAGTGGCTGCGAAGCCGCAGCGAAAATGTTCAACTGAAAACATAACAAAGAAGGACTTAATTCCTTTCCACTATGGCTGACGATACACACATTTGCGTGTACATAGAAGGAGTAATCATTCCATCAGCGGTTGACTTTAACTCAAATAACATACTCGTTGAATATACCAAGCACGATTACTACTGGGCCATTGTTAATTACATATATCGCAGTAACCCGAAAATTAAATAAATGAGATCACGATATTCATGAATCATGAAACCACTCAACTAAATATTATCCAATTAACATAGAGGCTAGCAATGTTGGATTCTGTCATGTTCATTTTGGAATATAGTGTGATACATGAGAGCGGTGAAACTACTAAACCCTTTCATATCTGAATTAATTGAAGGTGTATGTTATGCCACAATGGTTTTCCTCGCTGACCTCGCAGTGATGCAAAAACTATTATGTATTCTAATGCGGTTTCTTGTGATTAAGAGAGTACGAGCCTTTTTGCTCAACAAATATGTTCATTTTTTCCTTACGATATGCTCCGACGTTCATCACAATTTTGATCACAAGTTGTCAGGTTTTGCTTGGAAAACAAAAACATAACAATTGTGTACTCAGCTTCCTCTTGTGAGGCAGTTGTGACTTAAAATACATCATAGAAGTGTGCCAGATTAGGAGTAAAAGTGTGAACTTTCCGTTGCATGCGTTGCAGTTGCAATCCACAAAAATGTATTTGCCGGGTTGCATAAAGGTGCCCAATGAATACTTTCGTTGCGTGCGAATTCCATACCACCCCATACTACACGTGAGAGTAAAGTGATACACATCCCTACAAACGTTAGAATGGATTGTCAAACGTAACAAAAGTTAATCAACTTAATTCGTCGTGATGCATTCCACTTACGGCTCCCTCTTACCATATTAGGTATAATGAGTACTAACGTTTTTGACATGGCACAACGCACGAAGCGGGTTCTATGGGCACAGTCGTTCTTGTCAATCGAAATGCGAAAAATAACAACCAAACTGCGGTTGTTAATGTAATTGAAAAAAATTCAAACTACTTAGCTACTTTTTCAAATGTCAGTGGATCGGGCACTGCGGCTGTCACGTTCCAATCGCTGTGAAAAAGTTGCTGTCTGTGATTTTGTGTCCAACGCTAAAAACTGCACATACTTTGCCCCAAGCATACATACATTGGAAGTTTGTGTAGTTTATCTGCGAGATTAAAGTCGGTCACAGCAAACTTAGGCTCATTTCCTTAGATTCAATCATTTTGATACTGTATTTGCACTACTGATGTGAGAAACCGTTCAAGCATGATTCCGGAACAAGAATGTTGCAGTGACTGCAATTTGTACAACATCCATTCAACGTACATTCATAAGATTCATACTGCTCGTTGAGTCGACTGATGTACATACTTAATTACTTATGATACTGGTTATCCATAGAAGCTCCGAAACTAAAATTCCTGCCTTCCATCAGCGACGGTCCTGGGCACGCTGATTCCATGCATCAAGACCAAGCCGTCCTTTGTTCAGGAGAGTCGGTCTCCCTGTCCTTCTGAAACCAGGAGGTGGTTGTGTCCATGAGCTCGATGTGGCCTATCCAGTGTAATCGACGTAATTTTGCCTTCTGGATTACATCTACATCTTGGATTCGCAGTTGTCTTCTCCTTCATTCACCTTGCTTACAGACCGGACCATATACCCGACATAGAATTTAACAGCTCTGCTGTTTTGCTTTTCATCCGGCTTTCGGCTCCATAACATACATGTAAATGGGCAGGCAAGACAACTGTTATGGAGAGCATGATTTTAATCTCTTGAGCCAAAATTTTCTTCGGGAATTATTTGGTAAATGCAGCCACACATTAAGTAATCATTATCATCAATGTTCTTGGAACAATTGAGGCTCATCAGTAAAGTAAACTATTCTTTATGCTCTCATTAATACGGAAATTATGCGAAAAACAAATTAATATTGAATCAGGCTCTATTAGTCGTATATGAATTCTTGCAATAATTCGATGAATACAGACAAAAGAATGTTAAAATATTATCAAATTTTTGTGATGATAAGCCTTAAATTTTAAAAGCATAACATCTTTATTCAATAATCATTTGGTGCTCATACTTTGTTTCCTACGTAGTCGGGCATTATAATACCTTCAAAACGTCTAAGCTATTCACCGAAAGCAATCCAGAACCCTGAAAGCGACACACTCCATAAAAGAGAACACAAAATAGATTTCTGCAAGTTCCACAGGGATTCCTCTGAAATATCTGAAAGCAAAGCCTATATGAAATTCGTAACATTTTCCCAAGTAATAACGTGTGAACTCATAATTTTTAATGGCTGAGCATAAATTTGGCCATAAAACTCACAGGGGGCTCTTAATCGGCAAAACTTTAGTAGTTCCATAACTTTTCGAAGAAATGACCTTTTTCCTCTTGAATAGTTTGGTTTTTTAGTAAAGCGTATGGCGTTCTCCAACATATGGAGCACTGTGTTGAGGCATATAATATATTCGTCTTCCCTTTGATACGAAGCATTTAAAATGTGATGCTACTTATAGATGTATGTTGGATTATGAAAGTCAAAAATGTGTATGTGTGTACCATGAATTGTGTAGTAGATATGGGATGTGGATAGTGAATGGTAACTGCAGTATTTAGGCAATTGAAAATAGTTTGAGAGCATGAACACAATTCCTGGAGTGCAGGAATTATGTCTTAAGCTTATTACTTTTTTTAGAACCAAGTGGCTAGCTTACAAGATGTTCATGGGATAGTCCAGTTGTTCGTACTATTAACTTGTGAGCCAAGGTAGAAGAAATCCTTTACCACCTCGAAGTTGTGGCTGCCTATGGTGACGTTCTGATGTTGTGTGTCCTTTTTTATGACAGCATATATTTCGTTTTGTCCTCATTCATCCCTAGACCCATTTTTGCCGCCACCGTTTCAATACCAGGAAACGCTTCATTGAACGCTCGCTGTGTTCGACCAATCACGTCGTTTGACCAAATTGTCCGCGAATGCTAGAAATTGCACGGATTCTTGGAAGATCATGCATTTTGTGTTGGCGAGTGAGTTTTGCGCGACCTTCTCAAGTACGATGTTGAAAAAATCACATGAATGCGCGTCGCCTTGCCTAAAGCCTTTTTTGATGCAGCACAACCTGATAAGTATAGCAGGAATGTCAAAATTAGACATGTATAGGTTTGTATAGCTCGTCTCTATGCACGCTATCATATGTGGCCTTAAAGTTGACAAATGGGTGGCGGATGTCGATTTGCATCTATTGCATTTTTTTGAGGCAAAATGAGCTGCTAAACTGCAGAGTACCCCAGCCAATCTGTCCGAGATTTGTCGTTGAGATAAACATTGCTGGAAAGTGGAGACAGTGAATGAAAACCCGTCATCAAAACGAAGACCGAAACAGTTTGCTCGGTGTCGGAAAGGATAGACCGACAAGGAGCAAAAGAAGCGTACAAAGGAGGCAAGTTGCGGTGGATGGGTACCAGAGCGAAGAAATACCTTCAGAAATACTTCGACGAGTTAAGGCGGATCCGAAGATCAGTGACCTGGAGAATTCGTCTATAGGTTCAGAACATCACAGAAGTACTTCTGTTGCAACTACAAGCATCCGGTGAGCAACTAACTACAATCAGATCAGCGTTGAAAATGTAGAGAAAAGGAGGAAAAAGGTGTACGCGCTCTTTCAGAAAGATTAACGGTGGAGGCTGAAGAGATCGACGATGTCACCATCGGGAGTGACATCAGCGATACGATCAAAACCCAACTCGGTGTGGAAATTAGTGACGTCGACGTAGGAAATCTACGGAGGCAATCAAGTCGTAATCTAGACCAACGTTTACGTCCCGGAATGAAATGAAGAGGTATGTTACAAAATAAGCAAGTGTGGCGGAAGCAGAAGTACATGTCTGTGCCGGACTTTGTCGATGAAGAAGGGGATGAATAAGAGATGAAATAGATGAAGCGTTGCAAGCGCGTACATAATATACGAATACTACTTAGAATGACAAGATGAAGATATTGTATGGATAAAAATGATGAATTGTATGAATTTCAGGTCATTTACTGAAACTTGGAAGTCTTGTTCACCTAATTCTGTTTTTACACGGTTTTGATATAACACGGTTTGAAAATAAAATATTTTTAATTTGTTTACTCGATTTTATTCCATTTAGCACGATTTAAAATTTTTCGTGCTTACATTTTTTTGTCAAATTTCATTTTTGCGAAGTATGTTCATATCACACATTAAGAGAATTCTTTTTTGCGTGTACAAGCAAATTTACTGGTCAAAGCATATTTAAATAGGACAAATTTAGGGGAATTCCCAATGTCTTTTTTTACACGGTTTTTTCTGGAACCAATCTACCGTCTAAAAACAGAATTAGGTGCATTCCTATACATATTTAAGTCTGGAGTTTCGCTTGTAGGAAGGTGAAATGCAGTTATATGCCATTTATACGTACGTATACATTTGCACACATTACTTTGGATGAACTTTGAGAGCGTTCTTGATTTAATTTCATGTAGGAGCAATCAAGTATCCCCTGCGTGGTGAAGAGAAGACGATTTCTTCAGTGGTAAATGAAACGATTGCTTGATTGGGGAGGATGGAATGATGACATCTACCAGTGGTATAGTGAATACGAAATGCTTTTTTTTTGGGAAATAATGAGATTTGGTAGGCAAGGTAAATATGGAGTTTACGTACATCTGTCTAAACAAAAATTAGATAGGTAGGAGCATGAAAACACTGAGGACAGTTTAATGTCGGATGGCCTAATGTAAACACAGAAATACTAATTCTCAAGAAAGATAAATCCCAAGAACCAACGTCAATATTAGCACGAGTGTACTTTAGTAATGACAGAAAAACATCAAGTGGTAGATTGGCATTTATATGATACATGTTATGTGTTAGCGAATGTTTCATTCATTTCGACATACAGCAGCAATAGACACAATGCTAAGTTGACGAAGTTTTTAATAGACTTAATCGAAAAAAAACGCATCATCATAGGGGAAAAGAAGAAACCTTCTAGAACTAAAATATCAATATCAATCCTCATTCATAAATATATTCAAAATAAATAATTTATAAAAATATGTTTCTTACATATCAGAGACAAACTAAGATTCTCGGGATCTGAAGCCATCGCATACACCGATAATGTGGGGCTGATTGCTACCGGTAATGCGACTATTAATGAGCTAATAGAAAACGCAAGCGTTTTGTGGAAGGCCCCTCTAATGACCACCAACCTTAAGCTACTGACATGAATTCAGACAGTTGCATGTCTAGTAGCCACGGGAGCGATATCCACCACTCCCATGCCAGGTACTAGTTGAACTTCATACCACTAGTCCACTACTAATAGATGACAGCTGCAAAGACCTGGCTCCTAAACCGGACTGGACATGCAAGTACTGTATTTCGTGTTCCACTTGCGATAAGAGACTCAGCCTTACTTCGACTTCGATGAAAAATTTTGAGGTCATTTCCTAAGAAGTGAGAAGTGGAATACCAATTAACCCATTAAAATTCAACCACCCAAGTATACACAGATGGTTAGAGATGGGTATAGAAACAGGCGCGGGCATTTACTTCGAACAGTTAAAAATGCACTGCTCCATCAGGATTCCGGATTATGACAAAGGGTTCAAGTGGAGGTCCTGACGGTTAAAGAAGCGTCCATGTTGATATCAATGTTGGAGATACCACCGGCTGATATCACCATTCTTATCGAGCGTCAAGCGGCCATGAAAGCAATTTGTCGACGGAGATAAATTCCAAGCTGGTTGCATGCTGTCGTGAAGAGCTAAGGAAGCCGAAATCGATCCAATTAACGCAATCCTAAACATTCATTATCTTCAAATAGACATCGGTCGAGTAAGGCAAAGATGGGTGTCCTGTCGTATACGTATATAGTATGTAAGAGCCTGACCAGATGCTTCAGATGCTCAAAATTTGGGCACATATTTCGCCAATTTAAAAGCAATCAAGACTGTTCTTTACAATGCGGAAATTGTGGAGAAGGAAACAATATAGGAATGACGCAATGTGCCTCTGATGGAAATTTTCCAGAGCATATATTTTATTTTAAAAAATATTCGAGTATCCATTTAACCGCATTAATTATGTTTGTCTCAATATTAGGACTGAACTCTTGCGAAGAAAAAATGACTGTAGCATCTGTGTACAGGGCTGTGTCAAAGGAAGAGAGAGTAGAAAAGACAGGCGTAAGCAAATTATACAAAGATTGCACCTTGTGGAAAACCAGCAATGGCGTCAACGAGATTGAAAACAACACTCTTAAGATAGACCTTAAAGTATAGATCTGTGATATAGCCTTTAAACATTTTTCATAGAAACGGAGAAAAATTAAACAGTAACATTTTCTATAAGAGTCCGTAGTGCCATACATAGTCGAACAATTTTCCGATTTTTGCTTGTACTTAAATTTCTCAATTCCGATTCGGGTATTGCAACTACTTTTGCTAATTTCCATGCAACCCGAAAGTATCGAACCTTAATACAGCTATCGATAATGAGAGTAAGATACTTTATACACATTGTTTGTAGATTTTTGAGCTAAACGATTTTAGTGTTATCTACTTCACCTGTTAAAAAAGTGCTGACAACTTCGAATTGAAAGCTCTTTAAGGTATTACTAGAACAACGATCCCAAATACAATGCTCCAATAATGCAAGAATGCTTGCTCTATAATTGTACTGAAGTTATCCCAGAGTAAGGGCTTGAACCCGATTGAAAATTTATAGGAGTGTCTGTAACGTAGAATAAGACAACATTCAATTTCCCGCCAAAATGATCTCAAAAATTTCTGCTGAAGAGTGGGAAAAAATAACAATTGGAACATGAAAGTGTAATGGAGCAGAAAAGTACTATCCTACTTAATATTAGAAGCAAAATGAAACTAGAATTACAATGATTATATCAACACTTCTAAATTCGGCCCAATAATTTTGTGATGTATTTTTCTTAAGTATTCTGCAATTGAATTTCCATAAATAATTTGTTGTGGCCAAACTGAACGTAAGTTGTGAGGTTGTGGGCTATGGCCCGTGGTGTTGTATGTATAAGCGTCGACTCGACGCAGATTTAAGAGTCTTAGTTCGATCCCTGGCCCCATCTCTTTCATGTTTTACCAATAAACTTTTGATTACATCTATATTTATATCAAGGGACAATTAGAACAAAGACGAGCGTCAATTCGTAGTCGACACACGCCGAAAAAATTGCAACAACTCTAACAAGTGCACCGTGCATTTACGTCCGAGTCACAATGTCGTCTAACATTCGAATATGAGTCGAATAAATATATTTCGCTTATTCGTAAGTGAGGATTGGTCCGCATTATAATGCGATTAGATTGGCAAATGAGCCTGTCGGCTCAGTGAGTATGATTATATATTTATCTTTTTATTCACTAGAACAAATTAAATACATTGTCCGCAACCGAACCAAGTTAATCATCGGAGAAGTCATTGACCTTTACTAAGTCCTGGCAAAGTGTAATTAGTGTAACAGGTACTAAAAAAAATTCTCGCCTTTATACGCACTCCGAATCATACGTAAATGAAACGAAACACTTAAAAATCATATTCAAATTATCTGGGCCGAGCAGAAAGCATAAACAATCCCCCTCCTCATAGATACGTACATCCATAATCTGTTTTAAGCCATCCTTTTTTAAAACATTACCAGGACCAACATTGAATTATATTTTGATGAATAAAAAGGAAATTAAAATCGGAGTCGGAGGAATAGAATAATCGGTTTTTTATTAGAGCGTCCATGAACAAATTGTCTATTCCTAAATGTAATGCTTATCACCCTATTTTATGAGGGCAGTTTGCGTTTAAGTGAATCCTTAACAAGACACGAGGTACAATAACAAACTCATAGACTATTTGTAATGATGTTTTCAATGGAGAACTTGTTTCAGCGAAAGTCAGAGAGCATTAGCGTTAATCGAATTAATCCATTCAATTTCCCCCAGTGAAGGAGTAAGGATTGTGCGGTTATTGCTTTTATAATGATTGTGATTGTGGATGATGTGACTACAAAAGCTTAAAAAACGGCGTATTGAACATTTTGGGGAAAATACTGAAGGTGTGGCGTAATGTGGCACTCAAATGCCACGCGAATATGTCACCAAGAGTTTTAAATACCTTTAATTAATGGTGTTAGGAATACTTCTTTGTTTTTATATGCCATTGGTTATATATGTTTTACTTATTTTAATGAAATTAGGACCGTTTGCTGATATTTAACTTAGCGTTTTAAGTTTCACTTAATAAGTTAAGTTATGCTTAGCGGCTTGTGAAAAGTAGACCTTAAATCAGGAACATGAAAATGTTCACATAATAAACAGGGAATATGACATAAAATCAAAGTGATGTTGGTTTCGTTTGACCGTAGTTTAGCTCGACTGAAAAACTTATGAATGACAGCGAATAGCTAAAAATGAAGTAAAGGTTTAGCTGGTACTTGGCCCTGATGCAGTCGGCGTTTTGTCTTTTGTGTGAATATTTGGTTTTACTTATTTTTAAAGTCAGCTTTGTTCTCAGATGCTTTTTGTTGTTTATTCAACGAGACAATCTCTCTTAGAGCTCTGGTAAACAACTTGTACGAAGCATTTAAAAACCATATTCCTCTTTAGCTTGCAGTATCGGTTATGTTATATTTTTTTACAAAAAGGAAATATGATTGCTTCCCTTAACTCTTGTGGTAGCTTCCAAGTCTCATTTTAAACCTATGGTTGCGTATTTCAGAAACTCTACTAATAACATATCTGATATCACTTCTTGTTGGATAATTGCGGCATCTAGCATGATTTTTTTCTGAAGATTTGCAATATATTCAGTAAATTATATTGAAAATATTACATTACGAATTTTAAGCTTTGAGCGGCCCGCTTATGTAATTTGAAAAAAGAAAAAACACCTTTATTTCTTTATGGAGGGTAGAATCTCTGCTCACAGCTGAAAGTGTTTCATCGCACTGAACTTGGCAGGATGCCAGCACCGTTCGTTTTCAATGCGTTGACTTAGTTTACATGTAGCCTCATAGCAGAGCTCCCTGGATAGCTTTTGCAACACACGTGATGAGGTGAAGTAATGCATGCAACAATTCCTTTGCGGCTGTGCGGAGGGCTAAAAGCCCGTACACAAAAATTCTGTTGATACGAGTAAGCGAGCAGTCTAGGCTCAACGGACAACGACACGGCACAAAAGAGGACAACGATTTGCAAGTATGCTCCTGGAACGTAAGAACACTCTTCACTCCAGGCGCCGCTGATAAGCTAGAATGTATACTCACGCAGTATAGGGCGGATATTATTGCGATCCAAAGAATATGCTGAATATAGCAAATTATAATGAGCAAGATAGAGTGCGAACATTGTCGGAATGATTGGAAAGCACAGCTTCCCCGACAGACAACGGGCGTTCTTTTTACAGACTTTGCGACAGGCGTAAATATGGACATGTGCCGCACAGGATTCCCTCTTCAAAAAATCCACACAGGAACCTGGCGAATTCCGGACGGTCGAAGCGCCAATCAAATCTACCATGTGCTAATTTACTGAAGCCATGCGTCAAATATCCAGGATGTGCTAACATTCAGAGGGACAATTGTCGTCTCTGACCATTTTCTCGTGGCAGCAAGATTCAGACCGCGACTGTCCAATGTCGAAAAAGCTCCAGCAGCCAACATTTTTTTATTGAACAGTCAATCGGTGAAGTTCGTTCGTGCGTTATTAATCAATTAAATAATGAACTGAGATCAATTAAATTGGATATTCGCCAAATAAAACATAGGTCTTCACTAAACGCTATATCCAGTGAAGCACCGTGCAATGGACCGCACGTTGCCCCAAAAAGTTTTATTCTATTAGTGCGCCCAGTAGTGGAATCATTAATCAAAAATATGAGAAAAAAAACTCGTAAAAAAAATAAACAAATTGCCGGCAACGACGTGTCTGCTTCCAATCTTCTATTAAAAATAGTCACGTTGCTGTGTTCCGCGTGGGCGCTACTGAAAGTGAAAAATTGCATTTCCTCGAAGTTAAACATCTCTGGCGGAAAATTAATTGTTTTAAATTGGTAAGATCAACCGCGGACTTAACCAAATTATGTTTTATTATTTTTAAAATAACACTGCCCGAAAGTGGAGTTATTTATATTAACGGATATATAAGAGTAGAAAGGAAATAACATTATGTTTGGTGTCGGCCGGATCAAGACTGACAATACCTATTTAGAAATATTTTTATTAGAATATACCGCTTAGTAACACATTGATAATGTTAATGAATTCCGTTTCCGATGGCCTTAAAGGAACATCATTGACATCGGGATGCAATTGACACTTCTGTTATTCAACACAAATGTGCCGTCAGCAAGTTCGCTGCCTTGGAATTGTATAACTTCACTACAATTTGCCAAAGAATTCTCCTGAATTCCATCTTTAATTGTTTTTATTTCTACCTCAATTTTTTTTATTATTTTTACACATTATTGCAACTATAGCTACTACCACATGACAAATATGACAATTAAATGGCTAGGGATAAACTCGATATTATAATTCGACTTAATGATCCTTAGCACTTGAAATGAAATATTATTAACATTTACAATAAAGTTTCCACTTTAAGTAATGCTTATATCATCACAATCCTTTGTAATATGTTCGATAGTCACAACTTCGGCATTATTTTTATTGCGCAAATAACACGCTCGCTGAATTACACAGTTATTAAGTTCCATTAGACTAATCTTGGCAAGTTATCTATTATTATATATATAATGAAATAGCTCCAATTTCGGGCGGCTTTAGCTTAAACCTGTCTAATTTGACACTTTCTAATATTTCGTTGGTTAAAATACTTGGGTGTAATAAGGCCTCTTTGGCAGATACTACATTGTCGGAAATGTTATTGGTTTTTTCGGCGAGTTGTTCTATTCGTGATCATTAAACCACCTTGATGCATAGCAAATTGACGTACCCTTTTGGTTAAGCACAGCACCCATTGCAAAATTGTAGGCACCTGTGAAAACGTAAATGGCTTGCCGAAATTCGGAAATCCATGTACGAGTAGTTTATGATGTTTTGTTTTAACGTTTCAAAGGCCTGAATGTATTAGGAATCTCTAATATTTAACCCATTTTATGACGTCCGGGGTGAACTTGGGCCTCAGCCAAACACGCCTCTCCAGCTGGCACGATCCATAGCCAGCTGCCTACGGTTTCGCACGCCAAGTTGATTGAAGTCCTTCTCCACCGCGCCATTGGTACGTGGCCGTCCTCCATTGAATTGTCCCACCGTTTCGGAGTCGAAGAATGGAGCAGTGTTGTGCATGCGCTCTACATGATCTACAAATCTTAAACGATTAAATCAAACAGGATCAGAGATTGATCGAACTCTGTTAATTCTCCTGTTATAGTCCAGGATACCTCGCCATAGAGCAAGAAAAGTCTGATTAGGGTTTCATATAATGTTAACTTGGTCCTTTGAGAGAGGGCTCTACTACTGAATTGCCTTTTGATCCCAAAGATTCAGCGGTTGGCAAGAGTTATTCTGCGTTGAATCTCGGCACTGATTTGGTTCGTTCTATTAACTTATTAGCCAAGTAGATGAAATCCCTTACCGCCTCGAAGTTGTAGCTGGTTATGGTGACGTTGTGATCGCGTCGTTTGTGTTGTGTGTCCTTTCTTGACAACAGCATACTTTGTTTTGTCCTCATTCAACCCTATACAATTTTTTTCCGTCTCCGTTTCAATACCAGCAAACGCTTCATTTATGGTTCTCTGTGTTAGACCAATCACGTCGTTCGACCAAACGTTAGCGTATGCTACGATGACCGTCACCTTGTCTAAAATCTTTCTTGACATTGAAGGTCTCGACGAGTTCGTTACCGACCTTGATGGAGAAGCGAGAGTTCTCCATCGGCCTCCTGTATAACCTGACGAGCTTGGCAGGAATGTCAAAAATAGACATGATGGTGTCTAGCTCGTCTCTATACACGCTGTCATATGCGGCCGCAAAGTCGACAAATATATAGGTGGTGGATGTTTTTTTTTATCAATGGTGGACTTCACACACCTCTTACAAGACAGCAAGGTCTAAGAGGCGATGCTCAAACTTATCCCTCGTTAGTTGTCGCTTTTTGAGAAGCCGGTGCTCTTTCCCCTTTTTAAAGTTTGTAGAGCTCACGAATAGCGATGGGCAATTGCGAATGAAATTCACAATTGAATAAATTGGCAATTGTTAAAATTTGAATTCGATTGTCGATTTATTCGGTCTCATCAGAAAACAATCGAAAATAATCGAATCGAGTCGATTTTTCTCAGTACCTACTACAACCAACAGAATGCCGGGTACTAATTCCTCGATTTATTCATATGTTGGTGTCAGTGTAAAAAATCAGCGTAAGGCTGTGTCACCAATAAGAAATGGAAGAAGAATGGAATGGAAATATCGAACTAATCCGGAATATTTATTGTTCGACTTCCTAACAACGCTCCTGTTTCTCCATTTCTGTAACTTGCCTCCGAACTTCGTCTTCATGTTTCGGAGTCTATAAAGCCTTGAATTAATTTGATCAGATGTTTTCCTGATCTCATCCATTATTGAATCCGTATTTGTAAGCTTATTCCCTTCTTTATAGACTAAACTTCCATACTTTTTTAATGTTTTCGTTATTTCTCCTCTTTCCATTTGGCTCAGATATGAAGTGTCTATTTCCTGCTTTTGTTGGTGTACTATTTTCATTATTTTTATGTTGATATTCAATTCAGCTACAGTTTTGATAATAATGTAAACTCTGTCGCCATATCTCTGTGGAATTTTCCTATGTTCACTCATGTATGTACGTTCGGGACTAATTACATATAACTTCGCTATGGCGCCGGCGCAACTCTGTCTCGTTCACATGCAACACAACAAAAACCAACAAAATACCTAATCCTCATTTTCACCGTGTGCTGAGTTGGTGGTGGTTTTTGTCTAGCTTTCCTATAGCGACTCCGCTATTACTTCGAATGGTGCTCGATTGCCTCTCAGAGATGGCGCTCCTTCACGGTGATGGTTTGTGGCTTCATTTTGTCGCTTTTGAGCTGTACACCCCCCACTCTTCTTCCGTTAGCGATACACCAAACCACAGGTCTGCTGGACCGGCTACATCCAGTGCAACCTTTTCGAATGGTGCCCCAACGTTGTACTTGTTAATCAAACGGCTTATAGATTGCGGCCCCTTTGACATCTTGCAGATATCACAACCAGAACCTCTGTTGAATTTTCTCCACCGTCTTGCCAAGATGTCCAGTTTCTTAAACTGGAACAACGATCGTAGCACAGCATGGTCCGTTCTCATAGGGAATTGTTGGCCATGGAAATACTTGAAGAAGTTTTGTACACATTCTATAGGCAATTACTTTTTCATTGTGGTGACGAATACTGGATTGGCGTATATCAGTGCGGTGAAGACCAGCTTTTTCAATATCTAAAACGTTGTCTCCTGCGGATTCTTCCACCTAACTGCTGGTCAACTCATGCAAGCTATGCGCAGGATCAGCACAACCTGGTAAGAAACGGCGGCCGCTATATTTTCCTCGTTGGTGTGTATGCCTTCTAGTAATCCAGTGGCCAAGGTACTTCACTTTCTTCTTGAAAATGAAAAGTTATTGATACTCAGCTTAAGTCAAGCTCCCGCAATGCGTCGGAATGAATACCTCTTCTAGGTTTCCCAGTTGGTCATTGAAGGCCTTACCCATGACAATATATGTAGTCCAGGTATGACACGCTGGTCTTCCAGTGCAATCCTATGGTCCAATATATGGTCCATTAGCCGCGCGAATGTCGCTGGGGCACTGCACAATTCAAATGACATTGCCAAAAACCGTTACCTATACTAAAAGCGGTTTTTCACGAAAGTTTTTGTCTATTTTCACCTTAGACAACTTCTCCAGGGCATCGTCTATTCTTAGCGTCCTGTAGTCCACACTGAAACACGTGCCGTCCTTTTTCTTGATAAATACCACTGGCGAGTTGCATGAACGTGTCAATTGTTCAATAACGGTGAACGATCGGTGTCCTTGTCTCCAATGACCACTTTCTAAACTCGTGTTTTGTCTCTGGTTTCAACAACAGACAACGTGTTGTGCCCACAATCACCATTTATCGTTGCCCAAACTACAGCCTCTGAGTTCGTCGGAATCCTGATGTCTTTTCCCTCAACTACTTGGTTGATCCTCGAAGATTCAATGGTATCTCAGAATTCTTGTACTGCAGAACTCTCTGCCTAAGGTCAAAAATAATGTCGATCCCATTCATTAAGTCCGCGCAAAGAATCAACTCGTTCACTCGCACGAGTACGAGAGCGAGTCGTACTGCATGCATTTCGGTTAATTGCCCTAGTATCTTGGAACATCAACGCTATTACCTCTGTCAGATCAACTGGAGCTGAACTGGTAAATATTGTGCTTCTCGCCTCCAAAAATCAAGTGAAAAGGGGTAATATTCCATGCAAAATCAAAACTCACAATAAGGAGAATTTTTTGAAGATGAATGAAAAATGTCCACCAGAAACTAACAGGAGTGGGTTAAGGCTGATTGGTATGTGAAATTGAATTCAATAAGTTTTAAGTTAATAAAACTGCTGTTCAATATTATACGACCAAATATATGAGGATATGAGTACATAATCCCTGGCAAAGTCTGATTTAGCCATCAGATATATGTAATTGGCGAGGAACAATATTCAAACTGAATGGTAGTCAAAGTTCCTAAACTATTTTTTTAATTTGAAAACAATTTAATTCTTTAGCTATATGTGATTGAGGAGTAGTAATATTTATGTAATAAATTAGGTTATTCTACAACTACACTTATGCCCAGCAAGCTAGTACCATACATAAGTGAACCACTGAAATAAATCAGTAAAACTCGTTGCCACAACACAGCATGTGGGATTCTACAGGGCATTAAAACTTGAAAATTGTTTGCGAAAGCAATCAACCACATTGTCAGCATTTTTATCTGCCACCACCAGACCAATAAAGACAGGGACATATTGATTGAGCAACTTTAGTTTTATTGACGAAAAGAGTATAAGCATTTACACATGAATGAACAACAGAATCCATGAATCCACTGCAAGCCCGGGGGAATAAAATGTAATTGATTCAACATGGTATTTAAAAGTAAATTAAAATCCTCGGTCTTCAAAACAATATGGTCATTAAAAAACAACATCCAGCTTATATATTTAGGAATTATAATTTCGCTGCATTCATTTTCAGGAATTTAAAGGACTTAGGTGTCCCATGCGGGTAAAACTTTTCTCTTCAGCGTTCTTTTAAAAAAAATTTATTTGACATATAAAAGTTTCAATTTCCACTTTGTAGGTTACTGTATCCATAAGGTCGGCACTGACCTTTGGATTCCTAAGTGGCATAATTATAAAATGGAAATTCGACAGAACAAGTTAGGGAATCATAAAAATTAGTAAGCTCAAGCTATTAATGCGGATTATTTTTATACCATATTCTCATGAGGTTTATGGAGGAAATGCCTTAGTTTCCTCCCACTGTTTTCACTTTCTAATGGTGCTTCAATATTCAAGTTTTGAACGTTTTAAAAATGGGTATTCAGATGAAGAAGAATTTGTATTAATGTGTAATCCTTTCGAAGCCAGTTATTGTAAATAGTTTCCTCTTCATGCTAAGCATTTAACATGAGTTATTAGTTTTAGCAACACTTTTAGGAAATTAAAATGGGCTATTAACGAACTTTTCCGCTGACTCGCGTCTTGAAATCCGGGAGTGGACATAAATGAGTCAAGGCTACCCACCTACGGCCATTTTTCCCCTAGTTCACAAAATAGAGGAACATGAGAGTGGTGGAAGCCCTTTGTATTACATTTATACTTTTGCAAAGTTCATCAATTCATCCAAATATGGAGGCCTATTCATAAATTTTGTAGGATAAATCGCAGCCGATTAATTCATTTTGTGCAGAAATAATGGCTGATATATGCACCCCCATATTGGAATCAGACAGATTTGTGTTTTACCTCATCAATTCGGAGTCCGTCGGAAAGGTCTCCTCAACGACGGCCATTCGGTAAGGCAGTTTTACTGTCAAAGAGAAGAAGAGATACATAAGCAGCTTTTCCGGAGAATAATACGAGAATTTGCAATTTGTTTTATTTTTGTTTTTAATGAAGTGCAATATTTTATAGGTTTACGTAACATTTTCTCTCTTTGCCGACAAGTAAACAATGAGGCCTGTTGCCTGGCTACAAGCTTGTAATTCGGCAACCCGCGAACAAATGTCAGCGGAATGACGATTTAATTTCAATATATTTCTGGAGCCAATTATTTTTCTTGTTGTTGGCGATATACTGTACAACGACCTTAAGCTCTATTGTGCCCCCTTACTAAATTCCGACCTTATTTCCCGAAATTATTAAATGCGCCTATTTTTCCCTATCCCTTCGTTTCAGGCTAATTGATCAGTAGGGCTTAGGTAGGCTTGGGCCTCTCTTTCCCAGATTTGGTATAAACGCTACCTTGGCCCTTCTTCACTGGTTTGGTACATATCCCAGCGCTGGACAACTTTTAACTATAACAATTTGCTTTTACCTTTTTGGAGTTGGTCTGTTATAATTCATTAGGTTTCCTATGAATGTCCCCTATTTTAGATAGGGTTTTATGTAGTCTAGCTTCTGAAGCTTTCTCTCTTGACTATTTTCATTATTGTAGAAGGTGTGTGCATTTCTATAGACTTGCCAGTCTCCGGTTCGTTTATCCGCATGAAGCACGTTGCGTGTTTGGCTAGCATATTTGATAATTTATTGCTCAACCATGGCACTCTGCTCCCATTAAAGTCTCTGCTTATTGAACAGTTTTCTTGGAACGCTGTTCTGGTGTTTTTGTTGCACTGTCTACAACATGTGTTAGCAATAGAAAGTGAGATCTTTTGGTATCAATGCGCTCCATTGCATTTTAAAGATATCCCAGTCTGTTTTCCTTGAACAGTCCAACCTGCTAGACCAGAGTTATCCACGTCGAACCTCGTTATTCTCTGGTCGGACATAGATGGTTTATTGGATACTTCCCAATTCCTAACTAGGTTACTAAGATAAAAATGTTGGCATACTCTGCAAGAAGAATAACATTAATGTTGTTATTAATTGGTCACCCTGGTGTCGAAAATTACCTTGGCATTCCTTCTGGATGTGTGGCTTCATTATTAATATGCAGATTTGCTGCGGTGAACAGCTTTGATATCACAGTAGATGCCGCAATAGCATGATGGATGTTCAACCGGGCAGCTTAATAGATGGTTGTGCGGGAGCATGGTTCTATTACACGTTCGGGGCTATTGCCCCGCTTTTTAAGGAGTAAAGTCATAATCTAGCTCCATCTCACCATGTTTTAATGCTCTCCATCAGACAGTGAGTCGCCAGAGAAAGTATGAACTCCTCTTTCGGCTCTCCCTCAACTGTTTGCTCAATCATCAATCCCAACCCTCGGAGGGGATATTGTTGTTCCTTTGCAAGCTTGATTGGATTAATTAGCTGACGCATCTCCTCCTCCGTCTTCTTGACTCCCGACACCAATACCTTTCTTAGGAAACTGTATTGAAATTGGAGAGCTTCAAATGACTGTTGGTCCATTCCGATTCCCAGTACGTGCCTGGTTCCTCCATCACGACCATATAGCACGTTCTACAACAAGATAGCGGTATTTCAACATTAAGTGGTCAAGCTCACTCCGTTCCATTTACCTGCTTTGGATGCTACCTTCTTTAACTGCATTGCCTTTTGCAGAGTTGCGTAGCTTCTGCCCGCCGAGATATAATTTTGGTTTCAGGGTTCCGCCTTCGACCTGTCTTTCATACGAGACAACTTTCGTGTTTTATGCGCCACGAGTTTGAGAAAGAGAAGCTGCAGCTTCCTTTTTTCCGAGGCTTGCTGGCGTGGCACCTATGATCGTCTTCAGATAGCGCCATTTTCATCATTCTCCTTGTCGCAGCTTTAGAGGATTGAGGAGTTGCATACTTCATGACATCTGTTGTGAGGTGAACCAATGTATGCACCCCTGGTAAGAGATTGCATAACTACCCCAATCAGACCTGCGGTTGTGCGGGGGCTAACAACCCTTCCACGGCAGAAACTACATGGAGGACATACACGTCTTGGATAAACGGACAAATGACTTTATGGAAGGCGGCGGAAGAGCTAACCATAAGCTTTTGTGTCTAGTATATAAGGTTTGCCATGAATTCCAAAATTAAAATGAAATTAAATGAAAAAAAGGACTGGTAAATAGTTTGAACTCGATTACACTTATGTTTAACAAATCTGTTGTCTTGTATATAACTTAAACGGATAACATCTTTCTTCAATGAGTCATGCACAACTCGAAAGCATTTTTTCCGTAAATGTTACATAATGGGTTCATAATCTGTCCAGCTGTCGGACGGGAAAGCCGATTTCCGTTAGGTGTTGTATATAATAATACAATATAGCATAGAAGTGTTTATACAATCCGCAGTGCGTAGAGTCGCAAAGTGACCAAGCTCCTACAAGTCATTAAAGCGCGCGTCACTTTTCTGTTTACCTCTTCTGTGTGCAATCCAAGATATCTCCCAACAATATTTATTTTTCTTTACTGAAACCAGTGTTGTGTTCGACTCTTATTTTAGTGAAAGGTATATTGGTGTTTTTTGCCGTTTTACTTATTTATTGTTATGAGCCCGAATAATTGCATGATCATCCTTTGAGCACATAAAACTATTTGTCTCTCAGTCCGAGTTAGGTATCTGTTTTCTAGTAGCCGTAGCAACTACTCATGTCGTGCATTTTAGATACGACCAATACCAAATCTGAGAGCTTTTTTGAGATACTATGCCACCAAGGCGAATAGTAAAAAAATAAAACATATATCATGGATAATTATCGCGTTGTATTTCGATGCTTCAATTTTATATATTCTTTAAATAAACAATTCATAATTCAATTTCTGATTCCATGGACCAACGAATTTTTATTTGTAAGCACAAAAATTCAAAAGAATCTGGCATTTCTATTAGCTACATATTAAAATCAATATGTTTCCATCACGTGCAACTGCATCCTAGTACTCATGCTGCACACCGTCGAAAAGAAAGCATACAACGTCACTCCAAATGCAAATATTTTGCATTTACTTAGTTATCACCCAAAGAGGAAAATATTCTAGTCGACAGGTTTCCAATTTTGTGGAAAATACTGAATTGTCTTGGAATCTAATATGCAAATACTATCCAGACACAATCTTGCTACTGTAATACCACCGCATGTCAAGACGTTGTCTTCAGAAATAAAAATAACTTACTGTGCGAATATGTGAACGATTTTATGTATGTATTTGAAAGTCGGACTATTTTATTTTGTAATTTATGAAACACTTGAGTATAAGATTTTACTCAAAATCACTTCTTTTATTTGAGATAATTTCGCATCCTGTCAGACTTAAAATGATTTTATCTATGCTCATCACAATTTTTCATAATCGTATATGTCAGTACTACCAGTTATTCAGATAAAAGAAGAAAACGAGGGTGCAATCCCATTTCACAGTATTAAACATTCACGAGATATGCAATTTACTTAATCGAAAAAGTCGTCTATTTGCGAACATCTGCGCAAAGAAGTAAAAGAAGCGAGATGACAAAAAGCTACCACAGCAAAGAAGCATTCATTTCGAAAGGTGAATGCAGTTGCTTGCCATTCGCTCATTGCACATAGAGATAATATTTACCCTTTGGGTTCATCTCACAGATTAGTTGGTTCTGCACAATCTGCACAATTTTCCCAACGTGTGACTTTTATCGTAATTGATACGTGCATGATTTAAGTTTCATCACAATGCTACCATGATGTAAACTTGGCCTTCTGATACTCTACGAATGATCTGACATTTTGTTAAAGCTATTATACTATTATATTTAGAAGAAATTCTCTGAGGACACAATTAATGAAGACCATATTGCATAGCTATCGATTCAAGAGTATTGATTGAAATGAATAAAATAAAATTGCGTTTCTTTAAATATTATGTGCATCAGAAGTAAACTGGCAATCACGCTTTTAAAAAATATTGTCAATTTTACATGGCATTTAATAGAATTTAGTGACTAACTGCACAACTCTAGTATTTATTCTCATTTAGTTTAATTTCATTCAAGGAAAAACACGCACAATTGAAGGCAGTGAAAATATAATTGATGGGAAATTTAATGAATCGATGAAATTACCTCAATTAAATGTGGTGGGCAAATCTAAGTACGTGTTGGTCAAAGCGATTGTTGCTAATATCTCCAGTATAATTTAATTCAACCTTGCCCATTTGCTCCACTTGCTCTTGTTTCCTCTCAAATTTAAGCAGTTACTGATTAGAATCCAGCCGTCACATAAGGCTGAGCGAAAAAGAGATACATTTTTAGTATATTTTAAGCCAAGAAGTTAACTATTTTTTCGAATGTTTATTTAAATAGTTAAAGTTAAATATAAAAATAAATAGCTTACAAGTAGGCTTATAACTTAAGTAGAATGGCGGCTCTACAGTAAGAACCCTGCGTATATCAATTGATGGGGAAATTGTACAATGATGTGACATACTTAATCATGTGCGTGAGTTAAAATAATTAATTAATTTCGTTGCAGTTGGTTTTTTTTAGGAGAACATAAAAAAATAAAATATGGTATTACATCCTAGAGAGGCTCGTCTCGGTAGTGTCCTGGATTTTTTCTTGTAGAACTGCGTTGTGTCGGGGTTAAGTCCAGGATGGATGATTGCCGTAGTGTGAAGGCATCAGTGTCTGCACTCTAGTGGAAGTTGTTGCAGCTCTTGTATGTCCTGATTAGGGTGACTTAATATTACTTAAAAGTTTACTGAACAGTTGACGGATGAATTTCTCAACTGGCAACATATTCGCTTCTTCTTCTTCTTCTTTGTGTGGCGGGGTGGACCTGGGCCTCAACCTACAAGCCTCTCCAACTAGCACGATCTCTGGCTAGCTGTCTCCAGTTTCACACACCAAGTTGGTTGAGGTCCACCTCCACAATCACCTTAGTAGATGTCGCACTTTTTCATCCTCTTCCTGCCCGGCCCATTCCATCGCACGAGTGACGTCACGATACATGTCAGATTACAAGTGACGTTACTACAAATGTATATATACATTGTGTGTATACATGTATACAAACTTTTGTAAGACAGAGAACATGAGTTTATAACATCAGCGTGGATCAAACGGTACATTTAAGTAATACAAACTAAGAATGGAACATCATTCGATTTATTAATAAAAGTACAGTCAAGTTTTTAGTTTGGATCTTGGCTCTTACATAATAAGACGTGTTCTATTTCTTTGCTCCCAAACATCATATAACTGGCGCAGTCGATAAACCGGAAGAACAAATAAATGAATACATATACATATATATATGAATAAAATAATACGGTAAAGTTAAGTCAATTGTTTTGGATTTTGAATTATCGAAAAGTGTATAGTGATACATATACTTCAGAGTGAACATTTCACATAAATATTTATGTACACATACATATGTATATATTATTCAAATTGAACTTGGATTCACAGAAGTGATATAAATAAAAAAACGTGGTAGTGAATAGTAAAAACATAAAAACAGTGAAAAATAATCTAAAGTGCTATTAACACAACACTCAATATGAATTTCGGAATAACGGATCTTATAAAGGAGGCCAGAAGCCTGCCCCAATTTCGAGGAGATGATGCTTATGCACTTTCATCGTTTATAGATGAAGGCGATTTCATGCTATCACTGGTCACAGACGATGGAGCTAAGCAGTATTTGCAGAGAATACTCATATCAAAAATTCAGGGAGATGCACTCAACGCAGTCAGAAGAGTGCCAACAAACAGTACCTGGGAAGACATAAAACTTCACCTAAAAAGAACCTTTGGGGTCCCGGAAGAGTATGCAGCACTGAAAAATCAAGCGGATAGTATTAAATACTTTAATGTAAGCCAATATTATAATGACCTTAAAATTATATTAGATAAGCTAAATCTTAAGTACCGTTTGGACCCGAATCCACCATTAGACTATAAGCCAGAATACAATGAACAAAGTATTCTCTCTAAGTTTCTTTTTAAAATCCCTCGTGAAGAAGAAATGTATATTAGGATTAAGAATATTAACAATTTAGAAGAAGCATATTTCGCATTAAAAGCTACGAACATGGAAGAAAAGTGCACAGTTAGATTAGAAAGAAACACAAACACACAACAAAATAGAAACAATTTGAGAGCGGAACAAATCCATAATAACAACAACTACAACCATAACCACGCTAATGTTAGACAGTATACTAACGGAAATAATTTTGCATATGCTAACCACCAAAACCACTCATCTAGACAATTTTTAAATCAAAATTCACAATACAGACATAATGACATTAGAGATAACAATCCAAATTTTTATAGAACTAGACAACAACAAAGAGCACACAGCTTCCAACATAATAACAGAAACACCTACGAGGGCAGACAGCAACACAATTCCGGACAATTTTCAAACAATTATTCACGACAAAACAGATATGAAAGACCAATAGAACCAATGGACGTTAGTAATATTAATAGAAATTCTACACCAGATTTAGGAAATTTTCCTGTCAATGCCTCGGACAATACTCACTTCCAATAATAAATATTACTATTGAAGGGCAAACAATTGATTGTTTGATAGACACGGGATCATCCATTTCAGTCCTTGACCAATCTATGTTTCCGCAATTAGTAAAAAGGAAGATTCCATCTATGTCAACAAGTACGGTTACCGAAAAGACATTCATTAATTTTGAAAAAATTTCCAAATTACCGGATGAATTCAAGCTAAATGCCACCATGTCTTGGAAATTATTAGATCTCAAACACAAAAAGTTTGATGCCATATTAGGAATAAATATTTTAACACCATTGAGGGCAAAAATAAATTTTGAGAATAATATGATCGAAATAAATGGGGAAAGAATTTTGTTTAAAGGCGTATGTCCCTTTACTTATGAAAGTATAAGTACATTAGAACCAATATCATCTCAAGGTAATATTATTAATAGGCTAGACATATCAAAATTAAATAGTGAAGAACTAGAAATCTTGAAAATTTTATTAAAAAAGAATAGTGATTTATTTTTTGTAGAAGGTCAACAATTGACAAGTGTCAACAATATAAAACATCAAATAATTACCACCTCTGATGAACCTATTTATTCTCGAGCATACAGATTCCCCCCAGTACACGAAAAAGAAGTAGAAAGGCAGGTTAAAGAAATGCTTGATCAGGGTATTATCAAAGAAAGTAATTCGCCCTATAACAGTCCGATATGGGTAATTCCTAAAAAAATCGACAACTCTGGTCAACAGAAATGGAGACTAGTTGTCGATTATCGGAAACTTAACGAGATCACTGTTAGCGACAAATTCCCAATTCCGAATATAGATGATATATTCGACAAATTGGGAAGAGCGAACTATTTTACTACCCTCGATCTGGCAAAAGGGTTTCATCAAATTTTGGTCGATGAAAAAGATCAATTGAAAACTGCATTTTCTACACCACAGGGGCATTATGAATATATTAGAATGCCCTTTGGCCTTAAAAATGCTCCTGCCTCATTTCAGAGGATGATGAATCAAGTCCTAAGAGGACTTATCAATAAAATATGCGTCGTGTATCTCGACGATATACTTGTGTTCAGCACAAGTCTAGAAGAACACAAGCAAAGTTTAGATTGTATATTCAAAAGGCTCAAAGAAAACAATCTAAAAATACAGGTGGATAAATGCAATTTCTTTGCCAAAGAAACAGAATATCTAGGCCATATCCTCACGGACGCAGGTATAAAACCTAATCCAAGAAAAATTGAGGCTATACAAAATTTGAAATTACCTACCACTGTAAAGCAAATTAAAAGCTTCCTTGGAATAACCGGATATTATCGGAAATTTATTCGGGATTATGCGAAAGTTGCCCAACCTATGATTAAATATTTAAAAAAAGATACCAAAATTAACCCTTTCGATTCCACATTTATAAATGCATTTGGCAAATTAAAAGAATTAATTACAAACCCGCCCGTTTTACATTACCCAAATTTTAAAAAAAAGTTTAAATTAACAACTGATGCGAGCAATTCTGCAATCGGTGCTGTACTTAGCCAAGATAACCATCCTATCTGCTTTGCAAGTAGGACACTAAACAAACATGAAACTATGTACAGTACCATTGAAAAAGAATTATTGGCTATTGTTTGGTCAATTCACCATTTCAGGCCGTATCTTTACGGGGTGGAATTTGATGTATATACTGACCATAAACCTTTAAAATGGTTGCAGACAAAAAAAGAATGTAGGGACATAAGTCCGCGATTGCAAAGATGGATCTTAAGATTGGGGGAGTACACATTTAGAACAGAATACATAAAAGGTAAGGACAACAACGTGGCAGACTTTCTTAGTAGGATCGACGTTGACAATAATAAAATTCTAACGACTAATTTAATAAGATTAACATCTAAAAATGAAATAAATACTGAAGAGGTAAATGAAACAGAAAGTTTGGAAGTGGAGACCATTCATAGTCAAGAAGAAAATCTGAATGATCATTTTCCAATTGTAGAAACTATTGTAAATAAATTTAAAACACAAATTATTTTAATTGAACATAAAACTAAAGACACTGAAATTATTAACAGAAACAGGAAAATATACGTATCTAGAGATGACATAGAGAGAGATAACTTAAATGACATTTTTAGGAGAAATAAAATAAAGGGATCAATAGGTATTTATAGCGAATTGGATGACCGATTGTATAACCAAGTGCAACTCAAGCTAATAGAAATGTTTACAAACGACAAAAATGTAAAATTTAGGAAATGCACATATTTAGCAGAAGAACTTAGGGACGAAAACGAAACTATAAGATACATAAAAAATGCTCACGAAAAAGAATCGAACCACCGTGGAATAAACGAAAATTTTGATCTGCTAAAAAATAAAATATACTACCCAAAATTAAAGAAGCTAATACACAGATATATCAACAATTGCGATACCTGCCAAATTGCTAAATATGACAGAAACCCCATTAGAATAAAATTTCAACTTACACAGACTCCCTCTGACCAAAATGAAATTGTAAATATTGATACCTGGACTATGAAAGGGGAACGCTTTTTGACTAGTATTGACCGATTTTCAAAACATGCTATGATTTTTGATTTGAATGACCGAAATTTGATAACGATAAGAGAAGCTTTAGGAAAACGACATTCTGTCTTGGGAAAACCAAAAATGTACATAGCTGATAACGAATTTGATGGACTAATCTTAAAAGAATTTTTGAATCAGGAAAATATAGCATTGCATTTGACTAAGCCTAATAGCCACACCGGTAGTGCAGATATCGAAAGGCTTCATAGCACTCTTAATGAACAAATTAGAATTATGAGCATTTCCAAGGATTTTAAAGATGTAAACATGAAAGATAAATGTTTTAGAGCGGTAGAGTTCTACAATAATTCCATTCACTCTACTACGAAAGAGAAGCCATTTAGTTTTTTATTAGGACAGCTGAATTCAGACAAAATTTCAATAAAAGAAAAGATAGAAAAAGAGAAATTAAGAAGAGTAAATAAACTTAATACTTTAAGACAAACTGAGCCAAAAAGGTGTGAAGAAAAGGTGTTAATTAAAAATTATAAGGCCCTTAGGCATAAATACGAACCTAAGTATAAATATCACGATAATAGTAATCTACACCCTTCAAATATTAAAAGAAAATTTCTACAAGTAACAGTCTAAACTTAACTAAAACCGAATATTGGCATATACATAAATTATATAAACAACAATACGATTTTCATTAGATCATAATGAATTGTAACAGAAAGTTGTAAATATGTCTTAGATTAAGTAAGCAGTAATCACAAGAAAATGTTTATGAAATTACTTTTTTTGAATAACTATCTCTTTGAATCATATTATGTTATAAATGTTGTTGCTTTTCGTATATTATTATTGTATTAAGTAACCTTTTGATTTATAAATTTATTTCTATTATATTATTCTAACTTCATCTATTTTTCAATCGAAAATTTGTAATATTCACCTAGAGAAGAAAAATCACATGATTATCTATTGTTAATATTTATGTATATTATTTTATTTGTCAATTAACTATTATATAAAAAAAACAAGATGAATTATTTTTAATGTATTTACTTAACTTGTACTGTAGAACTTTAATAACCATGTACTAGAACTTTTTCATGTAAGCTATTATGCATTTAGATATATTGTTATAATGTGTTTATTAAATGTATACCATAAACACCGAACTTAAGGAGGGAGAAGTGACGTCACGATACATGTCAGATTACAAGTGACGTTACTACAAATGTATATATACATTGTGTGTATACATGTATACAAACTTTTGTAAGACAGAGAACATGAGTTTATAACATCAGCGTGGATCAAACGGTACATTTAAGTAATACAAACTAAGAATGGAACATCATTCGATTTATTAATAAAAGTACAGTCAAGTTTTTAGTTTGGATCTTGGCTCTTACATAATAAGACGTGTTCTATTTCTTTGCTCCCAAACATCATATAACTCACGTCCTGGATGGCGGTGACTGCTTTATAGCAGTCAAGGGCCTCCTCGAGTTCTTCAGCTGCACGTGGCCTATTAGGAGACCACATTCCACGTGCAGAACTGAAAAAGCATGGTCATTTGTTAGTTCGCTGGGATCATCAGCAGTGAATCCGTCAGTATCCGCAGCAATTGGTTGTCTCTGAACATTTAGTTTTTTACTAAGAAGCCAGGCCCATTTATTTTACCCTTGGGCGAAGTGTCCCGATGACTCCGGTATCGGTTACCTCGCCGAGTTTGTGAGTGCTGCCGTGATATGATAGAGTTTCTCCGCAGCCAACTCTACTCCAAAATGCCGACTGTTTGTGTGTGTTTTACTAGCTCTAACCAACTGTACCAAGTAGCTCTGAATGTCGCCGTTGGTTAATCTGGCGATAAGCTCCTCCGCCGCCTCCACATATTCGCTTTTTCATAAATATTCTTTACTTGGATTAATTTCTAAATGAAAGGGTCTTTATTGCACATTCATATTCCCAGATATTTTGTGTCTTTCGTTCTATTGATTACCGTATTGTCTGGAGAATATTTTAAAGTCGTTGCATATGCTGACCAACGTCCTACCCATTATTCCTCGGATGTTCGCAGCTGGTGATCGGAAGCACATGAAAACGGACTTGTATCTTTGATTTTTAGTCACCATTTGAGGTTGTAGTCCCATCGATCGTTGCTGTTTCTGGTGAAGTAGTATGAGCTATGTAGTCATAGGTTTAAAGGAGTGTATTTTTTTACTTATTAGTTTATTGGTTTACAAAAAAACTTTATAACATCACTTAAATAAACAATTTTCATTGATACTATTTAAATTAGTTGGTAGTGCGTTATATATTTGAAGTCCTTTAATGAAGAGTTGATTTTCTGATTTTGAAAGATTAACTCTCGGTATTGTGATATATTTTTATCTGTTTCGCTGAGCATACAAATAATATATGCACAATAGTCAAAGTGTGGTAAAATGGTTGTATTGTATATCGTAATTGAACAATCTTTATTTAGTTTTTTTTCTTACTCTACACATGAAACTGATTTGTTTTACTAATTTTTGAGCAAATATAATCTGCATGGCACTTAAAGTCTAACTTATCATCTATTATTGCACCAAGATACTCTACTTACTTTACATTTTCAATTTTCTCATTATTAATTTTGATGTCAATATCGTTAGCACTGTTAATAATTAATAGTACATTTAGATTCATTTATATATAGGATTGCTTAAATTACATAGGTCTTCTTAAATTTGTTCTTTTAAATCATTGAAATTATTACCACTTACATATATCAGTGTATCGTCTGCAAACAACATGATCTTACAATATTTCAGCACGTTTGCGATGTCATTTATGTATGACAGAAACAAGACAACACCAAGAAATGATTCCTGCGGGACACCTAATTCAATCACGTTCGGCTTAGCGATTTCACTATTGATTTTTGTTACTTGGAGTCTATTTTTGAGATTTTATCTCATGTGCTGAACCATCTTAGTTAATTGTTTTTAACACCATAATTTTTTTAACTGTTCAGAAGGATGTCATGGTTAACTATTTCAAATGTTCTCTGGAAATTAAGAAACACTGCACAAATTTTATCTTTTTTGTCTATAATGTTTTTCCACTCGTGCACCATCCACATGAGCGCAGTTTCACACGATCTTCCAGACCTAAAACCAGATTGCTGTTCACATATAATATTATTTTGCTCTAAATATTTTATAAATTGATCAGCTACCACTTTTTCGAAAACTGTTTTCAATGGTTGGGAGTAAGTTTATCGGTCTAAGCTTGTCAGGTGTTTTAGCGTTTGGGACTTTTTGCACAGGTATTATCACAGATTGTTTTAAACAGATAGGGAATTCTCCTTCTGACAACGATTTATTTAATATACTCAACAATTGGTCACCAACTTCGACTTCTTCGTAGGAATCGAAGTGCTGCTCAACCAATGCGTGTCCCATCGATGAAAACAAATGGTAGTCGGAAGGAGCCAAGTCTGGTTAATACGGCGGGTGGGGTAGCTGCTCCCAAGTGTTTTGATTGTATCCTGAACCGGTTTTGCTTTGTGTGCAGGTGCATTGTCATGGAGCAAAATTACCTTGCCGTGTGTTCTGGCCAGGAAACGACCAGATTTCTCGATCAATTCATGGTTCAAATCGATAATTTGTTGTCGGTAGCGATCAGTATTAACGGTTTTACCAGGTTCTAGGAGCTCGCGGTACACCACACCTTTCTGGTCCCACCAAACACACAGCATTGTCTTCTCCGAATCGATCTGGTTTTGCAGTCGATGTTGATGGTTGTCCCGGATTAGCCCATGATTTTTTCCGTTAAGGATTCTTAAAATAATGTGTGGGTGGTAAAATGTGGTGATCCGTGGCGTTGTGGGTACGTGCGTCAACCCCAACCTCGATGTCGTAGGTTCGATTCCAGCTCTGAGCGACGAAAATCATTTTCACGGCCCCACCTCTTTCGAGTCACTGACAATGCTCAAAGAGTATTTCCTGTCTAGAAAAAGCTTCTCAAACTTTGCCGTTCGGAGTCGGCATAAGACTGTAGGTCCCTTCCACTTGTGGAGAACAATAGAACGCACAACACGAGTGGTTGCTGAGAAGCTAGGCCCTGGCTCTCTACGGGCTGTAGCGCCACCCATATTATTATTATTAATATTAAAATCACCCACTCTCAAAATATTTTCCGTTTTACTTAGGTAAATATCACACCATTGCTGTAGTTCATTTATAAACACATCTATTGCACTTTTTGGGAGATCGGTTTACTACCGTTAAAGTCTATTTGTCTTTCTTTAGAAATATATATATTGCAGTAACCCACATAACTTCGTCAATGAAATATTTACTTTAATGACTACTGGTATATTGCACTGTTTTTTTTACATATATCATAGAACCCCCTGGATGGTCCACGGTGTACACATTGAATAGGGATGGTCCAACCCTCCGTGGTACTCTGGTGTTAATACTGTTCACTAACGAGCTAGTAGTGCTATCCTAGACAAAGAAAATCAGTTGGGAAACTATGTATAAGTATAAGTATAATGTGAGGTCTTCTGATCCAAACTTCATCAAAGGCCTTTTCGATGTTCAGCAAACATGAAACGGTGGCTTCATTCTTGTTCAGTCCTCGCGTGATATCGGTGTACAGAATAAGCAGCATAAATGGGTTCATTGTACCATGCTTAGGTTTGAAACCATATTTGTAGGGTGGCAGATTTCGGTTCTGTTCGCTAAATGATGTAGTTTTACGGAGCATTTTGCACACTTTGCATGTGTCGAGGGATGGGAGTGGCTCGGTATTGGGTAATCCAAAAATAATCCAATAATAATATTTATTTTTATGTTTCAACTTCTTCTTCTTTGTATGGCGCTGCAATCCGGAATGAACCTGGGCCTCAACCATCGAGCCTCTCCAGCTAACGCCATCTCTGAGTACCTGTTCCCAGTTTCGCACACCAAGTTGGTTGAGGCCCATCTTCACTAGGGTGCGCCACTTTAAACGCGGGGGGCCTCTTTTGCGTTGCCCCACACGTTCGGGTACGAAGATTCTTCAGGCCGGAGTTGAGTTGTTTGTAAGCTCTTTATGGCCCAGCTGCCATATGCCTTGGATCCGTCCATTTCGAGAAAGAGCTCTGTTACTAAATTGCGAGTTAGACTTCTGGCAGATCTTGCAACTGATGTTGGTGTGTGAGTTTTGCACCATCTTCTCCAGGATGATGTTGATGAAATCACATGACAGCTTGTCGCTTCGCCGAAACACTTTTTTAACATTGAAGGTCTCGGTGAGTTCGTTTTTGAGACTTATTCCTCGATATTTGGCGCAGTCAATGGGGTCTCTTTTTTTGTGGATCGGGCAAAATAATTAGAGATTCCACTTGTCAGACATGATTTCCCCCACACTTAAATCTTACAGCGGAGAGCCGACCACTTCGGAAGCTTTGTTAGACTTCAATCTTGATATTGTTATCTTGACTTCGTCTAGGTCTGTTGGAGGAGCTCAGATTGGGTGGAACATACTGCCTGACAGCGGTAACTCATTGCCCTTTAACTGTCTACAGAAATATTCTTTCAGATTCTCAGTATAGACTGCGACTCTACTACTAGTTGTCCATTTTTATCCCTATATGCTTCTGTCCGAGTTCTATATCCATTGGATGATTGTTTCACCCTTTGATAAGACTTTCGAACGTCGTTCCTGCCATAACACCTCTCCATCTCCTCGACCGCGCGCTTCTCATGTTCTTTCTTTTTTCTTCTGAGAAGCCGGTCCTCTTCCCTTTTCTTCTGATCTTGGAGCTCACTAACAGCCCTCGTTGTTCGACGCAGCGTTGCCTTGTAGGCCGAAACATATGTTCTTTCTTGGTGGTGTCGTAAAACCCAGCACAACAGTGACAGCTTCTTTGATGATATCTTTCTGGACTCTGTTGTTCTCTCGATATCCTGATTCTAACCTTGGCTACAAAAAGGAAATGCTTAGTGGCGTCAAGAATGCTGGATAAGTCGATCGCCTGGACGCTTTATTGACGTTGAGGTGCTAGCTAAAGAGCGGTTACGTCCCATGACGAAGTCCGATGATTTTAGCGGTGGTTGTCTCTGAACAATCCATGATAGGGTTCTTCCGGCCAACTCCGCCAACTATACGCCAAAATCCCACAATGAAATTCCACGGGGGTTGGGTACTCCATCTTAGGTCGAAGGTGCTCGGCTCATGTTATTTTTATTTAGTTAGTAATATATTATCTTTTTTCTAACTTTTAAATAAATTAAGAGTAAATAGGATTTGATTCTTATATTTATGCTATGATTTACATGGGGGCTTGGTACTCCAACAATACGAGCTCGATGATTTTTGTCTTATTATCCACTTCATTTAAATAGATTTAATACGCGATCTATACTTAACCTTATGCGACTGATGTGCTAGTTTTTCTATAGCATTTTATAAATGTTAATATTCTCTTGATACGTAATTAATTTTAAGTGAGCAACGAATTAAGAACTTTCCTTAAGGGTTCGCGCTACTGGGGACTTAACATTATGTACGTGGGATATTGTGTACTATATAAAAGTTGATCATACTGCGATGTTTACTGTATTTTTATTTGTAATTTGAATAAAGATATGATTTATACATATGTAGAAGTATTTGCAAATTTACAAATGTACAGGTATTGACATGCGGCATTCCGATTACCTTTCCATCTGCATTTG
This sequence comes from Eristalis arbustorum, assembly GCA_916610145.1. Lineage (NCBI taxonomy): Eukaryota > Metazoa > Arthropoda > Insecta > Diptera > Syrphidae > Eristalis > Eristalis arbustorum. The sequence continues at coordinate 56,719,221 of OU744320.1, read as the reverse complement.
TTGCATTTCTTATGATAGCTATAAACTTTACTGCATGCAATTTATTTATTCAAATCAAGCCTGATGGAGTTGATCCTGATGCATCTTATCGCGTCCACAAAGATGAAGTTGCTAGGGATGAATCTAAATTATCTTTTGATTAATTTTCTTTGGAGAACAAGTTAGACTAAGAAACCCAAAATGAAAATTCTCATTAATCCGTCATTTCTTCAAAACTTCATGGTAACAGTACGCTGAAGCCGCTAAATTGGTGACGTCTGTATGAATTATCTGCAAACAAATGTAGCAAACTCAGCACCATGCAAAAGATGAAAACAATAAGATAGCTATGAAGCTATTTTAATTATAATTGAATTCACATTTGTGAGTTTTCCAGAAGCCACAACCATCTGCTGTACATATACGTACGTACTTTCACACAAATTTGACAGAGACGAATTCTGTAATGGAATCTTGTTTTTCTTTAAGTTTTCCTCCTTCTCATGTTACATAATAAGGCGCATTTGGAAACTCATTTAATTAGGTATGCCACATATTGGGGGTGCACGTTCTTCGACGGAACGTATGCGGGTATTTTAAGCAATTCTGGTCTTAATAATTGTATGTACGGTTTTTCTTTAAAATACGCTTTTATTATTTTAATTTTTTGGTAATACAGCTTACAAGCACATATTTAGAGCCAACTGATAAACTATAAAAAAACACTTGTAGAATATATGAATAAACTTCAAAGATGTGTTTTTTTTGCGTAGGTGGGTGAAAATCTTCAAAAGACACCATGGGGACCACTCCCACATTGCGAAAGGGATTTTTACCAAGTGAAAAACACCTCCCTATAAATAAAATATATTTCCACTACAACTAAGTCTTACACTTATCCAGAAGTTTTACTTTCTTGGTTTAGGCACATTTGCCAAGAAATTCTCCATTGAGAGATCCTGCTATCACCGCAGCTAAGCGCGAGTTCAATTCACCGTGTTAGTTCAAGAGGTTTGGTCCTTTGAAGATGACGGAAAGCCTTACTTTCATTAAGAATTGGAAGGACAGCAGAGTTTATATGCTCTTCCAGACGACGCTTATGCTTACGAATAAATTCGTAATTTCATCTTGGACTGATGGGATTCCAAGATCTCTGTGGATGTCACTGTTTCATATATACCAGGGTGCGTTGACGATGGTCCTTAGCACTTAATTTTGAAATATTTGTAAAATGTTTCTATAACTTTCTTTCGTTGTATACCATACGTCTAGACGGGTTTTAGCACTTGCTTCTATATACGCAATTTGTTGTCAATACTTAGCTTGGAATGTTTACGAGATATTTCGCTACATTACCAAAAGGTATGTGGACACGGTTCAGGAAGGCATGCAAATTATCAACGTACAACGTACAAGTTGATATAGATGGATTTGCCTTCGTTAAGAACAGGAGTTCATCCATTCGTCTTTCTTATATAGTGAGCGTTGTAATTTTGATGTAGATTCTTCTACCGTTTTCCTTGTTACCAGAATGGCAGTGTGGTCAGCAAATACGCCTAAAACACTGTGTTCTTCTTGTGGTAAATCACTTGTATACAGAAGGTATAGCAGAGGCCCAAGAACATTCCCTTGCGGTACACCAGCATTTATATTTTAAAAGGCAGAGTATTCATTTCCATGCTTTACTCGGAAGATTATATCATTGAGATATTTCGCTAGAATATCATACAATTTCCCGGGTAGGGATCGGTAAGGTTTATATTTCAGGCCTTAGTGCCAGATTTGTCAAAAGCGTGCGAAACACCAAGAAATGCGGCTGAACAAAAGAGTTTTTGTTCAAATGCCTTTTCTACTACGTAAGTTATACGACGTACTTGGTCAATAGTTGAGTGTTTACTTTTACAACCAAATTGGTGATTTGGAATAAGTTGTTTCGCCTCCACAATTAAACTAAGTCTTAAACACCAGCAGATGTTTGACTACAGTGGGTTATTTTCGGTTTCTACATCAACTTCATCCATGCAGCTTCTGAAGATCACATTTTATGTCGTCATATGCACATGAATGCCGACCTGAGGGTGATGTTTTGTCTGAGTGATATTTCTCTGATATTGTTTTATGATTGATTGTGTATATCTCAAGAAGACGGTAGCAATCGGCATGCAAGGTGAACTTCCTCCTAGTAACCCCGTGATCGGAAAGTCCTTAGTGGCTTGCATTCATCAGCTACTCATCAGCAGCACTCTCTGTTAGAAGACGCTAAGATTCGTAGAGGAGTTAATAGGGGCGCCCCACTTCTCTTTTCCCTTCTTTGGAACGTAGCGGTAAATGAACTGTTTTAATACTGGAAGAAGTACATACGATGCAAAGTCATTGCTTATGCGGACGATATTGCCATAGCGGCATCTGGCAAATCCGTCTCTACTCAAAGAGAATTAATGCGAAATGCCTTCGACAAGCTGGTAGCATGGGTACAAACATGCGGACTAACCGAAAAACGGATATTGTACTCTTCACCAGAATATGCAAAAACCCCCGGTTTGACCCCCGCTGTTGTGTGGCACTATATAACAGCTAACTATAATATATATAATAATATGGGTGGCGCTACAGCCCGTAGAGGGCCAGGGCCTAGCATCTCAGCAACCACTCGTGTTGTGCGCTATTGTACTCTCACGAGTGAAAGGGACCTACAGTTTTATGCCGATTCCGAACGGCCAAGTTTGAGAAGCTTTTTCTAGACAAGAATACTCTTTGAGCATTGTCAGTGACTCGAAAGAGGTGGGGCCGTGAAAGTTATTTTCGTCGCTCGGAGCAGAAATCGAACCTAGGACGTCGAGGTTGGGGTCGACGCACATACCCACAACGCCACAGGCCACCACACCACCACAACAGCTAACTGCCATTTCGAAATTTCTGGGTCTTACAATTGATAGCGAGCTAAACTGTAAACTCAAAATCCAGGATATGGTCAAGAAAGCCTCTTCAGCCCTATTTAGTTGCAAAAAAGCCATTGGATGCAAATGGGGCTTACAACAACGCATCGCTCATTGGATTTTCATCTCGATTGTCAGACCGACATATTTGTATGGAGTCACAGTTTGGTGGACCGCACTAAACAAAGCTATCAACCGCACTCAATCGAGTACAAAGACTGGCCTGCTTGTGCATCTGCGGAGCACTGAGAAGTATTCTGTAAGACGCATTTAATATTCTCCTCCACATTACACCACTTAAACTATTGGGAAAACAAATAGCAGCCAGCACAGCCATGAGACTGAAAACAATACAATAATTCTCAAGGAATTCAATTTCCCTCCTAGCGACTCTGAACGCCTAATACCCACGGCTATCTTCAAGAAGAAATTCTCGATCAGCATTCCTTCCAGATCGGACTAGATGTTTTAAAAAGTTATATCACCATCTGTTCGGATAGTCGGGCCGATATAAAATCCATGGACAATGTCAGGCTAATCAATGGTAGGCTACATTTTAACATTCACCTCAGGAAACTGTAAGGCCGATTAACTCGCCAGGTGTGGTACAACCTAATCCCTATCAATAGTGGCACCTTCATTGCCGACCATCTTTTAAAGATTCACAAAATAAAAACAACTAATGACAAATGGCAAGAAGGCACCACCTGCCTTAAAACAAAAGAAATATGGCATTAGGCACTCATACTTGCAGAAGCTGCATAGAAGAAGAGGTGGAAGCAGCGCTCTGGCTAGTCGTAGGTTCCTACACCTAGTGGCCTACTACCTCAACAACCTCAAGTGCTGCCTCATTGAGCTAATAGGCCAGCTAAATCGCTTCACTAGAAGCACCAACTGGTTTCGATGTTAATCATTCCGCGTGGTATCACATTGGGTCTACTCTGTGCCACTACAACCTAACCTAGCCTAAAGGCATCCCCTTGGACGGCTCTTAAGAATGTTTACATAAAACATCTCCGCTTTGCTTACACAGACGCTTGCGTACACAATATAGCATTTTTTACTAAACAAAAAACACCCTTCTATAATATTATATTATTATTTGATTTGCAAGTAAATAAAGATTTTTTTTAGTCTTCTACGTAGTTTGTAATGTCATTATATGCGTTAGAGTACAAACTACGAAACCATTAAAATTGTACAGATTTATCTGTATTTTTTTTCAAAGTTGTTTCCGACTTACTTTACTATACAATTTAAAAAGGAATTTTGTTCCCTTCTCAATAAAATTCTAAACAAAGTTACCGAAGACATCAGTGCTCTATATCTTTCCATCGAAGACAAACAAACATTAATTTGTATTTATAGAAGTGGAAGACGTCACTTGTATTACACAAACCGGCATTCCGTTGACACGAAAATCAAGTCTGGCTTTGAATTTGGAATTGGATAAAGCAGCCAAGCGAGGACAAAAAAATATATCTCATTTGCTAACGAAGAATGTACTGTTAGACACAATGGACCACTTGACGGAGCACGATACAACTCGACATCGATGAATCAAACCTGGCTGCGACTCAGAAAATCGATTTGTTTGCCGCATATGTCAAGTTCATCTGAGCCGCACCACTAAAAGGTTTAGTTTTTCAAATACAAAAAATAACACCTATCGCTTAGTCCACTTTCTTCAGTTAACGTCGCCTTTATCTAATACGACCTTACTTTACGACCTATTGTCTTTCAACCACTCGTATTCGACCTTTTGTACTCCGAGGGTGATGCCTCTATTGATCTGCGGTATTTGGAGGTGTTACCCAACTGTGCACTTCATCCACTTCAATGTCGTTTCGATTAATGACAACATCCGGCTAGAAGTATTTGGTAAAACTTCAAATGCAAAATCTACCAGCAGCGAATTGAAATTTTTTTGACTAATTAAAGTCCCTTAAGCCAAAGTAAAAAAAATGGCCATCGTATGGAATATCACCATGGACAAACAACAACTATCGTATGTATGATGAACTTTGCAACGAAGAATGAAACAAAACGCTCATTATTGCAAACGAGACAGTATTCTATAACAAAATATGCAATCTTCATACTTTAGGCAGCATGTACAATGAATGGCACGAGTGCACACAAGTTAAATTTGTAGTTGCTTTCTGTGGCATAAAAGAAACCTACATCTCTGCTATTGGATGGTAAATCATTTCATATTTCCCTCATGCGAACTAACGTGAATATGCTCACGAAATCATAGCACATTCAAAACCAGCTTTCGGCTTTTCCATTTTCCGTAATAACGAGCAATCGGTACAAAGAGATCCCGAAGATGCACTTCAACTCTTCGTTGCGTAAAAGTTCTCAAACGAATATTTCAGTATGATGTGCAAAAAAAAAAATCAAGTACAAGATTTGTAAACACAAATAAAAAAAGGAAAGCATTTTCATGTGAAAGCGAAATGCGATATGATCTGAGAGACCAACTTAACATCTAATTCATGCGTATCAAAGGATGCCTTCTCTTGCGCATTGCTCGTTCCGTACTTCTATGTCGTTGTTTTTTAGAGATATTTCCCCTCATCGTTGGTCTGATAACCTTGTAACCTTCCTTTGGTATCCTTCTACTTGTTTGTTTTCGTTTACCGCAAAGAGAAGTTCAGGATTTACTAGCTTTGATTTTTGTTTTAATTTTCATTTTCCAGCGTTAGCAACCAGGACTGTCAAATAATATGGTGAGGAGATATGACAGTAAGCTGGATAATAGTAAGAAATTTGTATATATATAAATAGGGAAACGTTTTAAATAACTAAATAGAATGGTTGAAGACTTTTGTCCCTCAATTTACTGGCATGTGCTTGCTTTACTTGTAGATATTCGACGTAGTTTTTATTCTCTAATAAAATCGTCAGCTTATTATTGAGCTCTGAAAACAAAACACACATTGTAAAATCCTCATCACACTTAAATTAAGTGAGGCATAATGAACTCGTCAACATTGCTTGCTATTTCATTAGTCAATCCGAAGCTCCGTTAACATTTTGTTTCAAAATTGATAAACATTTCAGATCAGCCATTCCGGACTATGTCCTCCGGAAAAAATTTTGTTTCTGATGTTTCAATTTCAATGTGTATCAGCTCGTAAGTGTAAAGGAAATGCATCATATTGCTGCACCGGATGAATCGTAAAAGAGAAAAAGTTAAGCAATACTTCCACTAAAACTTATAAATAAAACTATGCGAATATGTTCATAAAATCATGAAAGGCATTCACGTGTCCGATTACTCTATTAAAAACATGTCTATCAGTATACAATTCGTGTGCGACAAACCATTCACTTGAGAGTGGGTCAATAATATCGTTTTACTCACTCAAATAAAAATGCACGCACAATCCATACTCATGTAAAGTAGAGAGTTTTGGGTAAGGGGTCAACACATTTTTTTGTGTGGGCAATTCAAACTTGCGGCTCGTGGCGTTTTTTTACCGCCCTCGTTACTTTAAGTTTGTCTATTGGAAAATAATTCTCCAACAGAAAAGCTTTAAATTAATAGCCAACAGATTACTGTGCTGCAATCTGCACTTTTTCCGTACAATTTTGCAGCTCGAATATTAAATAATTGCACATACTATTACGAAACTCAGTTGCGAATAGTTATTGCTTCAAATTTAAGAGGTCAACTTCGCTCAGTTGCATTGAGTCTTGAAGCGTTTTCAATACCAATCGATGACAATACTGATTTAATAGGCACGTTTTTATTCGAGTGTGTGACGGGAACATGACAATAGCTGAAGTGCTATTAGAAGCTTTTTAGCTCTAAGTGTAAGTTTGTTACGTCTGTTATTGAATTCGTAAACTGTTTCATTCCCATTGAAGGTAGGTGGCTCCTCTCTATTTATGTTTAATTTATTTAATTCTATTGAATTCTGTTTTGGAAGTCATTTATTTTGTTAATGTCGTCATGTTCGGATTCATAATTAAAGTACTCTATGAATTCAGGTGCTCTGTCTGTAAGTAGCTCAATTCGCCTTAAGTTATTGACTGAATAATTACTATTATTGTGGTAGGAGCTTCATTAAGTACACTCTTGCAGATTTGTTTTTTGTATCTATTGTAGATTTCCGTAAGAGTGGATTGAAATCTTTCTGTGCGGGAGTTGCCTGTCGAATTTTGGGGTGTTGTTGTTGTATGCAAAAGCTTTAGATACTTAAGCGAACGCCTTACAACAATCCGCATCAAGGCAATGTTTGGCAACATCAGCCTGATTTACTTTTCCGATTTAATCTCCTTGCAGCTCTCAGAGAGTTCAACCCAACCAGGCGGAACAATCGACGAACAGTGGAACCGTTGTCAAAACGCCACTGATGTGTTTGCAGCCTAGAAAAAACCCATGGTTTGACACTGAGTGTCGGCAGGGGCATTCAGCGAAGCTAGCAGCATATAAGGCGACGCTGGATAGAAGGACGAGAGCGGTTTGTGAGCTCTACGAACTTAAAAGAAGGGAAGAGCACCGGCTTCTCAAAAAGAAAAATAAGGAGCATGAGAAGCACGCGATCGAGAAAACGGAGAGGTGGTACGGCAGGAATAATGTCCGAAAGTCCTACAAGCGGGTGAAACAACTATCCAAAGGTTACAAACATCGGACAAAAGCCTGTCGAAACGAAAAGGGACAACTCGAAATAGAGTCGCAGCGGATACTGAGAATCTGGATGGATCACTTCTGCAGACTGCTTAACGGCGAAGAGGACACCAATACCGCTGTCAGGTAGAATGTTCCACTCCACGTAATGGACGACAGTAGAAGAGAATTTCGTCCCCCCGATCTAGACGAAGTCAAGATAGCGATATCGAGACTTAAGTCGAACAAAGCTGCTGGATCGGACGGATTGTGCAGGGAACTGTTTAAAGCAGTTGGAGATGATCTGGTTGAGCGCCTGAAACCATTCGTCAACAACATGATAGGTCCCTATCAGTGCGGTTTCAGGCCTGGGAAGTCCACTATCGATCAAATCTTCACCTATGGTGCAGGTTGACGATACAGAACTCTCGCTGCTTCATCAATGTCGCTAACGAACTCACCGAGACCGTCAATGTCAAAAAAGGTTTTAGGCAAGGCGTGGCGCTGTCATGTGACAAATTTACAAAATTTTACTTGAGAAGGTCGTGCAAAACTCACACGCCAATACAAGATTCACGATATTCCAAAAAACCGTGCAATTGCTAGCATACGCGAACGACATTGACGTGATTGGCCGAACTCAGCGAGCGTACGGGGGCGACAAAAATGGGCTTAGCGGTGAATGGGGGCAAAACATCAAGAAAGGATATACAAACTTCAACGACTCGGTCAGAACGTCCCGTCGCTTCGGGGCAATTAACGCATAATTTATAAGTACAGTCGTCACCAGTTCCACACCAAAAACTCTGCCAAGAACATTAGACGCTAACAAATGCTGCTGATCCTCCCTATTGGAAGGGGGCTTTTAATTTAAATAGGTTATCACTAACACTATCATCACAATATGGCATATATTTGTATGAAGATATTTTATTATATTTAATATAACCGCTCGAGGGTTTGACATAATAAATATAATAAATCCAACTTATCGACTTACATATACTGTACATTCGTAGGAGGGTAGTTGTTGGTTCTATGTACAGTTGATGGCGACGGCAGCTTCTATATAGATGGTACAGTTAACCTTGTGGTGATTAGGGTTCGAAAAGTTCTTCAAGGCCGATGAATTAAAACTAGCCACTCTTGAGATGTACCCTTGTCCTTTGGTGTAAATTCACATTACACATATAAGTATAAGGTGTGAGTGATATAGAGTAACATAGATAACAGATGTAAGTGTATTTTAGTATGTATGAATCTATTTATGCAAAATCTATACAAAACTAGCGCTGCATCCAGTCATCTAAGCCAAACTGTCTTATATCCGCAATGACTTGGTCACTGTGTCGGAGGTTAGGTCTTCCTTTCCTTCTCGAACCAGGAGGTTCGAATTCTAAGACCCTCTTTGCTGGAGCGTTTTTGTCCATTCGCTCGATGTGGCCGAGTCAGTATAGTCGACGGATTTTTGCCTTCCGGACTACATCCACTCCTTTGAACAGCTTGTAAAGTTCGCGGTTACGTCATCTCCACCCTTCGTCTTCCTCGCAGACGGGACCATATATCCGATATAAATGTTTTCTTTCGAAAGCACCAAGAATCTGCTATGCAGTTTTGCTTAGTGTCCAGTAAGCAGAACGGTTCCATAAAGCAGGACTGGCAGAACAAGAATTTTGTAGAGCATGCCTTTGGTCGTTCGAGCTAGGAGTTTCGAGCCCAGTTGTGTTGACAAACCGGAGTAGCATCGGTTGCCAAGGGCGATTCTACGTCAGATCTCCACCTTTAGACAGCTCGTTTCGCCTCTTCCTCAACTGCCATTAAAGCTGCCACTATGGCGGGTTGGGACCGCGCGAAAATATATCGATATCATCAGCGTGTCCTAACAGCTGGACAAACTTGTAGCGCCCGGCACACTATCTTCTACAGTACCAAATTGAAGAAATCAATCGTCTTCTCCAGGATACTCTACTCTCGATTTGCCGGACTGAAAGCCGCAATGGTATATGCCGATTAGCTCGGTGCAAGACGGCTTTAGACGTTCACACAGTACGCTGAATAGGATTTTGTAGGCGACGATGTGAGCAGGGATATACCTCTATAGTTTTTGCAGGAGGTAGGATGATGCATATGGAGCTGATATTCCAGCCCTCAGGCATGCTTTTCAGGGAGATTCGGTTGGCACGACGTCAAACCGTAGTGTTCTGTCTCGACTACGTACTTCTCTCTATATACTCATCATTTTGGCTACAACAAGAAAATGGTCCGAATTGATGTTGGCTCCTCGGAATGTTCAGACATCGAGCATATTGAAGGAGCGTTTGACGTCGATCGCAACGCGATCAATCTGGTTGACGGTTGATTGATCAGGAGATCGTTATCAGGGGACCTTATGGATGTTGAGGTGTGGGAACCACGTGCTCATCACAGAGAGGCTACGTCCCGAGGCGAAATCTACCAGCCTGAGTCCGTTTCCGGATGTGTTGTCGTGCAGGCTGTGTTTTCCTACGACTCTAGCTTTCTTCCTTGCCCAGCTGTGCGTGAAAATCTCCTTGAACGATCTTGGTGTCGAAGCTGGTGCATCGATAGTATGTTCTTTTTAGGAGATCATAGAGGTCATCCTTCTCCTCCGTCGGGGCGTGTGCACAAATCAGGCTGACATTCCCGAATTTAGCCTTGATGTGGATTGTTATGAGGCGCTCGCAGATATAATCAAAGCTTAAGGCTTTTTTCCCAAGTCTGCCTCGAACAATGAATCCGCATCCAAATAAGCGCTGCCTTCCCTCTTTGTAGCAATCACCGTAGTAGATGTCGCGGTTTCTCGTCTTCCTTTTGCCCGCCCATCCCATCGCATCTCCTGGATGGCGGTAATGTCTGCTTTGTAGCAGTTCAGGGCCTTCGCGACTTCACATTCCACGTGCAGAAGCGAAAATGACTATCCTTTAAACGTTTGCTGGGGTCGTCAAATGTGAATTCGTCCATATCCGACGCATGTTGTCGGTTCGTAACCGTCGATTTTTGACATGGTGAGGCAGTTAACCATGCCATACCCACGTGTCGTGACGTGTCGTCTTGCCTAAAATCTTTGCAGGCTGTCTGATGCGGCTTTATATCTATGAACAAATAGTGGGCGTCAATCGCAAGGGGTTGTTGGAATTGCTTCTATACACAAATGAATATCGAAAAATAGTAATTGTGTTGTCTTCAATATGTGTTTTGGACTATAAAATAGTAGATACGCACAACTTATAAAAAATTAACATAACAAATAAGTAGTCCACGGAGAATCAGCCAGAGAAATCCAAACATTTTATATTCACCATTGCGATTGGTTCAATTTACACAGCAAACCACCAGTCTACTATATAAAAAGTTACCTTTGGTATTCTACTTTGTAATACAGAATAAATGAAAAAATGCGATAGTTGGAATTCGAGTTCACTATTCTGCTCAGGGTTTCGAAAACGGTCGGAACGAATTCCCATCACGTTTGCTTAATTGCGTGCTAATTCTTATTGCACCATTGAATGTAGATGCAAACAAGAAACTTTTCGGGACTAATGCCATTTCACTTTGTTTTCCACATTTTGTTTGCCACTTCTATTTTCTGTTTTATTTTTCATTCCCATATGTTTCTACAAAAGATGCAGAAACAGGAAAATTAATCCTACGGGATGGAGAAAGCTTTTTCTGTAGATACTACGTGCAATGAATAACTACTTTACGCTAGTGCTTATATCCCGCAGCATATGTGCTTAAATTAAGGAAAAGCGATGCAAATTAAGAATTTAATACATGGGATAGAACAGAAAAGAAAGATTTTTGCATCAACGTGCCGCTGTACAAATGATACCCAAGTGGCTTCTCTAAAGATCGCAGCCACGACATTCGACTCTTCGAAGTATCCATGCAGGAATTTGCAATTGATAAGATAACAACAACGGAACTTGAATTGAAGAATCGATAATATACAGAAACAATTTCTTACACGATAAGACGAATTCACAGAATGAATGACCTGGGCATCGATGTGTCTACAAAATACAAATTAAAATTCAAATGTCTGCAAACATGACAATTTCCAGCACTTTGTAACATTGGGAAATAATATTGTTACGTATTACAAAAACTGTGGTACGTAGCCACTCACTATTAATTTGTCCAATAAAAGTATTCGATGACTGGATTGTTACAAAATGAAACTCAATACTTCACATATTTTTTTGCACTGATTATATTAATAAACTTATAGAGCACTTTGATACTTAAACTTTACTAGACTCTAAAATCAATACAATTTCTTTATTACACCATTCCTTGTTGCCTCTCAGTCTCACAGTCTTAAAACTTTGATCACTTTTATACAAAATCCAAAACTAAACTGTCCTGCTTCGGCCGCCGTTCTGATATTTATACTAGGAAGAATTCTTTCTAGAAATCATTTGTCTGTGGAATGTTGGTATCGGCATTCATGTATGTACATACGGGGTTGATTATGTATAACTTCACGGTGGCGCCGAAGTGCTGTCTCGTTATGTAACACAACAACCACCAACAAATTTTCTCCTCCGTTTGAGTACAAGACATACTATTCCAACGAGTTCCTGTATAACGGGGCAAACTTGCAGAGGATAGATAGTTATATTATCAAGCTCATCAGAAGTCATATTGCAAAAGCTTTGACTTCTACCAACAGCCTTATCTTTGGGGCTTACTACTGGTTGAAGTTTCAATTGTCCATGGTGGCCAACTTACATAGATTTTTTAAGTTAGTTTCAAGATAATATATAGTTTAAATCAATGTTGTTTTATAGTTTCGGGTTAGGATTAACTTCAATAATTTATTGACAAGTTAATTGAGCTAGTCTTAAGTAGTTCTTACTTAGCAAGAAGTAATCATTTAAATAAAATAAAATTACTCTTCTAAACGATTAATTCTCTAGACCAATGTGGGTCCATTGTCATACCCAGAGTCGATAATTTCATCCCAACGGCAAATTGTGACTGGACCAGACTTGAAAACCAAATAAATGCATATTAACCCTTGCTTTCACTGGGACTCGCTACGAAGAAATTTTCGATCGCGAGGTTACTAAGCGCAAGTGGAATTGCCCTTGATTCGATGTTGATATTTGCAATTACTGTACGATACAAATGGCACGCTGAGGTGGTTTTCCTGTCATATTAATTTATTAATTTCTCCATCGTCTTCAGGGAAATTGATGAAAGACTAATGATTCAAAAAATGCATTTTCAACACAATAGTTTACTATTTGTTTTGATTTAGAAGTCAAATAAAATGCAGAAATATTAATGTAATGCCAAAAAGGATATATACACTGGAGCAGTCCTAAGACTTCAAAAGTGAATAACAGCACACAAAAGTTGCAACACCATAAGTAGATGGACATTATGCATAGAAATGTTTCATCTATCTTACCTTAGACGATTCCAATTCCACTATTAAATTAATTTAACTTGGAATGCTATTTTTTAAATTTTATCCTTAAAGAGGATATCGGTAGCATTGGCAGATCGAAAGAAATAGCGTACAGTCGTCTCTTTTTAGAAAGATACACAAAGGATTGTTGAAAGAGCCCGAAAAGAGAATATGTCAATATTGTGAGGGATACGAAAGATTAAGCTATATGGAATTGGTTTTGAACACAACGAAAGTGTAATTTTTATTTCAGCTTCCACAAAAATTACGAAATGATCTAAAAGATCAATTAATATCAATTAACACTAATCTATATTTAGTATCAATTGAAACACCTGATAATTGTAGTGATGTTGCCAAATGCTCGCGGCTCACCGGGCTGTTTTCTAGTTTGCATAAAAAATAATATTGTTGTCACCTTAGAAGCCTGCAGGTTTGTAGAACCGGACATTTGTGCTACTATGACACACATGAAAGTTTGAGAGTTCACTGGGGATAGGAATAAGAATTTGCGTCGAAATTTCAAAATGTGACTTAAAAACCTTAGAGCACTGATGTCTTTTTTTGTTTATTTTTCTTTAATGTTTTTAATATATTTGATAACTAGCGTCGTGTAAAGTTAATTTGCAATTTTTTTTTTGCTTACTTTTTTGATATGCAAGGCAACTCGCTTGATGGAGCTATTTAATAATAAAATTAGCATTTATTATTTCGAATAATGTTTAAATAGGTCCTCCTTGGTGACGATAGATTCGTTCGCTTCGTCTCCAAATGCCGAATACCATCTTTAAACAAGTTCGTCTTAGCGTTTCAATGAGATCCATGTTTGAGTCGGCGTTCTCCAGTTGTGACAATCGGCCAAAATCTGCAGCATAGTCCTGAAGCGACTCATCGTCATCGTGTTCACTTCCACACTTACGTTGCAGCGAGCCTATTATTGCGTTGTAGGGCTCTCCTCTGGAATTGCCTGATCGTCTGTAATCTTTGCTAGATCAGCCGGAGCCGTATTTTCAGATGATTTCGGAACTTCTACAACTAATTCTTGCGTGTCCGTATCGATTCCGCATTTTTGTAGAGGGTCACGCAGTTGTAGTTGTAATGCAGCCTCATCTCAAACTGTCGATAGGTTTCGCTGTCCGAGCTCCTTCTTCAAATGTTCCACTTTTAGATTCACAAATTTCACAATTGTCAGAATCCCACTTCTAACAGCAAATGTTAGGTTTTACATAAAACTGTGTCTACGTACTTAAAACTAATCTACCCAATAAACGTTTTTGAGCTCTGGATTGTGAAATTCTGAAAATGGTTTATTCAAACCATATGATCAAATTTTAATAATGTACAATAAAAACTGCAATGTAACAGTTCAATATGTGAGAGGTTTTTTCGTTAAAAGTAGTTTGTTTATAATGCTGCATGCAACTTGAAGTCAAAATCATTACAAATGGAAACATAGTAACGTGCGTGCTGTACGTACTATGCTGTTTTAGTCCACCTACGAACGACCAAGTTTTTAAAGCCTTTCGAGCATGTCTCGAAAAGGGTGACGTTGCTTTTTGCGTCGTACTAAGAAACACGTAGATTTAAGTGAATATAAGTCGATTTATAATCTACTTCGTAAATAGTCAACCTCCAAATTTTGAAACTTTATCACTTATTCACCCAATTATCAGTCTTATAGTGTTATATTGGTATCTGAATGAAGACTATCTTAAGACCTTTTGTCACTGATCACGGTATTCTGTTTTTCCTGGTTTTATATATGAACAAATGGTTTTTAAATCAAATTTACACATTTAATTTTAAAAACAGTGTGAACGTTCTACAGTATTATTATTAATTGATCGCTTAATCAATCCGATTGAGACTTCAATGAAGAATGTGATAGGAGCCAATTTGACATGTAACCTCTGATATTTTCAGTTTTGTTTTCAAAAGCATTGAATGTGGCATCAGCTAATAATTCTATGAGATTTGTTTGACCACAGCATGGACCAAAATCTATGCCTCTGGAAGGATCCATATTAACTGAATTTTTCGATTGGATAGAAATGATTACGTGACGATATATGTTAAGATAAATTTCCGATGTTACATACTATTTGGAAATATATACCGAATGTCATGTTTTGCATTTTCTTCGGATGTGCTAGCATGAATCTTGCATTCCATATCTTCGCTCAGAAGACGGCAACAGCTTCTAAATAAGAAATACGTGCATGTGAACTGACATATGTAAATCCATACACACATATAAAATAAATATATAGCAGTAAATGTCACTTTACCTAGAAAACCGTAATAGACTAAGAAGTTCCTTAATGGCATGCACTTTATTGATGACAACAGCTTCGGCGCACCCCTTGGATAGAGACATTACCTTTAGAGCAAAATGCGGATCATTTTTTTCTTGATTCTTGTAAAATTCAGCTGCTTGTTCCGGACTAAATGATATTACCTTTCTGTGAGTAATGCGAAAACCATTAAGAAGCAAAAGTTGAATAATAGAAACCCTATTCTCAAAGAAATCTGGTTTTATTATCGCTAATGTATTTTCCGTTTGCCGAGACATTCTGTATAAAAACTTACTTTCTATGATAAGAAATTCAAAGCATACATATGTATATACAAAGTATTTACAAATTTGATGTGTAATTTGTGCAGGTACAATGTCAATATGAATTTATAATTTCTTAATCTACTTGCTGCTTATCAGATACCATACTACTGTACAGTCAAAACCGTTTACGACATCATTTAAACCGACATAACGGTTATAAGGAATAAAAACGTTTGTCTTGGCTGAGATCCATTATAAGCGGCCACCTAACCCATTTCCGTTGGCGCTACTTATTCAGCTAATAATGTACGCCAATGACTTATGCCTAGTTTCACAGAGAAGGCTTAGACTAAAGTTCACCTGTCGCCTCAACTAGGAAAGGCACTACAGGCTCATATTTTTATGACAGCCTATGTTATCTCTTGGTTAAAATTTGTCAACAAAGCTGGCTGGCTATCATAATCAACCCACCAATTTGTAAGTACCTACGTGGCGATACAATGGACCTACTTTGGTGCAGGAATGCCTTTATCTACCTAGCTTCCTACAATCAAATACCACTATATCCAATTTAACAGATAAAGACAAAATGACAAGACAATGTGAGGAAGCACACATCTTGACATACACAGTTATCTTATACACCTAATTGTGTTTTTACACGGTAGATTTGTTCTAGAAAAAAACCGTGTAAAAAAAGTCATTGACAATTCCCCTAAATTTGTGCTATTTGAATTCATTTTAACCAGTACATTTGCTTGTACGCGCAAAAATGGAATTCCCTTAAATTTATGATATGAACATACTTCGCAAAAATTAAATTTGACAAAAAAAATTTAATTCAATTCTATAGAGTTACAGCGGATAAAGAAGGTTTATCTGAGTGGAGTCACTTTTAGCAACGCATCTGCTGAACCTTAAAACGCTTATAAGTATATGGTCTCAGGTATTGGTGTCTCATTGCAAAAGAGCTATCGCCTTTTATAGGTCCAAAAGGCTCATGTAGCCTGATCAGAATGAGTAGACATAACCTCAGACCCATTATCGACGTCATAATCGGGCACTGCACCATTGGGACACATGCTTCCCCTGTTATGATTTCCTTTATTTGAGTTCTCTTATGGCCTCGAAGTGTTTATTTTGTGTATTTTTGTGAACCTACTGCGGGTAATGAATTTATATTGACTACATTGTTTTAGATTATTAAAAATGTATTCATACAGTTTTATTCGACAATAATAAATGCTTATATCGCGGGTAATTAAATCGCCACTTCTACTATAGCGGAAAGATTCTTTGTTCCTATGTTTTTCAAATGGGAAGCTCGTTTATTCTCAGAAAGGGGTGTACTTTGCTCTTTTCGTAACAATTATTTTTATAGTGAAATAAGAAAAGAACTGCAATTTTTTTAAAATGAGTTCGTACATTCTGCCCTAAATCGTCTTGGAAATTATACTATTAACTATTTTCGCATGACACAAGATATCCATGAAAGACAAGAATGGTATTGCTTTAGCAACAAAAAATATCTGCATAGATAATAATATCAATCCAATCAACAAAATCAATCAAAATATACAAATGATATACATTGACATACAAAGATATAGTAAGTGAATATACGAATGAGTTGTATTATTTGAAAGAAATATTGTGACAGTAAATGCTACTTCATTACTATTATTACGAGTAAAATTCAGTTTAGTCTCAAGACATCCTAAACTCCTAGGAGCATTCCTCAAATACAAATTCTCCAGACATTTAACACGTTTCTCCACTTAAAGGATTCTCAGTACAGTTTTATTTGTTTTTATTTTTCAGCGGAATTCTTGTACAATTTATTCACCCCTAAGGAGTACAACTAAATGTCTGCAACGCAGTCACTTGACTGCTTTCATGACGATTAAAGAAACACAATCTAATGTCTCATGTCATGGGGAAGAGAAAAATTCCATTCAAAGTTCACTGTAAGCAAGAGAAAGGAAATTAAGGTCATGAAGTAATGTAAGTTCTGCAATAACCTTCATTTAATTCTTTTAGAAATTACCTCATTTCACACTAATTAACAGTACGTAACAGTATTTGTTATATATATAGGTGTATAAAGTAAACTTTACATAGAAAATTTATAGCAATTTCACAGAAATCTCTTATATTGGACTTATCAATAACTAAACGCAGAAGGAAAGCATTAAGAAGAAAAATACCATGACAGATATTGTTTTCCACCAACCAGATTCTTGGTAGATATTGTTTGCAATATGTGTTGTTAAGCAATCTTTACTAAGGGTTAAATATCACACAATCCATTTACTTATTCAGCAGAATACCTACTTACAAGAAGAATTTCCATCAAAGCATGTAAGTATACATTCTCTTCAAATATAATCACAACGAAAACATTTCAGGTGCCACCAGTCTTATGTGTGGATAAATGACTTGAAAGCTAATATGAAATTCAAGTTACCATTTTTACACTGTTTCAGTGGAAAAAGGAGTATATGGAAGTCCTGCAGTGAAATGAATGCAATGCATCAAGTGACGGTACAAATATGCCAGAGATATGGATATGGGTGGTGCGATGCTAACTTCGGCGTACATGGACATATGTATGTATGTAAGATGTTTTGAATTCAAAGGAGAAGTATCGAGTATCGAGTCAATCCACAATAGCAGTGGCAAATTTGTTATATTTTTTTTTTCAAGTTGGAAGTCAGAAAGTTGTGGGGGACTTATCTAGCTGAAAATACCTTTAATAATCATATTTATGTAATGTAGCAGTATTGCTTAATAATTCCCAACCGGAAAGAGAAAACAAGTTGTACGCACAAAATATTGAGAGCAGTCAATTAAGGATTAAGGAGTGGGTACAGTCGGTGATGCACTAAGTACACGAAAATAATGAAGAGTTAACCATACTATTTGTCATGTTGCATTTTAATGTCAATTAGTATTGGTTCACTTCCGCCGTTATTGAAAGCGTTTAGCAGTAGGTTCCTAAGAAGACGGTATACAGACATGAGACCATGAAACCCTGCCGCAGTTCATCCTTGACATAGTCATACCTGCAGATTTGGATGAAGGTGTACAGTAAATTAGATCTACCTCACGGAATACAAGAAAATGAATGCTCTGCTAAAATTAACAATTGCAAACTATAGAAATCAATTTTGGAACGATAGACTTCTATCTTTAGATAAGGGTTCCAAACCATTTTGGAACATAATCAAGATAACGAAAAGAGAACACACTTATATTCCTCCTTTTATGTGTGACAACACTGTCTCCCATGCCCAGTATGATCAAGCACTAGCAATTATTTTTTTGAATAATCATTCAATTGCTAGTAACATTATCCCAACCACACATGTTAGACACTCAATCCAGCAGTCAGTTAATTTCGCCAGTTCACACCAACTTGTAAACAATCCCAATCCTATACCACTATACATATACATATATTTACTCCTCGGATGCAACTGGTTCCATTATTGAAACCAGTTTGCAATTCGGGATAAATACTGTCCTTCAATATTATCAAGATTCGAAAATTAACATTACCGCTTCTTAAGCGCAAGCAATCTTTTTTCACTCGAAAAGTAAAGCTTTTTTAGGAGTAGAAAGTATCTTGTGGTACATTTAGATGAAACGTTAATCTTATGGCTTCATATTCAAGAAGTTATCAAAGAGATAAACGTAACAATAAAGATTCTCTAACGATTCATTTGCAGGAATTCTAAGCTAAGCAATGAAAACAAAGTATTGATATTTTAAAACTATTTTTCAACCGATCATGTTCTATGGGTCTCCTGTCTGAATGTGCCAAAAGTCATCTGCGTGAACTCCAAATAACGCAAAATAAGCTCTTAAAAATGATTCTAAATCACCGCAGGTTTTTTTGATATTTTTGCAGATACGTAGCTTGAGCAGAGGTAATAAGATGCCTAAAGATGTGGAACAGCCGTTTGCTATCCGCTCGAAGACTGTTCGGGAGGAGGGGATGAATCTAAGGGAGAGAATCAGGCATTGATGGTAAGGGCAGTCACACTTAGTAGAGAGTAGGCCCATTGTGATAACAAGCGGATTGACTTCTCCTAACACTGGAAACAGTTGGTGCTTTTAGTGAACCGATTTAGCTGGCCAATGCTGGCACCTTTTAGCTCGTTTCGGCCGATGAAGAAGTAGGCTCATAGGTGTAGGAACCTACGACTAGCCAGAGCACGACTGGAGCCGAGTAGGTGATGAGTGTTTCTTCCAACTCTTCATCCATGCAGCTTCTGTAAAAAGTATTATATGGGACACCCATCCTGCAAGCATGAGTGCCATTTGCACTTTGCCTGGCGAAGATAGCCAGGGGTATTAGGCGGTCAGTGTCGCTAAGAAGAAAGTTGAATTCCTTGAGAATGGTTGAGTGGCCAATGTTGAGTTCGGATCACAATCGTTTTCCCGAATATTTCCATTGGTGGAAGATGGAGGAGAATATTCAGTTCATCTGACGGAGTACTTCTCAGTGCACCGCTAATGCACAGGCATGCCAGTCTTTGTATTCGGTTGGTTGCTTTGCAGTTAATAGCCCTGTTTAGTGCTGTTCACCAAACTGAGACTCCATACAGAAGTGTCGGTCTGACAATAGAGGTGAAAATCCAATGCAACACCAAATGCATCCATTGCATCCAATGGCTTTTTGCAACTAATGAAAGCAGAAGAGGCTTTCTTGATCCTTTCCTGGATGTTGAACTTCCAATTTAGCTTGGTATCGATCGTGAGATCTGACATTTCACGCTGGTAGTTAGCTGTTATATAGCGCCACACAGTAGTGGGGGATCCACCTGGGGGATTTCTGGTGAAGAGTACGATATCCGTTTTTTGATGATCCAACGAAATGGCGAGATATCTAACTAGAGTTTTCACGGCTAACGGCTGTCCCTGCGCGTCAAATATCCCTACTTCTTCCAGTTTACGCTCGTATTCCTTGAGCCCATGGCTAGTTTCACACTTCTGAAAGTTTATAAGCAGGTTCCAGTTATCGCAATATTTCAAAGTGCTGTCCAAGGCACGTTCCAACAAGTTATTAAAGACCTTATCTGTACTCCACTAGGTCATCGGCGATTAGATATTGACCTTAGGAGATCTGCAGTGAATATACCATAGCAAACAATATCGGGCAACCAACAGCCCCCTGTTGTAGACCATTACTGATATTAAAAACTGCAGTACAAGTTACACCGCCACTTTTAACGACGAACTTTCTACCTGCATATCATGTGTAACAATGTAGGCAAGTATATCAAGCTTAAGAAAAAGGCCCTCTAACCAAACGGTGTCAAATGCCTTCTAAGTCGATCAGACAGGCACCCATACTCCGAAGTAAATAGAAACAACGACACTACTGCGGAGACAAAAAGGGGAATCACGTTGGCCAATCGCTGCATTTTTGCACTCCGTAAGCCACTGAGGAATAAAGCCATCTCTCGAAGAACCAAGATATCTCTATATAAGACCCTGATAGTCCCAGTCCAGCTGTATGGTGCAGAAGCATGGACACAAACTAAAGCAGACGACGATATTCTTGGGCGCTTCGAGAGAAAAGTCCTCCGAATTATCTTCGATCCCGTATGTACGGATGGTGTTTGGAGGAGTAGACTGAACGACGAGCTGTACGGGCTGTACAGCGACATCGACCTGGTCAAACGAGTTCGAATCTCTCGTCTCAGATGGCTAGGTCACGTCGAGCGAATGAAAACCAATGCTCCGGCCCGGAAAGTCTTCGACTCCAACCCCGAGATAAAACGCGGTAAAGGAACACCACGCATACAGTGGCGAACGCAGCTAGAAGAGGACCTAAATAAGTTGAACGTGCGTGGCTGGAAGCAACTAGCCCACGATCGAGCTAGAAGGGGAGGCATGTTGGATGAGGCCCAAGTCCATATAGTCGCTTACCTCCCGAGAGCGATATGCGTGCGATGCACGTCTGTAACAACTGGAATCCACGCGCTCCATTGCTATCATGTATATCTGTTATGGAAAATGTTTTTCTTTTTTAGATGAGCGACTGCGCCCCAATGTTCGGTGCGATTTCTCCGATTTTTTATATTATATTATATATTTACTATACCTGAGCTTCTGCATTTGATTGAGCTTCGTTTCGCTAACCATTATCATATCAGGATTGTGGTCACTTAACAGGTGGCCGAAAGTGATTTTTCTATTTATCCCTCTTAGTGAATTTATTTTCATGTCTTGTTTACATTCACGTCTTTAGGTTGATAGCTGCGCGCTCAGCAGTTATATTGAATGTTGCGTTTGTTCGCCAAACAGCTCCGAGCAGATAAAGTCAACTCGAGTTGCTTCTTGAAGGAACCGTTGTTCCAGTCGAGCTGTATGCTCAGCTTGTTCAACAATGCTCTTTTGGATCTGGGCCATCTGTGCTTGTATGGCCAGCAAGATGGAACTCATATTCGTGCTCGCCTCAGGCTGCCTGGCCGCTAGGATCGGGCCGCCGTTGGCACTGTCTGTTGTGCCGGTCGTCTGCCTGATATCGCTTGGGAATAGGAGGCTCCTGGCGTAACTGCGGTAGTTGCAGCGCGAGGCATAGCCCTTGCTCCTACCGTTTTTATGTTATTTAAAATATATTGGCAGGGTTCCGTTTAACACCGCAAATAACGAATTTGAGAATGCTCCTGTCCTCGACCTTGTCGGTCCCTAAAGGACATTCCCCTTTATTGTTGGCAGTTCGCTGCTGCATGCCCAAACCTCTGGCATCGAGCACACTGCATCGTGTGCTTCGATTTCCTTAATGTCTCCCATTGAATAGCAATGGTGTCATTTCTACGCCGCGTGTACCGAAAACAGTACACGGTAAGCGCTTTAATAATTTTGTATAAATTCTTATTTTTTTTGTTTTTGAGAGAATTTAAATTATTTTCGAGATTATTAATATTAAAACAATAATACATACACAGTAACATCAAAAAATAATATGTATTTCATTTTATTATTATTGTACCGTTATCAGTACACGATGCAAAAATTCTTCTAAACATCACTAAATAACATAAAACAATCATAACGGGAATTAAAATTTAGAAAAAAAAATTTGATTTGAAAAAAAAACACGTTGGCGTAGAAATGAAGCTAAGCGTGTACTGTTTTCGGTACACGCGGCAGGGAACGTGTTAAGAAGCAGTGTTTGTAGTTTTTCTCTTCTTGGCGTATAGTAGTAGAACTAAATCCCCGCCTCCGCCAGCCCTTGCCAGATTGCCTTGTGCACTGCCATGTAGTTGCAGTACACAGCGTGCCCTAGGGGCATTTATCGTGAATGGGGCTTAGTTATAGACCTTAAATTCCTTTAACGGCACACTTACCTAGAGTTTCGAGGTCTTGTGTCTCGGCCCGGAGGACGTCTGTGTCAACAGTTGCCCAAGAAGGATTATGTTTGAAACAGTTGTAGACTGAATTGCAGACCGAATTATTGAACACGCCTCTTGAATTATTCTGTAATAACCAAAGTGGCATTAAATTCGAAAGCTTACACTAGACACATCATAACATTATTCAAGTTGAAAATGGAAAGCTGTCTGTCATCTTCACTGATAGAAATCAAATGATAGCCAACGTCCGTATCACAACTATCCCTAAATCCAAGCATGAGAACTGAGTCATTGCAATGGGGTTGCATTTGAGGAATACTAATGTGTGCTATTGTTTTTTCACGAGTGGAAGGGACCTACAGTTTTAGCAGGTCCGAAGTTTGAGAACCTGGGCCGTAAATTTATTTATTTTTCGTACCAGGGATCGCACCAGGTTTAAGTATATTGTGGTCGACGCATATACTCACAATACCACGGGTCACCACAATTACGATGTTGAAATATAAATACAACATAACTATCAGCACACACTGTGCACACTTTGTTACTTGCTTATTAATCACAATTGTTCATTTTGTGTTAGCGTAAAGCGTCACTTTTGTACTTTTCACTTATTACATAAATATTTTCTACCATAGTAGACACGTTTTTCCTTTTCCCACATCATCTTCGTTGGTAAATTATATTTTCAACAGATTGTCATCCGCCTAGGAAGTTGTAACTATAACAAAGCCAACCACTTAAATCTAGTCAAGTGAAAAGCCTTGGTCTATAGCAAATGAGATTACAGCCAATGTAAGTTCATAAATCTAATAGGACATATAAGTGTCCAGTCCCTTCCTGAATTGAAGTTAATTTTTCCGCACAGTCACTTATCTGCAGAATCGTATCCTTTTCAGAGCTCATTATTAGAGCGGAGGGGGAATTTCCACCATGAACGATGCCTATTAGATATCTACGTATGTATTGCATGCATAAACTTGTTAGGGGAATGTGTAGTAGTCCATCCAGGGATTTATGTAAATTCTTGTATCAACACTCTAAATTCCAACAAAGTTGAACAGATCTACCAAATAATACCCACAACTTGCCAACACAGCAGGTATACAGAGAGGGCTTTTAAATTGGATTCCACGTTATAGTTGGTTCCTGTTTTCGAGGAAGTTTCGTAACTGTGTTACACATTTGGTTGTGGACTATGTAACATCATATATAGAAGGAAAATTCTGAAGAGTGTGTCCTTAATTAAGAAGCCAAATTGTCAGTGCACTTCTTGTGATGTTACAACTCAAAGGCTGCCTATTCGAAGCTTGAAATATTCATAGAAGTGAGCACAAGGCTGGAGCTTTAATAAAATATTCACTTTGTTTAACGATGCGTATTATATTTCTAGAAAGTGAAATTTCAGAGAAACGTGGTGGACGTAATTGATTTTTATTTATTTCAATAATGCGAGTATTTCTCAGGCATCGCTCGTTTCTACATATTTGGTATTACTGTATTTGTATGTACGTATACATATGCAGGTACCACGAAGGCTTACAGGATACCGTGTTGAATGGACTTTGAAAATTGATTTTTGTGCATAGGAAAATCCACAAGTGCTTTGTCATGGTTACACGCAATAAAATATGCTCGGCCATTAGTCGTGCGAGTGGTAAATTCAAGGCAAACGCAAGTAGGTATTTTGTGTATATACATATATATATATATGTTGTATCAAATCTATCTTGTGCACCCAGCAAGACATCAATATCAAATTCAATTGAAATTATATTGTAAACAGAAACAAAGTATCTCTTCATTTATTTGTAATAAAAATGCTTAAAGATGCTCATCAGCATTTTTTGGTCAACGACTCACACATATTGTATTACAAGTATTGCATCACCAAATAGGGCTTTGTACGATCGTGTTGTATGTATGAACACAAATTTGCAGCGTTAGCATTAATTAGATGTATGAAGGCTCGCCTAGATCATTGTCAGTTCAGTTCTACATCAACCTTTACTTACAGTAGAAATTGAAAATTTAAAACTTCGAACAAATATCGATATCTAGGTTCTTTAACTAAATTCAGTGAAAAAGAAATTATTTACTAGTATCTATATATAAAAGGAAATAATTCATTTCGAAATAAAAGCCGCAGCGTGATCGTTTCAGAAAATATATCAAGAAAATCATCAAGCGAATCAGACGAGATTCGTAGCCGCAGCAAAGAGAAAACTCACTCCTCAAAATATATCGAACGTCTACAAGGCTTTGATGGAAGAAAAAGCTTTATGAACATGCAATGAGCTGGGCAAACGCATGTATATAAACATACTAAAATCAAAATTTATATTTTATATATAATATATATTTATATTTACACTTAATAAAATGGGCTGATATTAAAACCAGGCTAATTGAAAATTGATGACACTGGACCAACTAATAGTCTTATGCTTGAACAAGATTTAATTAAAGAATATACAAAATTGTGTGCTTATCCACTGAAAAAAAAACATCAGGAAATTATATTCGTCAAAAAGACGAAGTAATCCAAATAAGTAAATTTGATCAAAAATATATCAGTAAAAAATAATTGTGAATTTTAAGTTCATGAACTTAATGAAGAGTGTAACGGATTAACCGGAAACAATATTATGTTTAAAAATGATGTATGTCTGCAATTCGCCTTACAGAATGCACGATTTTTTACGTAAAGAAACAGAATTCTTTGTGTTAAGCCGAATCCCCAAAAAATTAAGACATTAAAGAAATTCTCTATACCAAAGACAGCAATCGAAGTTCAGTCATTACTGCGATTAATCAAATGTTAGCGCAATTATAAAACTAATGCCTTAAAAATAGGAGCAACATAAATACCGAGAACAAAAGCTACAGAGATTTTCTTGACAGACTATGACATAATAAATAGGCATCCATATTTTTAAAAAGAGTTTATTCTGACTA
Organism: Eristalis arbustorum; assembly: GCA_916610145.1. Lineage (NCBI taxonomy): Eukaryota > Metazoa > Arthropoda > Insecta > Diptera > Syrphidae > Eristalis > Eristalis arbustorum. The sequence continues at coordinate 56,693,360 of OU744320.1, read as the reverse complement.
CCGGTTTAATGAAAATTATCACATAGATACATGGTTTTTAAGAAGAAACATTTTTCATGTTTATATAAATTTAGTAACCACTCGGCTTTTGAATTAATAAAACATAAAACGTATACAGAGGTTTTAAGCGCATTAGTGAATACATGGTATTTACTTATATGGAAGCAACCTCAACAAATAACCCTCAATAGCAAAACCGCTTTTGTCTCTGCGACATTAAACAATTTCTTAGAAAATAATGATCTCAATGTGCATTATTGCACGGTTAATCGTCACACAGATAATTCTGTTCAAATATACCAAGCAAATAAAGAAGTTGAACTGATGGTACATACAACCAAAGCAATAGACACGGCAATAATATAATTCATTTAACAATAAAATAATAAACCTATTGACGTACATTTCAATAAAGTGGACAGAGAATTCATCTACAAAGGCAATGAGGAAATCAAAACTAAGGTCTTACATAGATTAAACGTTAACAGAAAAAATGTGGAATAGATAAACTGGAAATATAGAAGAAGAGAAAATTAAAAACAAATTATCCCCGAACCTTTAATGGTAAGAGTTATTCACAAAATATACACAAAATATATAATATAATATATAAAATATAAAAAATATACGTTAAAAGAAGGGAACAGATTTAGAAAAACCAAAATCGTATTGTTCACAAAGATCAAGGTAGAAAGAAAGCAAATACCAACCAAATATCATCAAATATTGCAACATATGGTGGCAATGAGAAAAATAATTTTAATTTATATGACAATTGCGACGAGGTCAACCAGGTACAAGCGGAGTTAGAAATAATAGACCTTAAAAGAGGCAATGGTTGTGCCGTAATATAGATTAAAGAATACCCATTTATACATAACTACGTTAAAACACTTCTTATTATTAATTTGACAGGATATGAGAAAAATATAAATTAAAATTAATGGAAAGAAATGTAAAACGAAATTGCTTAGCAATACCAAAGGAATTTGAAACGGTTTAAGTTTATTAGAAGTAGTACGAACAAGCTTAACATTTCTTTATTTGGAACAGTGAACAATAACGACAAGACAGAAATCGAAGAACACCAGAGGCCATACTCAAATTAAAAATTTAAACAACCAAACAATAATTATTGAAAAAATAAATAAATATATTAACATACTAACTGATACCTCGAATAATGAAACTAAAAACATTATGCACAGATTTGACGAATTTATACTTAGTAACAACTACAAAAAGGACATAAGAAATATATGTGAAATTAAATTACGAGAAAATATTGATTATGTATATAAAGACATACAAACAATTGAAGAAATAATTATGTTTTCGAGACTGGTAGTACTAAGAAGAGATATTTTGACCATAGAAGAAATTAACACATACGACGTTAATATTCACAATTAAAAAAATCGAAATCTTATTTTAGCTTAAACGGGTCATTATATTAATCATAAAAATGTCAAGGGTAACGGAAGACCTATATAAAGAATAACAAATAATTCCTATTCCAAATAAAAATGATTGCTTAGAAGTACAATTTAGCACTCATTTCATATATTTTTATACAAAAACATGCTTTCCAACAAAAACGATAACCGAAATAAAAAATGAATGCACGAGGAACATATAAAATTTATTATACATATTAAATGAAAACTGTACGAATGAATCACATTAGTTTTACTAACCTATGGAAACAAAATTTAAAACAAAACTATAATAGTCAAAATATTGTGTTAAAAGACAAACACATATTAAAGTTAGAAAACCGGCAAATCACAATAGAGAATATAACATATCAAAACACAAAATTTATATTATTAAAACCTCAATGCCGTCAACTCACTTTTAAATGGAAATAAACGCTAGAATCCAGTTATGGCTTTAGTTTGTTGTTGGACCATGTAGGGCTGCCTGCGCCGGAAAACGTCCGATACCGGATACGGAGATATCAACAACGGCACTCATTCTACGGTGTGACTCTAACGCACACTACAGCATCTGGGGAACATCAATGAGCAGAGGCCATAAATAACGACCCCACCTTTTAACTTACGGTTGTGCCGTAATATAGATTAAAGAATACCCATTTATACATAACTACGTTAAAACACTTCTTATTATTAATTTGACAGGATATGAGAAAAATATAAATTAAAATTAATGGAAAGAAATGTAAAACGAAATTGCTTAGCAATACCAAAGGAATTTGAAACGGTTTAAGTTTATTAGAAGTAGTACGAACAAGCTTAACATTTCTTTATTTGGAACAGTGAACAATAACGACAAGACAGAAATCGAAGAACACCAGAGGCCATACTCAAATTAAAAATTTAAACAACCAAACAATAATTATTGAAAAAATAAATAAATATATTAACATACTAACTGATACCTCGAATAATGAAACTAAAAACATTATGCACAGATTTGACGAATTTATACTTAGTAACAACTACAAAAAGGACATAAGAAATATATGTGAAATTAAATTACGAGAAAATATTGATTATGTATATAAAGACATACAAACAATTGAAGAAATAATTATGTTTTCGAGACTGGTAGTACTAAGAAGAGATATTTTGACCATAGAAGAAATTAACACATACGACGTTAATATTCACAATTAAAAAAATCGAAATCTTATTTTAGCTTAAACGGGTCATTATATTAATCATAAAAATGTCAAGGGTAACGGAAGACCTATATAAAGAATAACAAATAATTCCTATTCCAAATAAAAATGATTGCTTAGAAGTACAATTTAGCACTCATTTCATATATTTTTATACAAAAACATGCTTTCCAACAAAAACGATAACCGAAATAAAAAATGAATGCACGAGGAACATATAAAATTTATTATACATATTAAATGAAAACTGTACGAATGAATCACATTAGTTTTACTAACCTATGGAAACAAAATTTAAAACAAAACTATAATAGTCAAAATATTGTGTTAAAAGACAAACACATATTAAAGTTAGAAAACCGGCAAATCACAATAGAGAATATAACATATCAAAACACAAAATTTATATTATTAAAACCTCAATGCCGTCAACTCACTTTTAAATGGAAATAAACGCTAGAATCCAGTTATGGCTTTAGTTTGTTGTTGGACCATGTAGGGCTGCCTGCGCCGGAAAACGTCCGATACCGGATACGGAGATATCAACAACGGCACTCATTCTACGGTGTGACTCTAACGCACACTACAGCATCTGGGGAACATCAATGAGCAGAGGCCATAAATAACGACCCCACCTTTTAACTCAAAATAGTATTCCAGGATAGTATTCGGCTATAATTTATCATGAAAAATCGTTAGCGTCTGAGAGATATCGTTTTGCTTGATCATCTACGATAACTAAATATATCTAAATATATCGCTTTTATATTAAATAATAATAACTATGTATATAAATCTCGCTCTACACTTTTGTGATGATTTCAGAGCGATAGGGCGCATATGTATTAGACTTGGTAGCAAGCTGAACTAAGAATGTGTTGGCGAAATTTGAGAGCAAGAGGACAGATATCATTTTTACAAATTTATAAAAACTCTCTCGATACAACAAAATCAACGATAGTCGAGGCAATATGTGATAGCGACGGTCTTGAAGCAAATCATCGATAATATTACTGAAGGGAATCGAATAAATAGTTATGCCATTAGGCTCCTGGCTAATGCAAAGAGCGTATGTAACCTGGATCTCGTCAAGCAAGGATAGCCTAAACCTCTGTATCGACAATTTACTTAGCAGGTACTTGCGAAGGGAAATCCTAGCTGGTAATAAAACCATACCACAGCGGCTCCTTGAGAGTAAATATCGTCACTGTCATATGGGCGATTAAATCATTTAAACCCTACAACTTGTTAGGACCTGATGACATTTTTCCTGCAGAACTCCAAACGGTTGTAGATCTCATCTCTCCCCCATTTCTCCCTACAGAGGTCTTCAGATTGAGACCTAGAGGTCTATCATCCCTTCTGCATACAATAAAATGTCAATCTCTCAACATGCTAACAACAAAAGCAAATCTATAAATTTAGACGCCGAAAGGCAAATATATAAGCTACATAGATTAGATTATTTTAGAGTACCCGCGAAGGGTCAGTAAGATAGAATTAAGAACATGAATTGTTAGATATTAAGATAGATTTTAGTCATTTTTGTCTAGTATAAGTCATTCCAGAAAAAAAAAGTAAATAAAACTGAAAATGAAAGAAAGAAAAAAAAAAAAAAAAGCAAATCTATAAAGATCACACTCCACGTGTTGACAGGCCTGATATCACAATCTCACAAGCACGAGGAACTTACCCTCAACACCTTTGGGGACATCTAGGGAGCGTGCAATATTGAACCCAAACCAATAATATCAGACTCGGAATTGAAAAGTCGTTAAGGGCTTATGGAAAAACCCTATGTTCTACAAAAATGCGGTTCGTAGAACAAAAGCACACCGAAAGCCGGTACACTCTCTCCTCTTTTCAGAAAAGAAGATTCATTCTTTCCCTTTAATTTAAACATGATTATGCCTCGTACTTTTTTGTAAAGCTAGCAAAGTTTTCTTGCAAATAGCCCTAATGTTCTTGAAATTGTATGCCGCTCAACTCGTTTTTCGTCACCAAAAACAAGGTGGATATTCTAAAAGCGTAATCTTGTATACATCATTCTTGGTTACTAACACATGAAAGGAAGGAAGGCTAACACAGATGACATTGCTATTGCGGCGCCTAGAAAATTCTTATCCATGATCAGAGACACGAAACTGAACTGGAAGCTGAATATCCAGGAGCGTTTCAGGTAGGCATCTACGCCTCTCTGCCTTTCTGCTGCTACAAACCGTCATGATCCACTGGCCATTTTTATCAGCAGTCCTACCCATACTACTGTATGATGTGGCTATTTTCTGGATCGCACATGACAATAGCACCAACTTCACAACACTCTAAAGCGTGCAGAGCGTGCGTCACTAAGAGTCTGAAAATCAAATGGTGGAGAGTTCGCTGCCTTTTTTTTTACACAGGTGAGGGTGTGGGTGCTTGGGTATATTCCAAGGATCTGATTAATAAGTTGTTTTTCCGACTATCAGGCCATTTTAGCGTCTTTCTTGCTGAAAGTATAGCGATCAACTAAGCTTTATCCTGGCTGCAACACAATGTGCTATCAAGAGCGTCTGTTCCAACAATCAGGTAGCAATCAAATCTCTGAGCACAGTCACATTCAACTTCAAGACTTCCCGCAATTGGTGCCTATCTCTTAAGGAGATGACCAGATATTTTAATATCCTACTGCATACCCACGCCTCTAGGATATGCCTTACAATGATTTCTGCGACTTTTGACCATTGTACCCGGACGAAGATTGGTTTCTGGAATAGTAAAGCGCTCTACGACTCACAGAGTCAAGGTCCACCAGCAAGAATTCATGCCATATAAGACAACTGGCAGACAAGAATCATCCAATCAAAGTCGTCGCTTTAAACGTTGTCTTTTGGATGACCGTTACAGAAGGAAAGCAGATGATGAGATGGCTCGAGATCACTATCTCATGATAGCTACAGTAAGGTTACGTAATGCAATCGTTCAACGAATCCGCTTAGAATGTTCAGGTTTAAATATTTACGGACTAAAGGAACCCGCTGTGCGCCAACATTTAACCGACCATTTTGTGCAAGAGATAGAAACAATCAGCATGCCTTGCCTGCGTTCTTACAAAAGCATTGGTGCGCTGTGAAAAATGCAGCAGAAAGCATTGCCGATAGAGCGCAGGTAAGTCAGGGCATCTGGCTTACTAAAGAACCTGGAGGATGGTTGATGAGAGTAAACAGCTTCAAGTTCGCATTGCCGCTATCCTGGCCGTGAGGTAGAGGCGAGGTAGAATCGCTATATCAAGCATGAAAATGAGAGAAGAACAACGTAGCGTGCGTAGCGAGAAGCGTAACTATATCAACACATTGGTCGCAAGTCGCAGTAAATATGGAAAACAGTCGCACTGTCTACAGAATCACCAACGTGTTGACAGGCAAACACCGTTCGATTAAACAACCTGTGAAAAGCCTTGACGGATCCCTGTGTATGTCGGATGAGGACCATATTAATCGGTGGAAGGAGCTTTTTGCTACGGTATTACAATGCGTATTTGAGTTGCCCGAAGCACAAAATACCTGAATAAGTAGCACAACTCCAAGGAAAGGCTTAATCAAGACCGCGACCCGACGGAATCCCTGCGAAGCTAACCATATCGGCTGAGCTATTGCACACACAAGTGTAAAGAGCTTGGAAGGCTGAAGGCTTTCACGAAGAGTGGAAGAAGGGAACAATCTTCAAGACTCCTAAGAAAGGAAACCTAATGCAGTGTGAAAAATGGAGATATATGTGCTTACTTCCAGCGGATGCTAATATAATAGCGCAAATAGCTAGGAAATTTGGGTAAGATACAATTCATAATTATGATACGATATAGCTGACCATTCACAGTAACGTGACTGGAATATGTGTGTTAACGTCGATGGAAAAATGTGGCTTCGACGTGCAAACCGCAGCAAATAGTTATTTTTGGTGGATAATGTGGTTATTGGCACATGTGGATTTTTACGACCATTAATAAATATTTAGCTTATCGACGATCCGATCGATCCAAAAATTAACAAACCGAAAATTGGAGTACGGACTCCACATAGAAGCTACACACACAGCTTGGTGCTTAAGCTAAAAACATTACTTCTCCATATTGTGGACAACATACCGAATGCAGACTTAGCTTTAAATATTCGGTTTGCGCCATCTTCTTCCTCCATTGGCTGAGACAATACTTCCGAAGTATTGAAAACTCTACTTTCCCAACCGGTTTTCCAGCAATGCCTTTTTGAGCGAGAAAGTTATGTGCGTGGCTGAGTAGCTTTTATTTGAGTTAATCTTCAGCCCCACGACGTTAGTCTTCTTCTCGACATTTGTTGCCATTTAGTGGCGGTCCCTAATTCTTCTCCGTCTTCTGCGGAGTCAAAATGAATTAGCTCTGATGAAAGGGTCCATTGAGTTCCTCGTATTCTAGATTGCTGAGTTAAGCACATCACAAATCACCAAGAAAAACAAAACTTGAATGACTTCCCTTTATAATTCGAATTTTTTTCTCGGTGCAGTACGTTAAACTTAGACCCTTAGAAGGTAGCTTTAATAATAGCTATGACCAAATCTGAGATGAACTCTCTGTTGACACTGTTGAAGGCTTTCTCGCAATCGATGAATAACAGATAAAGTGGTGACTGATATTGTGAGCATTTTATATTTTTATGATCCACAGAGTATTGATATAGTCCAAACAGAAGAATCCAGTGCGGAAACCTGCTTGCGAAGCGACCCAGAATATCCTCCTCCGCTTTAGTTGGTATCCATGCTCTGCGCCATAGAGTAGGACTGGCACTATCAAGGACTTATGTAGGGATACCTTGGTTCTTTAAGAGAGAGGTTTGTTCCTCAGTGGATTCTGTCATTGCTTGTGTTAACTTTGGAGCCTAGGTATTCAAAACCATTCACTATTCCGAAGTTATAGCTGTTTTTTCGTAGACTATATTGGCTGCTTCCTTCTCGATGCTCACAAACGCCCCACTGACAGCCCGTTGTGTTCTTTCGATAATGTCAATGTCATCGGCATATGCGAGCAGTTGCACAGATTTGTGGAAGATCGTGCATCTGGTGTTGACGTTTGACTTCGAACGATCTTCTCGAGAATGATATGAAAGAGATCGCATGACTGCGTTGCCTTGTCTACATCCTTTTCTCACATCAAAGATCTCGGTATAATCCCTATCGACCTTGATGAAGCAACGGACTTAAAATCGAAGAATGGGTTGTGGATATCGACTTGAAACTCCTGGGTCTTTCCCAATATCTGCCGTAGTGTGAATATTTGGTCAATAGTAGATTTCGGGCTGTTGGGTTTCAGGTGCTTATACAGAATGGCAGTGAAGACCTTATACGATATATTCGGAAGATTTATTCATCCATAATTGGCATAGTATCATGTCATTTCTTTATGATCGGGCAAACGGTGCTGAGATTCCCTTCGTTGTGCATTGCTGTCGTAACTTCACTAAGTTCGGGAAAGCGTCCAAAAGCGACTGCAGTTCCACTAATTGTTTCTCAACCTAATCCAGGCTTCCGTTTGGTTTTTGCGAACTTAACATGTTCCTTTTAGCGGTTGGTAGATTAAAAAAAAATTATTTTTCCCTTATGCGAAGCCGACTGTCTTTCCGTCTCTTCTGATCGTAGATCTCACGAGCAGCTCTCGTCCTTTTTTGCAGCGATGCTTTGTATGCTTCCTGTTTGGCTTCATGTGCTCGCTGACATTCATCATTGAAGCAGTGATTTCTTTTTAGTAGCAAAGTGAAACCTAGCACTCAGTTGCGGCTTTTCTGTTGGCTTCTTGGTAGTTTTGCCACCTGTTTTCACCACTTGATGTCGGCGGTATAGGACAGCATTTGATGATTTTGCGAAGTGTCTTGCGTCAATCGCAATATGATAAATATATATTGATTGGTGGTCGATTGATCTGTAGTCCGTTCCTTTGTGGATGCTAAGGTGTGTAATACATGTTTGTACATACTTATTGCGGCGGCGTCTTTTGTTTGTCAAGCCTGCTTGGCAACAGGTTGTTTGTGATTGAGTTTGGGCAGACGGTACCCGCACTTTGCGGACTACGAGACAATTATTTGCTTAATCCATAATGCATCCACTTAGAGACTTATGTCTATGTATGCATGTTTTTAAGTATGTTAGATTATTAGAATGCTGCTGTTGACTCGCATGTCACTGCGGCGAAGTCGATCTTGACGTTGAAACCTTGCTCGTAGGTAGGTTTGGTTAAGGAACTCTCAGAAGCAGTCTTACTTTTTCTCTGTCGGGGCGTGCGCACATATTGAGCCCAAAGCTAAAGACTTCTTGTCTAAATCTGCAGCTGATGACAAACTCGCATCCAAATGTGCACTGACCACGTTCTTTGTAACAGTTACCGAAGTATATAGTTTTTCATCCTTCATTTGCCCGCATTTCTTGTATCGCAATAATCTCCTTTTTATAGCGTTTCAGGGTCCCGCAAAATGTTGGGCTGCATGTGGTATGTTAAGCGTACTGACACTTTTTCTTTCTGTGTATTAATCACACAGAATGTAACTGAAAGTATTTTTTCATTACAAACTCCTAAACTAGAAACGTACACTAGCAGCGTTTGTGTTGGAACTTTCGCATTTAATGCCTTCATAAGATTATATAATTCTCGTGCTTGACTGCAAATTGTTAATCCTGAAGAGGAAATCCATGAACTTGTGAAAAGAACTGCGTGTTTAAGTAGTACCAAGGTTTTTTTGTCTTAAATAACAGAAAGATAAAATGAAGGCATTAAAGGGGATATATACTCATACGTACGAATGTGCGTATGCAATAACTCGCTAAGGATTTGCATGATCTGGGAGAGTGTGTAAGATTTATGGGATTTTTATTAGCGATTTCCCCAACAGATAGAACGCGTCCTAACCGCTTTCAAAGACTTTACTGCGTGTATGTGTACCACGTATAAAGTTCTGTAAGCAAATAAAACGAACAAATGTAACTTAATAATCTAAGGGGTATCATAAAAGGATTTGGTCGACATTGCGTTCCAAAGATTTTAGAATAATTTCAAGTATTTGAATAAGGTACGGATTAGCTTTTTCGATTGAAACTAAATTTAATTTAATTTTGTGAATTGTTATCCTTAAGATAATGAATTTCTTTGATGTGGTGGAGGGCGTGCCAGTAGCATCTAATCAAGAAAACGTACTGTTCCTTGCACGATTTTTAGAAACTTTTTGATCGAAGATACATTTTTAGCAGATACATTTATGTACTTATTATGTACTTTATGGGAATTTAGTTTTATCTCTAAATGGATATAATGTAGATTTGAAAAAAAAAACAAATGAAGTATTCCAAACGAAGATCGTGGTGCAATCAAGTCTCACTTAACCCTTCGCTCAATATGCAGGTCTAGCGAGACCTCTTCCATTTTCGAAATTTTCATCTTAACCACATTATCTGACCTTGCTAATGTTTACATTTTCATTGCTTTGGTGTAGACAATTAATTGAAGAATCTGAGTGGAACAGAAAAAAAAGTGCGAATTAGCATGCTTCCGAAACGCATCGTGCAGAGGTCATCACCTTGCAGTTCCAGACAGCCGAAACCTCATACTTCAAATAGGGCAATATCATATCATATAGCTGAAAATATACATAAAGAATAAACCTTCACGAGCATTTAACGATGACCCCTAATCGCCAGAAAAGCCCAAAGACTTAAAACACTACTCCAATCAAATTTTGTCGAAAATAGGACTAAACAAAGATTCGAATGCAAAATAATCAGAAGCTGGATGTCACAGTGTAGAAGACCAGGTGACATGTGGTACAGCCATAAGTGTATATACCAAAACTCAAAAATGAAGAACTTGCTGATCTGGTAACACTGGGTAATAAGAGGATCTCTGCCTTCCAACACCATGAAAACGCTTCCCATAAATCGAAGTAAGCAGCAACGGCAACACAGCATTAGTTAAGTTAGTTAAGTTAGTTAAGTTAGTTAGTTAAGTTAAAAGAAATTTGCACTACAGAAAGAAAATTCACAGATAGGAAAGGAAATTAGAAAGCTTCGAGTTGAAGGTAAAGCCTATAGAAAAATTGGAAAAATTGTTGGTAGAGCTCACTCGTCAGTGCAGAGAATAGTGGCGATCTATTGAACAACTGGTTCTATTTTATCTAAGCCCCGTTTTTGTCGTCCATCTCTTTTAACAAAGTAAGCAAAAAAGCGAATCGAATTGTCCCCCCGCAGTACCCATTCATCCATCTCCCCGCCGTTGACAAAGACTTCACTTCATCATTATTTATTATGCCCATTGGTGCACACTGCTCTTTGTTTGTCTCATGCCAATCCTGATGCCTTGGACTCTTCAGAGTTTCATGAACAAAGAAGCCACCATAATTTGGCTTCAAAATCGACCAAAGTCTAATTGATAATATAATATCATCTGAAATTCAAAATCGACGCATAGCCCATATGCTATACAAAAAAAAACTGTCTACTCCAATTTATAAAAGAAACACATGCCTTAACTGATATGTAGAGGATAACCCTACATAATGATCAAGATTAAGTTTGAGGAAGTGGAGATCGTCAATCGCTGGATAGTAAATTGCTTATTTTTCTTCTTCTTCGTATGGCGCTACAGTCCGGGTTGAACCTGGGCCTCGGTCAACAATCCTCTCCAGCTGGCGCGATCCTTACAGCTGCCGTCCAATTTCGCACGCCAAGTTGGTCGAGGCCTTTCTCCACTTGAGTGCGCCATCGGCTTCGTGGTCAACCTCTATTGCGTTGTCCTACTTGTTCGGAGTCGAAAACTTCAGGCTGGAGCAGTGTTTTCTATGCGCTCTACATGGCCTACCCATCTTAGGCGTTGCATCCGTAGATGGCAGGCTAGACTCATGTCAGAATCATGTTCAGAATCCTTCAGCGCAAACAGGAGCAAAGAACGAACGCATAACTTTTCTCTCGAAACGACCAATTGCTTCTTCATCCACTCTTGAGATTGTTCAGAGTTCCGTCTCATAGAGCAGGACAGAAATGATCAGGGTCTAATATAATGTTTGCTGGGTCCTTTAATAGAGGACTCTACCACTCATTTGACTCTTGAGCCCAGGGAAACAGCGGTTGGCAAAAGTTATTGTGCGTTTAATCTCGGGACTGATGTTGTTCCAACTATTAACTTGTTAGCAACGGTAGATGAAGTCCTTTACCAACTCGAAGTTGTAGCTGCCAACGGTGACGTTCTGACCGAGTCGTCGATGTTGTGTGACCTTTCTTGATGACACCATGTTATTAATTTTGCTCTCATTCACCAATAAGCCTATTCTAGCCGCTTTTGTCTTAATGTTGACAAACGCCTCATTGACGGCTCGCTGTTTTCGACCAATCACATCAATGTCGTCTGCGTATTCTAATCATTGTATGGCCTTCTGGAAGATTGTGCCTCTAGTGTTGGCGTGTGACAATGTTGAAAACATCACATAACAGCCCGTCGCCTTGCATAAGACCTTTTTGACATTGAAGGTTAAAAAGCACCCTACTAGCTCATCTCCAGCTGCCTTCTGCAGCTTTGTTTGACTTAAGTCTCGATATCGCTATCTTGCCTTCGTCTAGATCGGGGGACGGAATTCCCTTATATCGTCGTCCATTGCGATTGCGTTGAGTGAAACAATCTGCCTGACAGTGGTATTGGTGTTCTCTTCGCCGTTAAACCTAGTACAACCAACTCTCGTCCTTCTATTCAGCGTCGCCTTTATTATGTCTGCTTCGCTGAATGCGCCTGCCTGTACTAGTTTCAAAAGAGGAATCTTGGTGTCGTGGCTGAGGCATTTATAGTATGTCCATTCTAGGAAAAAATATTTATCCTCCGTTGGGGCGTGGGCTCAGATTATTCTGATGTTGGCGAATGATGCGGATTCCTCCTTTTGTCTGATGTCTGCTTTATAGGCTTCTAGGGCAGAGAGGATAGACAATCGGACACTACTAGGAATAGCAGCCATAATTCGTCGCTATTATCAAGCTACACAAAAACCACCATCTCATCGTAACGAGTAAGTGGATTGTTGTTTCGCTTGCAAGTAAACGAGACAGCGCCGCGCCGCTATCAAGATATGTAAGGCCTCGTCTTCTTCTATGATCACGAGGTACTTATTTAAAAAACTGAGGTTTTATGTCGTATTTATAATTAAAATATACAAATGGGACTCTGCCCTCATTCGTTAAAAATGGCTGTAGTAATAACTCTCCAGGAAAAGGGCGATAAGTTAATGTATAATGAGTAAGGACACACGGCTCTGCTTTCGGTATTTTCTAAAATTTTTGAGTGAGGTATCAAGTCTGGGATGTATCTTTTTTAGAACGAACACACTTATTTAGTGATTGTCCATTGGCAACAGAATGCTAAACAATAGATACTTGAAGTGGACTATATATTTCGATGAATTTTTCTTCTAGATCGAGTTACCATTAGATCGCTGAAGTTTGGTTTTAAGTTTCTCACGCTAGTTTGACCTTCACATTGGTTTGCTATTTTCGGGTGATCTTCTTTTGGCTGGTTTACAAACCGTGCGAAGTCCTTTTCCTTTTTCATATTTCCAAAATTGCTTCGTTCGTTTTTTGCTCTTTCAAAATGTGCAATTTTGTACATTTTTGGGGTTATGGCAAGACCAGTTTTCGGCGCTGCAGTTCCTGCAATTTTCGCAATGCTGTAGACGCCTTGTCGAGGGAAAGCTGTGGGTCAAGTTGTAGTTTACCACTTAGACTTTTTATTCCCACGATTAATGAAAGGAGGACCATTTCATCCTGTAGGGGACCCATTTGAAGTTTCTTACTAGAGCATTTACCGACCTTATAGATTCTTCGGCAGTTTCCTCGCTCTGTTTTCTTTTATGGAACTTTTCTCTTTCATATATTATATTTGCTTTGGAATAAGCACTTACCTTGGGTATGTGAGGACATGGCTTCAACGTCTCAAAGGATTTCCTTCGCCTTTTTAGCCATGCAGTAGATTATTGTGCTGATTTGATTTTCTTCATTAGCTTCGCTTAATCCGCAACTCAGTCGATATTTGCTAAAACGGACGATCCATCTTTCCCAATCGAATGGATTAAACGAAAATTTGAGGACAATCTCTTGCGGCAACTGCTCCACAATTCCTGTTTTTGTTTTCATTTCAATTTATTAATTAATTGATTATTGATTGTTTTTCACATTTTCTTTAATTTTCGTCTGTCAAATTTTCCTTTTTTTAATTGTTTTTTGGCAACAAGCTTTTTAGACAACCACAATGAATCACATGTATGTTTCATTTGACACATTACATTTAATGGCGAGTGTTGCTATTACAGCACTTAGTTTAGCCAATGTTGGCTGTAACGCAAGTAAAAGTAAAAACTCGGGACTGGCCAGATAGCCCTGTATTGTGTTTTCCTCACACAAAGGTGTACACTTACTACCAAGTAGTCCGTTAGTATTTTAGAAGTAACTTTTATCTTACTTCGAAAACAGTATTCTGCTAACATGATAGCATGATTATTTCTTGCTTACTGTGTTTTCTGTACTTTCCCAATCGTGTTTTTAACTTATTAATTTGACCCTAAACTTATCGGCAATAGCGTGAATTATCTCCACTGGCTTCTTATTTCTACTTGAGTGTATTGGCCGGTTGTAGTCAATAGTGGCCTGTTAAATTGTGTCCACAGTATCATCGATCTTCCTTTCCAGTTTAACGCACCTAGCAAATTTCTAGAAGTAGCTCTACCTGGCTGTTTGAAATAATGTGGAGCAGTAAGCAGGAATTCATTTTTAACATACACGAGGTTGTCTCTGAGATTCAAAACGCTTCGTTATCACAATTTGTAATCATCGTTTTTGGAAAGAGATTTTTTAAGCTGAGAATGAGTCCTGGACCTTCATCCACGTAAGTGGAAAAAAATAACAACACATGAATGGATCGGTGTTGCTATAAGATCAGCAATATCCAAAATCATTCTGTTGCAGTGACAGAACTTAGTAGAGGCACGTTTTAGTTATTTACAATGCGTTTATTACGTTTGGATTGACAACTAACCTGACTTCGTTGACTTGCGTTTCTATATCTAATATGTCGTTTTTTTTTCCGCCGAACAGTACATATTTTTAAGGGAAAACCAGCCCCATCAAAATTTCTGAAACAATTGAGTGGTATATCGTTAGTGTAGACTGTGTTGGTCAATGAGCCTTCGCTATGCAGAATGGAAGCATAAGATTTGAGTTAATTTTCTAGAGTGTTCACGTTTTGTCGAGAGAGAGAGCATCCCTTACTCATTAAATCACGAGCGGCAGCAGTCTCTTGTCCTCAACTACGTCCCTTTCACTTCTCTTACTCGGGGGCCCTTTAAGTTTTTCTCCACTTTCCGGTTTCACTGACTTAACTTTTCAGCTTTATTAAACCGGCTTGTCGATATTCGCGCGGACCCTGGCTTACAGTCGATTCTAGCGCTGAACCACTTGGGGACTAATCACGCGTTTTAACGAACCACTTAGGAACTTTTGCGCGGCACACTGCTCGGGACTTCTTACGAGTTTATAACGAACCTCTTGAGGACTTAATACGCGTTCGTCAAACTATCCCGAAATGACCAGGGTCCCTGCTCGGCTGACAAATAAAATTTCACTTACTTTATTTCTTTAAAAACAATTATTTTCCTTTACTCTATTTGCGCACTCTATTTGAGCACCTCTTACAATGTCAAACTTAGACTAAAATACAATTTCGTTAAATACTATCTTGCTTCGTAGCGGCATGCAATGTTTTTAAACAGGTGTCTTATGATTGCCGTGCTGGACGTGATGGAATGCGCTGGTGTCATATGGTCCAGACGTTGTGTCAGCGATTGTGTATGCTGGGAACGGATGAGGTGTCATTTAAACCCGTTGTTTGTTTAACTTTGGAATTTCGCAGTGAAAATATTCGCGGTTTTAACGTATATACAAACGAGTATCGACGTAAACTAGAATGATTGCTAATTAAAGATGGCGGAGTGGTCTCTTATAATTCAATTTAACACGCATACGTGGAATCTAAGGAATGTAGAAATCATTAAAACTGAGAAAGATGAGTGAAAAACTCACATGAAACAAATGAGACTTTATCATTTATAGTCAACTATACTATACCTGTCATGTGCGTTACAACCTTCAAATCGGATGGCAAGACATATTCAATCGACTTATTTTCCAGGCATGTGTAAGCAGTTAACCGGAAAAATTGTAGTTTTATGTAGTTTTATGGAACAACAAACGAATCTGTCTGTACTATGTAGTGTGACTAATAAAGGACATGGTTCAATCTAAGATTCTAGTGAATCTAGAATATCCCTTGTGGTAGCCTAAAATGCTTCAAACAATTCAATGGCACAATTTAAAATTGCTTTAGCATTGTATATTTTGTGGTGCTGCATAGTGGTTTGCAAACGCTTCTCTCCCTGTTACAAATGATCAACATTTTAACGTCTTACCTTTATTTAGTACTTAAGCACATGAAAAGATTGTAATGAAGAAAATAATGTTTACAATTTTTAAGGGCAAATTTTAGTCACTAATTCACTAAAAACCGTAAACAGATCGAGTTTTAGTTTTTATCAAATGAAGGATTCAACTTTACTCTGAATGTTTCATGTTCCTACAAACATTGTAATTTCCCTTTCACTGCTCTCAATTGCAATTTGCACCAGACTAAGCCATTAACTCAGACCTTTACATAGATTAACACATTGCGCTTTTTGCTACCTGATTTAATACTGCAATTCGTTAAATATTGCCAACAGCTACATAACGACTATACTAATCTGAGAGTACTGTGTAAACGCTTAAGCCTCTGGTACAGGACTACATATGGGTGTTCATGCTCTATTTGTGGTTACTTCACCCAAAATCATTCATTGCAATGGCCTAATCAGTCACAGATCGGTGGTGGTTAGCAGTGTAAAACCACAACATTCTATAGTTTCCCTGCAAGCATAATCATTCGCGAACGCTTTATTGTCTGCGGTTTTACGGATTCTGTGACAATGACATGAAAATGTATAAAATGAAATGGATGCTTTTGTGTGACATAAAAGACTGAAGAGTTTCTCACCAACATTTAATATTGGCGTTGAACACGTTATTGCTTAATGTGAATAGATATATCTATATTTTTACACATTATACACATCCCCGAATGTACATACATAAGTGACGATATGAAAATTCCACAGCCAGATGACGACAGATTTTTCTGGAGAAGATACTGGCTGGTAAAATATCGGAACGGTAGTGGATTCATTACAGATCTTGTATAAAAGTGATCAATGTGTTACACATAAGTGTGAGCCTGAACGACTGTTAAGTTTTAATAGCAAGGTGCAGACAATAAAACGGTGCATAGAATAAGTGAAGTGTTGAGTTTCGATTTTTTTTGGACAATTAATTGTGACATCAAGGCTCTAGAAAAAAAACCGAACCGATTCGAACAGAAACCTCTCGAGGCAAACAGTGAAGTGAAAATGCTCGACGGAAAAGGCCTCCACCTCGACAGCGATGTTTTAAGTTTAGAGACTTTGATTTGAGGCCTAGAAGCATTGGTCGACGTAATGAAGAAGAACATCTGTGTTCTCAAGGTGAGAGAACCATTGACCACCAGCGTCGCTACCAAGTTCAAACCACCGACATACGCCGGACAGTAGCTTTTAGCATCTTTCGGCTGATTTTGAAACATCTCTCGCCATCTGAACGAAAAAGACAAGGCGGCAGCATTAGTTGTGTCGTGTTTCAGACGATTCCAGAGGATCTCCAGATAGACTAGAATGCGATAATGGGCTCGCTGCAAAGCAAGTATGGAAGTGAACACCGTATGCAAGTTTTCAAGGTAGAGAGTTAAAGGTCCGAAAACAACGCAACGGTGAATATATTGAGAAATTCGACTATATGACGTAAAGCGGCTCAACCAGGGGGCTTATCGAAAACACTAAAATTATTGGGATTTGCCCGACAATTTTTGTTTCCCATTTCGAAGAGAACGCTAACAACCTCATTGTCGATATCATCGTTGGAAGTAGAATGTTAAGGGTGACATTGGATACGGATGCATCACATTCGATCGTAAGGAGTGATCTGGTGGAAGAGGTAAAACTGTTATACCATGGGCAATAGGACAATTAAGCACGAGTGCCTAGAGGCGGAGATAGTGGTCGAGTTGATTCTGGGCGCGGACTTTATGATCGATATCGCCATTACCTTAGACCTTGGGCAGTAAATTCTGAAGTGCAAGAATTCTGAAATACCATTGAATGTGAGAGCAAATGATGAGAGCAAGTCTTCGAAGATCAACCAAGTAGTTCCGGGGACGTGAATATTCTGCCAAACTCGGGGGCCCTAGTTTGGGCAAAGATGGATGGTGAGTATGCGAAAAAAAACGTTATGGTTAAGTGAAGCCAGAGAAAAAACACCACCTAAGAAAGTAGTCATAGGGACTAAGAAGTTTAGGTGGTGGGTAGTGTGACTTTAACACAAACCCTATAAATCAGGCCCATCTGTGAGAGACAATCGAGCACTATTCGGAGTATTGGCTACAATTCGTCGCCTTAATAAGGCTACACAAAAAAAAAAAAAAAACACTACTTCAGCGTATGGTGTAATTGAGTTGATGTACATAGTGCCGGAGGGGAAATTCTGGTTCTGGTTCTGGTTGTTGTGTTACATGTGAATGAGACAGAGCCGTGTCGACTCCACCGTGTGTTTAAAGCATTTAAAGATTACAATTAGTTTGTTAGTTAGCTATTAGATACGGGATGAGGACTTACTGTCTCGGATGGTTAAGTAGATTATTATTTGATTTAGAGTTATAATGAAACTATTACGTATTCTCGATTGTTCTCCAAATGCCAAATAGGAGAAGCATAATGATAGATAGATATGTTTATTTCGTTTCAAGATTACATTTAGTTTTCGCACAATTTACATTATTTGCACAGAGATATGATTAACATAATGTAATCTTACTACTGAAGAAGAGTGTTTTAACATGTAAAAGCGTTTTTCTTGACAGATATATATATATATATATATATATATAAATTGAGGAAACAACGAAAAAGAAAAACCTCATACAAAGAGAAGGAGAAGCATAAGATAACTAAATTTTATTTAAAAATGCACAGCCTACTTATTATAACTAAGTAAGTAGCCAGAGTTGTTTTGCTTGGGCAAGTGTATTCAGCTTCAGTAGATGCCATACAATAGCAATAGCCGTGGATGGGAAGTCGCCATCAGTAAAGGCTACAGGACTTGTACGATTCTTAGCCAGTTCATGTCACATTGTTCCGGAATCCACATAAGTAGGATTTTACAAAAGTTGGCCTTATCGTTAAAAAGGTACGCAGCAAATTACGGGATTATTGGAGTTGAATATGACTGAGCTCAGATATTTGCTGCCTGGTTGTAGGAACGGATGACGACATTTGTTTGTTATACAAAATTTTTTTACTGGGATATAGCTTCCATTATCACTATTGTTTCAACCTGGAAGACGCTACAATGATCCGGGAATTCGAAAGATAGTTGGATATTCAGATCCTTAGAATAGACTCCAACACCCATATCTGCCTCCATTTTCAATCCATATATGAAAATTCGCAGTGGACCTAGACGCTGGTCTAATTTGCAGGCTCTCAGTAAGGCCTTTGAGGGATGTTGGCTGAGAAATTCGGTCGGTGTCTACAGGTAAAAAACTTACAAGTGCTAATGATTGCATAAGAAAACAACCTACACCACATTTTTCTGGATCACATTTTAGAGCTATGGACTTTGATTCGTCTTCATTCTGGCTTAAAAGACTTACTCTTGAATCTAAACAGATTCAAATTACCTTATTGGACTTCTCCGTTGTGATTAAATTACTGGCCCATCCTTCAGGACTAAGAGCTGTTCTTACGGGTTCTATTATCGGTTTGACAGACGCCTTAATAGTGTGACGGATTTAAGCTGGTATGGTATTGGAAAATTTCCAATGCTAAATATGTGTATCTTTTGATTTATAACAGTATCTTTCACATTTTGAAGAGTAGTAACACGACTTACTTGGCCTAGTTGATCTTATTTTTTATTATTTGCTGAACATTTTAAAATAATGCTATATATTAGATGTATAAGATTTCTGACGAACGCCTTTTCAGTTTTCATAAACGGATTTAGTTGCTTATTTTTGTATAAGATTTAAATAAGTGCCAGGTTATCCATTTACCTCCGCACCTGTAGCTTACTTAAATCCAATGGCTACCGATTCTACATTCATATTTTCAATCCAACGATTTTGTGTTCCACCAGAAACATTTTGTATAAAATAAATGATTTAAGCAAACAATTCATAGATTCTTTTTTTTATTATTTCTGTGTCCTGTGGACTACACAGCGAGGATATTAGCTTTCAGCCCACTGTGTGTTGCTAAGGGCCAGCATTAAATTCAGTATATAAGGTTCAAAATGGCCCTCGCCGTCTTTCTAGTGTCAATAATGTCAAAAAGTGCATAGAAATCATAATCTTTGTTGAACATAACGGGTCATAATTCCGTGCTAAGTCTTCCTTCGCTACATTGCTCCAGCGAACAGAATGTGCAATTTATTAACAAATTTAAAATTAAACGAAAGTTTCATGGCCACCTTTGGATCGTCGGTCGCTTTTTTCATCTTGGGCTTGAGAGAATCCGGATTGATATTTGGCTTCGCATTCCTCTGGCAAAACTGATATAGTAAAACTGGTAGAAATAGAGTCAGTGGTAAAGGGTTCAAGCACGATCGGGAAGACAGCATCTTGGAGGAGGGAATAGTTTACCAATAACAATACAATTTTGTCTGGATGCGCACGCATTTTTCTATTGCAAGCTGAAAAGGTTCAACTATTCCCACGTGGATTCATTGATGAGCCTTTTGTACTGACTTAACTTATACCAAACATAACTTATATGTACCTAAACAAATTATGGTATATGCACTTTAGTTTTTCTGTAAAACTATCAAATACATGGCAAGATTGTCTTTTATAGACTCTTACACGGTAAGAGATAGTCTTAGGTAATTTTCTTCAGAATTCTTTGAAAAAAAAAAATTGTATTAATCTTTTCTATATTTAAATTGTTTAATATACGTTTCCATTACGTTTGTATGGTTATGTTCAATTCACTGAGCGTATTCGCCATCAAGGGATTTAGTGAATTCCATCAGTCCTATGCATATAATACAAACGTTTCACATTTGGATTACAAGCTTATATATTAGAGATAACAAGGACGTCGGACTGGGCTTGCAAACGCGGTTTAGTGTAAAGCAGTTCTGTGTTTCATGATGATTTCTAACAGATTAAAGTCACTTATGCCCAAATCTGGACATAGCTAGTAAAGTAATTTTACAGTAAAAATTGTAGGACACAAAATTTAATATTTGTTAAAAATTTGTATTCCAACGTTATTTTTTGTTCCCCCCTCTACACATGCCTTAAAGAAAAAAACAAAAGATAAAGCGACTTGAAGTGGTCAAAAGCCTAGTTTAAAACACGAGCAGTTCAAGTAGCCATCCGAGAAAAGAAGATAACCTACAGAGGCTGGATTCCCTTGGAAAACTTTACTTCTCGTGATCGGTACACCGAGGAGCGAAGCTTAAAAGCAGTCGCGGAAGGAGAGAAAGCGAACATAGATCTACAAAAAAACAATCTTTGGAACATTACACTGAGGGTGGAAGACCCATGGTCTTGAGTAGGGCTGAGTATAGTCCAACGGTAGAGGAAGTCTTTTTGGCGATTAAATTGCTGAAAATCCGCAGGGGGAAGTCTTATCGCTCCCTCGTGTCATTAAGGTGCCGATGTGGCACATTGTGTCATTGTGGCACTTTTTTTAATTTAAATGGCACTGTGATACTGTTTGAATATCGGACGATGGCAAGCCTTAAAAAATCAGCTTTTTTAAACGAATTCTTATAAAAGATCATCCCCTGTATCACTTTCTTTACCGAAAGAGTTGAATGCTTCTAATCAGAACAAGGTTCATTAAAGCCAGCTAGCCGTCACAATTCAGTGATGTGAAAATTTGAAATTTCACCAGTGTGTGATTTTATAGTTGAAATTAATGCGGATCTAGAAAATTGATATATAAGTAAATTATTCATATTTTACCATAAAGTTTTATAATAAACGCTGGACTTTTTTTGTAAGATTTGTCATTTAAAGTGCAAGTATTCGCAATGAAGCGATATCTAATTCTATATCAAAAATTGTTCCTAAAGATCAAAAACCAAATTGTGAAAGCTGTTGATATTTCGTTTTTAATACGTGTCGACAAACATATATTTTAATAGTGCGAAATTATTTCAGATTTATTCCGGATTAGATGAAGGATAATGAAATGTGTGTTAATAAAATTGATTAAAATTGACCAAAACCGTTTGGGGCACCTAAGACCTTCAGATGTCCTCGTTTTGTGACAGTGTTTGCACTTTAAAAACAAAATCTATTTTTCGCTTGCAGAAAATGGGGCGGGATGGCAGTGAAGTGAAGAAACCGGAGGAACTAGGGTGACTTGTAACGCAAATTGGACAAGTTATGGGGTCGGAACTCAGCCCATTAGAATCAGTTGACGACTTGGATGATGAAGACTTCTTGCCAGAAGAAGGTGAAAATGTGAATGAGGCGTGCACTATTGATACCGTTGCTGCATATACAATTGTCCTATATGTCTCAACATGTTTAAAAGTACCCAGATAAAAAACCCTACCATGGCTTCGTAACACATATGTGAACATGTACGCAAATACATAATTGGAAACCATAATAGTTTTCATAATTTTTTTAATTAGATAATAATTTTAAGTGCCAGCTCCATTCACACATATATAAACATACTAGCATCATGTACTAGCACACAACGACACAATTAGTACATCTCTGGTTATCTCCCGTTTAGTTTCATGAAATAGACACTCTACGTTCCATTTACCGCCTAATATACCACTGCTCTTTGGAGGGTGAGTATGAACTGCACTTATTATAAGATCTATTTCTTCTTGTAACACGTAATATATACTAATTCAAATTCAAATTTAAAATGAAATACATCATCCGAAATTAAATTGAACAAATTCTTAAAATAATCAACACTACAGATTTCTCAAGACAAAACGCATATTTAAAAGTACCCAGATAAAAAACCCTACCGTGGCTTCGTAACACATATGTAAACATTGTCCTAAAGAGAAAATCATTCCATTTTTATTAACCGGTGTACCTAGCCACGCGTAATAAAATTTGATTATTGTGATGGATGGGTGAATTTTCCTCACTCCAGTTTAATGTCATGGCATAAAGGCTATGCGATAAATTTCTAATAAAATAATGATGTAATTAGTTTCCTGTCGTTACTCAGCCTGCAATTAACTTTATAGCCGCCTATGACGCGTGAGCGTGGTATTCATCGGAGATAATGATGTGAAGTTATGAGTATTTGGTGAGACACATATGTACTTTGGTTGCCAGTATATAGCGTTCGCGACGTTGTGGTTATGTGCGTCGACCCCAACGCACTTGAACCTCGACGTCGTAGGTTTGATTCTTGGTCTGAGCGATAAAAATAAATATTTAACACGGCCTCACCTCTTTCGAGTCACTGACAATGTATTTCCTGCCCAGGAGAGGCTTCTCAAATTTGGCCGTTAGGAGTCGTCATGTTTTGTATAACACTATAAATATTAACAAAAAGTATATATATACTTTATACTAGTGCTAAGAGAACTTCGTTTCAAATATTATACTGTTACGAAGATCGTGGATATAATTGACAAATCTGTGCGTTTTTTGCTTACACCAATATCATAAAACAGTCGACTCCTCTTATATGCACTTCGCCTTAAGCGAAATTTTCGGTTATATAGTACGGAAAACTGCAAGCCGCCTCATTGCAAAAACCGTTTTTATGAAACAATTTGTTTTGTTCCAAGTAACTATATGCTAGTTTTTTTGACTGGTCAGTATTCACCTTAGTAAGATTTTACTCGGGTAGCAACGACAAAACAACTTAATAAGTTTAAACTAATTAGTAAAATGTCACTGTCATCATTGATTGAGACGCGTTGAAATATTAATAAATGTGATAATGTATTACTCAGTGTCATTTATTCAAATGTTGTTTGAAACTGGATTAAAGTTTTTTGCTGATGAATATATTCACCATTTAAAGCCAATTTTGGTAAATTTGATTCTGGAAAAACAAGAAAAAAACTTATTAAATGCAGCACTATAGTTAATGCATATATTTTTTGAGAAAAGAATTAGTTCGCAACGTTGCTTTTCAAAACAAAAATCTCAATAAAATGATGCCGAGTTGGAGCGCAAGAGCAAGTGCAGTTTCTTCACCACTCTGACCTCAAACGTGCTTACTATCAAATATCCGTGGGGCCCGAAGTTCGGCCTAAAACATCTGTCATCACTCCGTTTAGTCATTCCCAAATCAACGTCATGACATTTGGACCTTGCAATGCCGGCCAAACATTGCAGCGTTATATGGGGATATGTCCAGCGAGGCCTCGATTTCTGCACGTGTTACATCGACGACACTACCTTACAGAAACAAAAAAAGGCATTCTCGCAGTCTTCGAACGCCTTTAAAAATGCAGCCTATAGATCAACTTATCCAAGTGCATTTTTGGTCGTCCTGAAGTGCGCTACGTGCGTGCGTAGCCAACAGCGAAGGAATAAAACCGCCTCAGGAAAGGGTGGAAGTAATGGCTAACTTCAAGCTACCTGAAGTCCACTACCAAAATTCCTTGGAGCCTGGAATTTTTGAAATTGCATTTCCTACGCATCTCAGATTCAGGCTGACATTAGGTGCAACGAAAAAGGACAAGCGACCAGTGGAATGGACTTTGAAAGCGGAGCAAGCATTCGGGGAATGCAAATGCAAGCTTAAAGACGCAGTACAACTCGCATATCCGAGGTCTGACATACCACAGGTTCTGCGTTACTTCGTCTCAAAGGTAGCTATTGGATCCGCCCTCTACCAGAAGACTGATTCCTGACTCCGACCACTGGGATTCTTCTTTAGAAAGCTGTCTCAGCGCGAAGCAAAATACAAAGTGTACTGGCCATTTGTGGGACACTTTAGGCAAATTATCGCCTTTGGTACATGCAATTTCTCAAAAGACGAACCACGCCAGCGATCGTGTCGCCCAGCCAGCCCAGTGGCGGACACATTGTCCCGCATTGAAGCAATCGACTTTCCAGAAGCAATTACCACAGAGGAACTCGCTAAAGCACAGGGAGAGAACGATGAATTGACCCGCCTGCCTCAGTCACCTGGAAGCTCTTCGTTAGACCTAAAAGGATTTCGTATTGATGGGACCGATGCACCGTTGTACTGTGAAGTCTCGAATAGCCAAATTCCCCCGTTTGTCCTGAGGTTAATGCGAAGCCGTATATTCGACAATGCTCATGACTGTTATCACCCCAGCGGACGCGCTAATAAGAAGACCACAGCGCGAAATTTCGTCTCGTCCAAGATGAACGGTGATGTCACCAGATAGACGCATTCGTGTTTACTACAGGAGCGTTTTCACCATGTCCATATTGACATCGTCGTCATGCTGCAATCAAAAGGGTATTGCTATCTTCTAACTATTATAGACTGCTTTACCCGCTGGCCCGAGGCCTGGCCTTCAAAAGACTTATCATCTGACACTGTCTCTAACGCTTTCTACGCTACTTGGGCGCCTCGCTTTGGTGACCGGCCACCTTTAATTATGACCGCGGCACACAATTCGAAAGCCAACTGTTCGACGCTCTAGGGAAGCTGATTGGATCCGGACCACCGCATCCCATCCCGCTTCAAATGGGATGATTGAGCCATGGCACCGCTCTTTCAAAGCCGCGGTGAAATGCCACGAATCATCGTCTTGGACGAATTGTTTCCAACAGTCTTACTCGGACTTCCCACGTCTTTGAAGAAGGATATTAAGGTAACGGCAGTAGAGACGGTGTACGGTACCCCTCTTCGTCTTCCCGAAGAGCTCATTACCGATGATTAAACCTCATTGCATACTACACTTTTTGCGAAGATGTTCCGGAAGCAGATGCGACTTATTCGAGCTGTGTCCATAGCGCACCTTCTTAGAGTGGATTCAGTGAAGCAGCCCTGTGAACAACCTTATGACGGACCATTCGATGTCATCCAAAGCATTTCTAATTGCGTTTTTAAAATCAACGTAAACGGTGTCGAAACAACCATATCAACCAAATGGCTCAAGCGTTTTTCGAGAAACCAGAACCTTCCTCAACTAGGGCAGCTATTTCAGCAGAATGTACAACGTTTCCAATGCCTTAGAAGGAAGTGAGATTCGTATCACAATTACAATAGAAAAACCCTGCGGCAACTACTTGACTTGCTTGCAACACTGCCTGCCTGAACGACGATGGGTTTTATCGACTAAAACGTCACCACCGGCCATTGGTTACAACACTGCCTCACTGCCTGAACGATTATAGTTTCAGTTACTGAATACGCCACCAAAGGCCGTTAGCTACAACTACCTTTCAAAAGTTTTGAAAACGTTTTTATTTGCTGTCTAATTTCAATATTAATTGTTGTTAAAATAAAATAGGCATTCTCAAAGGGAACTGCTAAAAAAAAATTCAGGATCGGACAAAACTAGACCATCCCATATAAAAGAGTATTTTTTTTATCAAGTAATAGAGACAAGCGGCGATTTTTCCCCTCATTTCCCAAACCTTATTTAACGAAACACAGAGGCTAACATAGCGTAGTTGGTTACAAAAAAAAAACAACACAAAAATTGGACGCCCTGTCGACTATATCACACAAGCTCTCTATTGATTAAAGGTCTAGAGTACGCACAGGCGAATCTACTACCTTGATTTTCTAAAAAAAGTGCTTCGGACTATTGCCCATGTAAAAACTCCATATCAATTGCATCTATTCTTCAGTATAAGGCCCTACAGCTACTGTCTGCAAATATTTTAATCGATCCATAATACCTTTGAAAGTAGAGATTGGCCATATTCCTCAACCAAAGAAGTTACGACCGACTTTAATTTTGTCGCGGTGATTTTTGTGTTTTATAAATCCTTTCTATTTCTATCCTTCTATACTCAATGAATTTTTGTATTGCTTTTTTGTCATCAACCGTGTTATGTGTGTGTTTCATTAAATAGAGTATTGGAAATGAGAGAAACAAACGCTCATTATCGTCACTTGTCTCTAGCAGTCTCTATAAGGAAAATAATCTAAGAATACTCCTTTTCAGTATGTAGGAGTGCTGTAGTAAGTATGTAAGTTTTCGTATGTCACTCCTGTACCGAATGACAATGACACAAAAACCTTGAATGCTATCGAGTTCGTTGGCGGAGTGTTTTGGTGAATTGCTGGCCACATATCATTGGCTTGACATATCCTGTCTAGGCAGTGACACAGTATGTGTTCTGTAGTTTCTTCGTCCTCGTTACACATTCCGTAGGTGTCATCTTGCATTAAGCTTATGATAAGTTTAGTTAGTTTACAGGGCAGTGTCCAGTAAGAAAGCCTTCAGTTATGCGAATCTGACTGCTGCTGAGTCTGAGGAGTTGTTTCATTCTATTAAGAGAAATAGTTGATAGGAATATTTTGGCCTCGCTGTTATCTTGTGCGTCCAGTAAGGGTTGGCCATGTCTCTTCGATCCATGTAAATACGATTACATACCCGATACTTTTAATTCGATGCAAGTAAAAGTAGTATCGATACATTTCTAATTAGATTGCAGTCAGTATCGAATTAAAGCATTCGTAACGTATCGGATGAAATTTAGCAGAAATATTATGTATTATTATTGTTTATGCGAATATACATTTGCCCTTTATCCGTATGGTGTCTGTATTACTATAATGTACACTGTATGTGTATATGAATTACTATCTTGCCTTCTCATTTATACATAATTAAAACACCAACCACATTTATGACATAGTTGTTGTAGTTGCAAAAGTAAGTTCTCATTTAATTCGACACGTGTAAGTATTGATACTTTTGTCTCGATAGTCGGTGCTTATCGAGACCCTGTTCCAAGTACTGCAATTAGTACTGACCTGGTATCGAATCAACTCTGGGGTGGTGATTTATTAGCGAAAGTCAGTGTGTTTGATATGTAGGTTGTATCCTAAGATAAATCATCTTGCTCGATGAAGCAGTTTGGCTGAATTTTAAGAAATACTACATCTTCGGTATTGACTAAAAATCTCTACTTTGTTCGCACAGGTACTTGGAAGGCCTTGTTCTTCCAATAACATGTAGTATTGATCTCGGTGTTGACTAGAGTATGTATCTTGTTTCCGTAAAATAAGTTAAAAGTTGAATACAGTTTTTTGATAAGTATATGTATTATGGAAGTGTAATTCTTCAAACGTTTTATTTTATTTTTTATTTTTTCTCGATGTCATTTACTCAATAATTTGCGCGCATGGTCAGCATCAAGGAAGTCGCACAATGACGCGGTCAGCACTGCGTTTTCCTGTATGGATGTTGTCATTGCCTCATCTTAACTGAGTTTTGGACTATATATGTATAATCAATACATATATAGACAGGAGCTGTTGTGTGTTATCGATGTGCAGAGTTGTCGCAAGGGTTGTAGTCCATTGGTAATTTCTGTGATTCCAAATCATAGTATACCATCAGTTACTACCTTACTGTTCCTAGAGCCTCGAAGTAGTTCCTAATTGTGCTGGCAATTGCCTGACTTTCACAGGGTAAGTACAAAAACAACAATGATAATGTATTATCGCCGAATCATATGATTTTCGAGACCTATCGCCTTTTAAGCCTTGAGCTGCTGAAATCAAAGCTTTTCTTTTGGATTGACCTTCGGATTGTTGTCTCTGCTAGTCTCACGGAATCCTTTTTTGGAATTTTATCAACGAATGGAAGAGCTGCCAATTTGTGAATTGCTCGTCGCAGAATATAACCTTCTGTTCTTACAACTGCCACACTGACTTAGCCGTTTTCTTCAGTGCGAGTCTTGACTCGACCATGAGGCCATTTCATTGGTGGATTGCTATCTTCCTTGAGTGTATCGAGAGGTGAGGATTGCTTCAATATTAACAATGAGGGTATCGAGTTCTTCATTTGCTAAGGATGCCGATGACATACTTCGAATTAACAAATGTTTCGCTGACTTCACAGCAACTCCATAGCCGGCGAAGTAAGGAGATCGGGGTGATATGATAGAAATGATTTGGTATCCGAATTGATCCAGATCAAAACAATCTAAGATCTGTTGCAAAAATATGTAGCCGCTTCTTCGAATTCGATACCATTTTTATCCGTTTGGGGAGATTAGGGAGTTGATAGCTTGACTGCACATACATAACTCCATTCGAAGTATTTTTGTTTTCTTGATTGCGTTCTTTTCAAGTAGAGTTACACGAGATTTGACAAAGAAAGGGCGGACCATGATTTTGTCAGCTATAAGTATCGAACGAGCGCAAGGCTTATGCCTATATATGCCTTTTCGGAAACATAGGCAAAGTTATGAACCTGTACTGTATCAGGATTTTGTTTTGCAAATACGTGTCTTGGCATTCAGACTTGATTTGTTGTTTTGAAGGCACCACGAAGTTTTGAGCATCTTGAATGTAGTTCTTGGAGTATCGCAATCCAATTCCTGTTGCCATAACTGCTGAAATTATAATATTGCTTTGCTTATTGAGATTTTCATCTTCATTACACGTACCACGAGACATTGATGATAACTTCGATCCTTCCTCCTGCGACCCATCCGAATATTGTATTTTGTTAAGTGGGCTCTTCACTGTTTAACCTGATTTGCCTTAAGGAGAGAATTTCATGATGGAGTTCGATCAGTAGATTGATTTTTTCCTTAGAGTTAAACATTGGAGCGCCCAAATTGATATTATTCGTAATGTTACATTGTAGACGTGAATAGTGGCGCAAATTCATAGTGAGCTCATAAATAGCGCCTAAATACGACTTTAGTTATGGCCGGCTCAAAATAAAAAGTCGACTTCGTTATTTACCATATTCATACCTATGCTAAATGAATTCATCGAAGAAACCTAAGCTTGTCAAAGTATTTCAGGTGTTTCTGTTTTGAATTTTTAAATTTTGTGCCAATCGCTTCAAAACATACTTTTTTTAAATGACTTACGACTCGTTTTAAAACCAAATCAACTTATAGCCTACTATGAAGTCTTTAAATTAAGTAAGTGAATAAATTCTCTTAACACTGGATTTACCATACCAGTCAAAATGACTGGTTTCACCTTTTAGTTTATAATTATTTACTGTGTATATGTATTTTGTTTTATATGCATTGTATAACAACAATTAAATACAAGCAATTTGTTAAGTTAATTTAAATTTTTCTAAATTTTTAATTTCAATGTTATCAATGCGGGGTGCCTTGCCCCTCACACCCTCTTCTTTAAAAAAACCCTCGCTTCGTCTTAGAATCATTTTTTATATTTCTCATCAATTCTCTTAAACGATAAAACATTCTAATATAAATGAATATAAGTTCACAGTCAAATTGACTGGCTTCTTTATAAGCCAGTTAGGTATGTAAATTTGTTGTTAAATCTAGTGTAAAAGTCGATTTTAAATACTGTGCCGGAAAAATTTGAATACACTTTAAGAGCTTAGCTCCCCAACTTAGCAACTTTAAATCCTTACTTTCTTTACTGTAATTCGCTAATTTTGTTTATTTCGTTCTTTTTTTGCAGGTTTGCAGGTATCAAACGCAAGAAATGGTTTAATATTAAATATGTGATATATTTGTAGTAGAAGAAAACAAAGAATCGCTGATAAAATCAGGCAGAAATTATGAATTATGGCAAGTCTGAAGATAAATGCAAAAAACGAAATCAGCTATTAGGAAAGCTTTGAAAGGGACGGGAGACATGGTGGTTGTTCCAGTTATGATATTAATTGATAGTAATAGCGCGAGCTAGACAATTTTCAGCATTCCTGTGTTCAATTCAACGGTTAAAATCGCAACATGTACAAGCCTAAAAGCATTGAATGACAGTACTATGACATCTGCAGCTCAATCAACTGTCGCAATCCACACTTCCTTTGGCAAAAGATGTGCTGAAGAGATTACGACAAAAAAAACTGTAACTAGGTACCAGCTAATGTCGGCACATGCACTTCATACTTAAGAATTAACTTTCCAAGCAACAGAAGTTCAATTATTGCATGCGAGTCATGCAAAAGACACTAAACGTGCAAGGGAAATGGGTGCGCTAGACATCGAACAACGCAAGACTAAAGGCTCTTAAATGTAATGAACATAGTTTGTGCAACTGCCATAAGCCGTAGTAATAAAATTGTATGTTTTTTTTTCAACTATCGGCATGTTAGGCGACGCTGGATAGAAGGACGAGACCGATTCGTGAGCTCTACGAACTTAAAAGAAGGGAATAGCCCCAGCTTCTCAAAGGAAAAAAGAATGAGCATGAGAAGCGCGCGATCGAGGAAATGGAGAGCAGAAACAATGTCCGAAAGTTTAACCAGCGGGTGAAACAACTATCCAAAGGGTACAAGCATCGGACAGAAACCTGTCGGAACGAAGAGGGACAACTCGTAGTAGAGTCGCAGTCGATACTGAGAATCTGGAAGGATCACTTCTACAGACTGCTTAACGGCGAAGAGGACACCAATACAGCTGTCAAGTAGAATGTTCCACTCCACGCAATGGACGACGATAGAAGAGAATTCCGTCCCCCCGATCTAGACGAAGTCAAGATAGCGATACCGAGACTTAAGTAGAACCAAGCTGCTGGAGCGGACGGATTGTCCGCGGAACTGTTTAAAGCAGCTGGAGATGATCTGGTTGGGCGCATGTACCAGCTCATCGGCGATGTGGAATCTTAGCATCGGAAGATGAGTATTCTTAACATCGTCTACAAGATCTTCTCTGCTGTTTTGTGTAAGCCCCTGAAACCATTCGTTAACAACATGATTGATGCCTATCAGTGCGGTTTCAGGCCTGGGAAGTCCACTATCGATCAAATCTTCACATTACGATCCTCGAAAAAACCCAAGAAATGCAGATTGACACCCACCACCTATTTGTCGAATTTAAGGCCGCATATGACAGTGTGAATAGAGGTATACAACGGCATGTCTAGTTTTGCCGTTCCTGCCAAACTCGTCAAATTGTACAGGATGACGATAGAGTATTCTTGCTGCTCCATCAAGGTCGGTAACAAACTCACCGAGACCTTCAATGTCCAACAAGGTTTTAGGCAAGGCTACGCGCTGTCATGTGAATTTTTAACATTGTACTTGAGATGGTCGTGCAAAACTCACACGCCAATACTAAGGGCACGATCTTCCAAAAGCCCGTTCAACTGCGAACGCGGACATACGCGGACGACATTGACGCTATTGGCCGAACTCAGCGAGCCGGTTTAGCGATGAGTAAGGGCAAAACAAAGTTTATGCTGTCATCAAGAAAGGACACACAACATCGACGACTCGGTCAGAACGTCACCATAGGCAGCTACAACTTCGAGGTAGTAAAGTATTTCATCTACCTTGGCTCCCAAGTCAACAGTGCGAACAACATCAGTACCGAGATTAAACGCAGAATAAGTCTTGCCAACCGCTGTTTCTTTTGGCTCAAGAGGCAATTGAGTATTAGAGCCCTCTCTCTCTCTCGAAAGACCAAGCTCACATTATATAAGACCTTGATCATCCCTATCCTGCTGTGTGGCGCGGAAGCTTGGACTATCTCAAGAGCGATGAAGACGCACTTGGTCTCTTCGAGAGAAAAGTTCTGCGTTCAATCGTTGGTCCTGTTTGCGTTGAAGGTTTCTGGAGAAGAAGATTCAACCACGAATTATACGGGCTGTACAGCGACATAAGTCTAGTCAGGCCATATTGATCGAATGCACAACACTGCTGCAGGCCGAAGAGTCTTCGACTCCGAACCAGTTGGACAACGCAATAGAGGACGACCACGAACCCGATGGCGCACTTAAATGGAGAAGACCTCAACCAACTTGGAGTGTGAAATTGAAGGCACCTGGCTAAAGATCGTGCCAGCTGGAGAGGATTGTTGACCGAGGCCCAGGTTCACCCCGGTCTGTAGCGAAGAAGATTTTTAAACTGCACACAAAAGAAAACAACATAAGTCTGCTTTACAAGATAAAACAGCATAGGTAGAATGCTCTAATTAGACCTTATCACAATAGTGATAAGTGTACACAACATTTCTAGGAAATACACTGAAGAATGTGTTACAAAAGTTTACACAGGAGAAGCAGCAGCGGTTAATTCCGTTTATGCGAGCAGCGTTAACCTAGTAGACAGGATGTCCAGTGTTAGAAATTTTACATCGATACCCATCATCGACACCCAGTCATCTTATTGGTTTTCTTCTACCCATATCATACATTTTTGGAAGCAATCATTAAATGCTTAGTGTTTGGTCGTTGAACTTGCTTATAAGCACGTCTGTCTTTACCCTCCTCTTGATGATTAACGCTTTTCTTGCAGATGAACAGCATTCCTTATAAAAATTAGTGCAGATTTCCATTATTTAGATATATTAATGGATTTCAAATGATTACTGGGCATTCGTTGTACTGGACCATCAGTATCTGTAAAATATCACTGAAATTGTATAGATAAGCCCGATGTACATTTTTGCAAGATGTATCATGCTTTAAAAATATTACGTCCCAACACTGATCAAACAGTTCACACATTCTCCTCGTTGTTTCTCATCGCCACAGAAATAATCACTAAATGAAACTTATGGAGGAATATATGACTTGGAAAATATACGGCTCTGCAGCAGATTGTGCAACTATAAAATAATAATAATATGGGTGGCGCTGCAGCCCGTAGAGGTCCAGGGCCTAGCTTCCCATCAACCACTCTATTGTTCTCTCGCGAGTGGAAGGGGAAACTGTAGGCAATGCCGAATCTGAACGGCCAAGTTTTAGAAACCTTTTATAGACAGGAAATACTCTTTGAGCATTGTCAGTGACTCGAAAGAGGTTGGGCCGTGAACATTATTTTTGTCGCACAGAGCAGTAATCGAAGTTTCGACATCAAGATTTGGCTCGACGCACATACCCACAACGCCACCCGCCACCACTACGAACTAAGGTTAGTCAAAATACAGCAATAAATAAATGAAAAAAATATATTAAATAGCACATATAACACATACGGTACTAACGTTTTTCTCAAATACGTCATCTTGGCATAATTTTTCATCGTTGTTGTTCGCATCAAGAGCATTTGATAAATTCACTAGTTCTCTTTAATTAAGTTTCCTTGAACATGATTTGTAGAGTAGTTGGACTAATTTTTTGGTTGATTGTGCTTAGTAATATGACTCGAGTTGATCCCAGAAGCCGATGATGCCACTAACGCCATAGCAGGTGTTGAGACATGGCAAACAGGTAATCATCACAAAGTCTGCTTTTAATATATGATATTTCGGTCTGTTGTCTATTCTTATCGTTTAAAACTCGTTAAATGCAATCGCAATAACATAAGTGCATTAACTGCATTATGGGTCTTTACTAGTGCGTATAAAGAGTGATTTCTTAAAAGCTATATAAAAGTTTTTCAAAAAAAAAACACATAAAATTCAGAAATTGACTGCGCCTCAAATGGTCCATCCGCTAAGTACAATTTTGGCATACTCTCTCCAACATTTCGGCTGGTATCTCACGAATAAATGCTTCAATGTTGTCTTCAAATGCGTCAATTGAAGTGGGCTTGTCTGTATAGACATGAGCTTTCACATAGCCCCGCAAAAAATAGTATAAAGGCGTTAAATCGCACGATCTAGGCGGCCAATCGACCGGTCCCGAAAGTGAGATAAAATGTTCACCGAACTCGCCTCTCAAGAAGTCTATTATTGCGCGTGCTGTGTGGCATGTGGTACCGTCTTGTTGAAACCTTATGTCATGCAAGTCAAGCTCTTGCATTTTGGGAAAAAAAAAGTTGGATATCATCTCACAGCAGAGCTCACCATTCACAGATACGTTACGATTCGCATCATCTTTGAAGAAGTACGCTCCAATAATGCCACCAGCCCATAAACCGCACCAAACTGTGACTTTTAATAAAATTCAATAATTTGCAAGCGTTGTTAGATTGTAAGACGATTCATGGTTTAATTATAGACCAAACTGAAGATGTTTTACACTGTTTAAACCAGTCTTGCCAAAAAAAATCATATTACACATATATTGCTAATGTATTTGAATTAAAATGTCATCGCATAGATTGTAACTGCTTCTTATCTACTTATTACTTGCAAAATGCCACATCAAGGTGCGTCACATTAAAATGTTCTTTATTTACGAGCATTTTGATGTGACGTACAAAAAATATTATTAAATTACGAGCATATATGCCGCAGTCTTACCTTCTGCCGATTATAACAGTATTCAGTATTATTTGACTGCCTGGACAAACAAGGGAAGAGAGGAATTTTCCACTAATTGAGTGTCTTTAGGGAGCAAAACTCATTCTCAGCGTAGGGACATAAATCCAACTACAGAAAAGTGCACAAAAGTGCTTTTCCACAAATTTCATGGGTAGCCTTCTGATTTTCCTAGGGACCAATTATTTCTTATGAATACGTTTTTTTTCATCCCCAAATAATGTACCAAAGGAATGGTATACTTTCTTACATTAGCAAAAATCCTAGATAATATACGGCTGCCAAAGTGAGGGTGTCAAGAAAAATGAAGCTCACCATAGCTAACCCCCATAATATATGTATGTTAACATGGCCAATTTTCTTCATGCGTCTGCCTCCTGCCTGATGCTATATTTCCCTGTAATGTTAAGAAATGTAAAAAAAAACAGTTGCCCAGTTTGTGGTGCAAATTTTTACTTGCGTCTTTTTCACCTGTTTCCAAGCAATACCACTACCATAGGAGGGTGGTTTAAAAAGGGACGCTGACAGCAATGGGTTTCAATAAATTCGTGTGCAAGTCAACCTAAAGTTGGACATATATGTATATGAGTAGTGAGCAAACAAAAGCTTGCTCTGGGAGTGTGGGGAGAAATACTGAAGATAATTTTGAGGGATTTTTTCAAAGAAATTTAATGCTTTCTTTGCGACATTTTAGAATGAACGTTTTTAGGCTTATCGTAGATTTATATCGAACTACGAAGAATATATAAAATGCATAGATTGTATTTTCTAAAAAACCCGATTGGGGAATAAGTTATCAATAATGGATGAAACATATTTTTTTTTTCTTGGGTAGTTTACCTACTTAATTACTTACTACCGCAAAAAATCTAATATGTATTTTCATAAAGGTTTGGTTAAAGGTGTTGAATGGTGTGTGAGCTGAACTATTTGTGGTTTTTGATGAGACCCCACTGCTACAAATACAATAGTACTTAAAATACAAATGCGATGACAATTCTTGTTATCTTGAAAAACTAAAAATTGCATCCTTTCCTGATTTTTAAATAACAATCTATGATTACCTACTTAACTCAAAGTAAATTTTGTCAATCATAGTGATCTATACACATAAAGTTGACTTCAATATTAAAATGAGTCCAACGTAATTAAAAAAAAATCAAAACGATTGTGATTAATTTGAAATTAGGAAACAGAAACACATGAAATATTTTGATGTTTTGGATATGTTCAATAGGGTCTTCTGTAAAATAAAGAATGCACTTAAAGCCAAAATAAAACTATACCAACCGATTTAAATAAACCGATTTAAATAAACCGATTTCAGAGTGCGAGCTTAAGTGTTGATCCGATGCTAAACCCAGAATTAAGGTAATCGGGCACTAGAATAGCATAAAAACTATGCAGACGCAGTCGACGATAAGCTAAAAGTGTGGCGAAATTTACGTTAGCAAAAGAGCATCCTCTTACATATGGTTTTTACATGGGTTGATCTTGAGATTGTTCAAATAACCAAACCCACTCCTTGAAAGTGATTTTTACGAGGGTAAACTTACTTTTGATTCTCACTGTATACGCGATCTATACTTTATGTCCAACCTACCACATTTCCTTTTTGTTCCTTTTGTAAGAAGTTTAAGCCATTTAAAAAGCTTTTTTATTTCGTTTTCATATATAACTTTCTTTCCTTTTGAATTGAATATCTGTGATATTTCTGAATCTGTACTTTAATGATAATTCAA
This sequence comes from Eristalis arbustorum, assembly GCA_916610145.1. Taxonomy (NCBI): domain Eukaryota; kingdom Metazoa; phylum Arthropoda; class Insecta; order Diptera; family Syrphidae; genus Eristalis; species Eristalis arbustorum. Next base: position 56,656,504 of record OU744320.1, on the reverse strand, counting down.
AGAAATGTATAAGAGCTGCTGCATACAAAAAATAGTGTTATGTTTTGTTGAAACTGTTAATATAAATGTCGCCTACAATAGCTTTTGCTTTCGCTGGAATTTATAACTGGAATGCGTCATTAAAAAATCCAGTGATGCAGAAAGACGCGCAATTAAATAAACTATCGTACTGCGTCATTAATTCTTTTGCCGCCTAAATAACTTACTATAATTTGGTGGTTGCGCGGTGCGTAGGGAGTATTTATTTTTTTATTATTATTATTTATAATTTAATTCAACAACCTTGAATAAAGGTTTACTATTCCCATTAAGTCCTTACACTTCGCCTGAAGGAATGAATGGGACATACATATCTGAATAAAGGTGATGAGCATTTTGAAATTATAGCATGCTATATAGACCGACATCAAATTTGTTTATTGTTTATTTTAACAGTACACCTAATTCTGTCTTTACACGGTTTTGATATAACAGGGTTTGAAAATAAATTTTTTTTAAATTTTTCTGCACGATTTTATTCCATTTAGCACGATTTAAAATTGCTTGTGCTTAAATTTTTGGTCAGATTTAATTTTTGCGAAGTATGTTTATATAACAAATTTAAGGGAATTCCCTTTTTGCGCGTACAAGGAAATTTACTGGTCAAAGCAATTGTAAATAGCACAAATTTAGGGGAATTCCCAATGTCTTTTTTAATTTTTTTTCACGGTTTTTTCTTGAACCAATCTACCGCGTAAAAACAGAATTAGTTGTGTGTTGGATTTGCGCATTATCTAAATGCTTATGCGAATACGAGTCTCTATAACGTACGTATTGATAATTCTATTGTCAAGCCAAACACCAAATCCACTTATCCCGCCAGGGGCAAGTAAGTTAGAAGTAGAAACACCGTTCCACCAACTAGATTTTAGCATTTTTGACTAGTTAAGTATGTAATAAAAAAAATACAACAACAACAAATTCTGTGTTCTCCTTTGTTTAATTTATATTGATAGTAGTCCATCAATAATCTTGTTTGCATCTGGGTCTGGGTTTGAAGAGCTATTAGTGTCCAGGTAGTTCAAGTCATACGAATTTAATCAAAAGTAAAAGAAATGTTTAAAAACACTGTCATCAGGCTATTGTGTACCAAGTCGATCTGCTGTGTTAATCAAATAATGGACAATAAAGCAAGGAGTTTCTGTATTTACATATGTTTGCACAAAATTATGTTCATTGCCTCTTAAGAATAAACTTTAAACTGAAGTTTTTCGAAAGCTCAAATTTAAAAAGAAATAAGCGATAAATCGTATTCCAAAATCGACAGATATTTTGTTTTAGCCAAGTCTTATCTAAGTCGAATCTTAAAATGACAGTTGAAGAAAAACAAAATGAATTTATTAATCAGTGTACCACAAATCTTTTTTTTTCTGTTAATTCAGATGTGCTCAGCAAACTTTTCTGTGTATTTTCGTCTTTGAAGTTTTAAAAATTGTTTAAGCGTCAAATAAATGCATTCATGGAAGAACTAAATTATAGATTACGTAGAAAGTATTGGTTGCTTTTATCCACACCTTCTTCACAAGCCGCATAAATATGATGGGTAACCTAAGCGGATTTAGAACTTGTTGTTATTGTATAAAACATGAAAATTTAAATGCGTATATAAGATCCCAAGGTATCTGACTACAGTCCTTTGCGCCAGTGGTTGCTTGAATGAAAATGTTATTCATCAAATGTTGGTATCATTTGATCCCTGTATGCCATACTTCAGAAAAGTTCTCTATTGATTCGCATTTTAAATAAGAATATCTGTGTATAGAAGAAATGGCCCGTGGCGTTGTGGGTATGTGAGTCGACCCCAATCTCGAGGTCCTAGGTTCGATTCCAGCTCTGAGCGACGAAAATAATTTTCACGGCCCCACCTCTTTCGAGTCACTGACAATGCTCGAAGAGTCTTTCCTGTCTAGAAAAAAAGCTTCTAGGTCCCTTCCACTCGTGTGAGAACAATAGCACGCACAGCACGAGTGGTTGCTGAGAAGCTCTACGCCACCCATATTATATATTATAGAAGAAATCCAAGGGCTCATGTATAAAATGTTCAGGTAGCAGGATGATGATGAGTAGCATTTATTATGGGAACTCAAGCATCACTTTATTCAACAAACTTTCTTAATTTGCCAAAGGGAAAAGCAAACATTTCAATTAAAATAGGTTCTTATTAAATACATTTTTGAACTTAACTCTTATAAAAATCACTTAATATATCTGATGACTGCTGTTCTAACATCTAACATGTATACAATGACACTTTTCGAGATATGGTTTCAGTTTATTAAGTTGAGATTTTTTATTATATTAAATATGTTGCTTAATCTTGGTTGTGGTGGAGGTTAAGCTTACACTAACTGAAAAATTGCATATATTAACTAAACTATACAAATTGGCCTCAAAGAATTTTTGAAGGTCAGCTAGAGGCTCTACTGTCTCTCCTGGTACTGTGAGTTGCTGAACTTGAAGGTATCGTTTTCCATTCTTATGTTGTAGTATACAATATTGTAATAGTCGAAGGTGTCATGGGGATCAGATAGTCTTGTTCAGAGTTCAGCTATTATTCTGTTGTACAGGTTGTTGATGAAGTTGGTTAGCTGGAATATGCGTTTGTCGATTGTTTCTACATCGACGTTGTTCTGGAGAGTGTATGTCATAATACATTTGTAGGAGCATTGTTGACGTGGTCCTAAAGCATCTTCGTTCGAAGAGTCGGAGTTTCTCCATTTGATTGACGATGATCGGCGGTGTTTTCTTCGTTTTCGTTGGAGTTGCCTTTTTTGTTGCATGTTTTTGTTTTTGTGCAGTGGTTGTTTCCATTTTACTAGTGCTTGAACTATGATTGAATCCATTTGCTGCTGCACTGGTTCTGATTGTGGCCGCATTGCATGGTATTTGTGCAATAGCCCAGTATGCCTGCTTCGTCGTCATCAGACCGTGTCACTTAAGTACTTAATTTGGTTTTTAAGGACATAAGCGTTCCAAGTTTGGCGAGAAGATCTTTCACTTTCTAGTTTAGCACCAGTACCTTGGCTTTAAGTTTCCTTTTTTTCGTGACTCATCCGGGATGAGGGGATGATTATTTATTACTTCACTTGCTTTACTCATTCGATCCTTTCATTTCATTCTCTCACTATCGAATGCACTTTCATTTTTGAACGTCCGCGCACCGCAAGAATGATTCTACTTTAGAAGTGATCTCATCGGAATTTTATTTGAAATGTGCAAGTAACATGTTTTTATTTTGTTCACGAAACTTGTTTATAGCGCAATTCACGATAAGCACAGTGCTGAGATTTTATTAACATCATCATCCAATGAAAAATAAAAGAGGTACAGATATCCTGATAGAAAAATACAACTCCTATGTTCATTTACTTGTTTGTACATAGAATGAATTTCCGTCTTTATGTTCACAAGAATTATCTTAATGAACATCAAGATATAGATATAAACAGACGATTACAATTTGATGGAGACTTCGTCGGATTTACTTCATCATTCGCATTCAAAGTCTGAACTGAAGTCAATCGATCCATTTCCCATCAATATACAGCAAGAAAATATAAAGGTAACGTAACCCCCTGTCGCTGACATCAACCCCAACGTCTAATCTAATTTATATGACTTAGAAAAGGATTCTGTGCCATTAAGTCCTTCAGGGCCTATCAGGATACTTTACTGTGGTTGCGTGATATTGACAGCGACAGAGTTTATGTTATACTCTGCGCTTCCGGCAGAAGATTAATATCTGTATGAAGGTAAACGCCAGAATAACAAAAGTAAGCATAATAGAAAAAAGGATACAAATAATACATAAGATTCTTCGAACACATCGGAAAGGCATACTAGTAGGAATAAAATACAGGAATCGGAATATGGAGTTCATTGAACCTTCGCATCACATTCGATTCTAATGACAAGATTTATTAGGGGTTGTGCAGAGAATGCTATAGAGGTTACCTTTAAGTGGATGGGAGGGTTAAATATGTCATGACTGGGAAAATAGAAACCGTACAAATCGCAAAGGTATTCCGCATTTTTCAATGTGAAAATACAAATTAGTACATTACACAAGAGTACTAGGCAGATTTAAAATTAGCTGTTGAAATCAACATTACTTTGCGAAAAAAGAGCTATACACAACTCATATGTTCATTCCAAAACAAAAGTACAATGAAAGCAAACACAGGTAAAAACTTTAAAATTACGGTAACCAACCGTATTCTATCCAACAAGGCTGCTGGAGCTGACGGCCTACCCGCCGAGATTTTTAAAGCCGCAGGCGATGATTTGGTAAGGAGCATGCACCAACTCATCTGTAAAATATGGTCGGAGGAAAACATGCCCGATGAATGGAACCTCAGCATTGTTTGCCCGATCCACAAGAAAGGAGACCCCTTTGACTGCGCCAACTATCGGGGGATAAGTCTCCTCAACATCGCCTATAAGATATTATCTGCCGTACTGTGTGAACGCCTAAAGCCATTCGTCAACAACTTGGTCAGTCCATACCAGTGTGGCTTTAGGCCAGGAAAATCCACCATCGACCAAATATTCACACTCCGGCAGATTTTGGAGAAAACCCAGGAGCAACAAATCGATACCCACCACCTCTTCATCGATTTTAAGGCCGCGTATGACAGCATTTATAGAGACGAGCTATACAGAGCAATGTCTAGTTTTGGCATCCCTACCAAACTCGTCCGTTTATGTAGGATGACGATGGAGAATGCACGCTGCTCCATCAAGGTCGGTAAAGACCTAACCGAAACCTTTGATGTCAAAAAAGGATTCAGACAAGGCGACGCGCTGTCATGCGACTTCTTCAACATCGTTCTTGAGAGAATTGTTCAAAACTCAAACGCCAACACCAGAGGAACAATCTTTCTGAAGAAGTCCAACTACTCGCATATGCCGACGATATTGACATTATCGGAAGAACGCAGCGTGATGTCAAAGGCGCTTTTGTGAGTATTGCAACGGAGGCCGCGAAGATGGGTTTAGCGGTAAACGAGGGTAAGAACGTCACGGCAGACAGATATAACTTTGAGGTAGTTAAAAGCTTTGTCTACCTAGGAACCGCTATCAGACAACGACACCAGCGCTGAAATCAAACGAAGAATAACTCTTGCCAATCGGTGCTTCTTTGGGCTAAGAAAGCAATTGGTGAACAAAGCCCTCTCTCGAACAACCAAGGTAACGCTCTACAAGACCTTAATCGTCCCAGTCCTGCTATATGGCGCGGAGGCATGGACTCTGTCAAAAGCAGATGAAGCAGCTCTTGGTTGCTTCGAGAGGAAAATTCTTCATGTGATTTTCGGTCCCGTCTGCATAGATGGTGAGTGGAGGAGGAGATACAACGACGAGCTATACGGGCTGTTCAGCGACATCGACTTAGCCAGAGAGTGAAGATCCATCGATTGAGATGGCTAGGTCATGTAGAGCGGAAGGAAACCAATGCTCCGGCCCGAAAAGTCTTCGAATCCACCCCCGAGGGACGGCGCAGTAGAGGAAGACCGCGACTCAGGTGGCGCACGCAAGTGGAAAGGGACCTCAACCAACTATGCGTGCGAAACTGGAGACAGCTAGCAAAAGATCAAGCTGGCTGGAGACGCTTGTTGGTTGAGGCCCAGGTCCACCCCGGACTGTAGCGCCACCTTAAGTAAGTAAGTAACCGTATTCTTTTTAGAGTCCTTGATGTATTTTTTTTATTTGAAACATTTCATCCATAATATACACATCTTTTTTCTTCTTTGTGGGGCGCTACAGCCCGTGTGGACTTGGGCCTCAACCAACAAGCATCTCCAACTAGCGCGATCTCTGGCTTGATGCCCTTCTCACTTGGGTGCGCCGCCTTAAACGCTGTCGTCCTTTGTTGCGTTGATCCACAGTTTCGATTTCGAAGATTCTTCGGGGCGGAGCTGAGTTGTCCAACCGCTCTACATGACCTAGCCACCGTAGGTTTTGTATCCGTAGACGCCTAACTAGGCTCATGTCGATGTACAGCCCGTACAGGTCGTGGTTGAATCTTCTCCTCCAGAACCCGTCAACACAAACATGACCAACGATCGCATGTCGAACTTTTCTCTCAAAAAGACCAAGGACTTCTGCATCCGCTTTCGAGATTGTCCATGCCTCCGCGCTATATAGCATGACTGGGATGATCTGAGTCTTATATAGAGTCAACTTGGTTCTTCGAGAAATTGCTTCAAATCGCCTTTTGAGTCCAAAGAAACAGCGGTTGGCAAGAGTTATCCTACGCTTGTTCTCGATACTGATGTTATTGTACTAATCTTACTCCGGAGCCGAGGTAGGTGAATTTCTTGACTACGACGAGAATATACACAGTAAAGTAAAACATTATAGACGGCACTGGTTAGAATAGTAATTTTTGTGTTGTGTTAATGTTTGCGGATAGCGCGCAATGGACAAGTGTACAAATATTCCGTTTTGTTTGTCCAGCTGGGACATTTCGTCAAAATGCCTCCCACATTTTTGATCAGGTGAAGTTGTTTCCTTTGCAAATTCCTGCATTCTCAAAATTTATTCGAGCAGCTGTTGTAGCTTCCAACCCTACCCGACATTATCTAACCGAGCTCAATATTTTGCAATATTGATAAGTCTTATACAGTCTTCATAAACAACAAATCTATAAGTTTATTTTGGGGTCCACTATCCACAAGCTGAATGTTTTCTTTGATTTTCCATGACGAGACCTTCAAAGGGTGAGTAGGTTAAAACTTCTGCAGGATAAAAATGACAAAAGGGAGGTGTGGTGTTAGATGTCGAAGCCTTACCAATCTTCGGCTAATGTGGTTGATCCCAGACCCCGAGTCCAATAACGATCGACATTCAAGGATATGCTTACTAGGTCCTGTTACCATAACTCTTGGCGTGCCCAACAGCACAAAGGATCGCTAACGATTGTTATATAATGCACTCGCCACTATACCGGAATCAATAGGTGGGCGCTTCGTTGCAGAGGAATCGCTCTTGACTGAATATTTCTACAGTCGAGTACTCCATTTCCTTTGCAGTAGTATGTTGTACTTCATCTAGCATTTCGAACAGCTACGTAAGCTACAGTCCATTGCAAAATGACCGGATCTCAAGCAATTTATACAGACATTGCTGTGCTTGGCAAAACTTAATCGTTTAGTGGGCGGAGGTGGCAAGAATTGCTGGCATTTGTACAGCGGATGGTTGCCCTTGAATGTGAGCAAATAATCTGGTGGAATGTTACTGTCGAAAATGTTTTCCAGGATGGTTTGTGTGGTCTGTTATCTTCAAATTTGTCCTTAGTCGCCAATGCCTCCAGAGACTGAAATCGAGTTTCATGGAACTTTCGATGATAATAGCTATTTTGGATGATTCAACGATTACTCATAATGCTGTATGGGTATCCTTATCCAATTTTTTGAGAAATATATGAAGCAGTATGAGATCCCAACGAGGTGGAGGACATCTCGACTACCATAATCTCAGTAGACGTTCTTCTATGGTGTAATGTAGACCACGTATAGATATACAATTTCCGGATCGTGAGTCCGAGACTAATAGTCGAGCTTATTATTCTCTTTACTGCAGCGCAGTTAACGCCAGATACAGTGAGGTGCAGAATCTCTCGTCGTATACTGTTTAACTCGACCTAAGAAACCAAATTAGTCAATAAATGAGTAATTTGTTGCCATTGCCATCAAACTCAGGCAACTCTAACTTCTGCACTTTCATTCATGTTAAACGGAGTTTCTATTTAAGAATGATCATTGATATTATTTGCATTCACTGTTTTCTTCCTTTGTTCTTATCCATGATCAGCGGAGGGATAGTGAGAAAACCGTCTCTGTGCAGTATCTTTTCCTGCTTGAGCAAATAAAAGATTCATGGGTAGCTCGGTACTGTGATGGATTGGCCGGCCACAGCACCGTGTTATTCAAAGTGAAGTCTTTACTGCTTGAAAAATCAGTTTTAATAGAATCTGGTTTTACGCATCCTTTTTGTTTGGGTTGGCAGTATATGCAGTAATAGTAATGTAAGCCAGATCCCGCATTTCAAAGTATTGCATGACGTCTTTATGTGCTCATGGCCCAAGCTTGGGTATATCATAGTCACTTTATCCCAATTCGTTTAATATTGCGACTTTGGATATGTAAGTATTGCTATGATCTACCCGTGTTCTCTAGTGTGGTACCAAAATATCGATTACACTAAAGCTGCGAAATAGTCCCGCTGGCAGACTCACTTGAGGCAAATCAAAGTTTTATGCTCTGTTTTAAAGACACTAAATATGCTTATTTATACAAAGTTCAGGCAAACTAATTGACTGTACTTTGTATTTTGCGCAAACGAACGAGAATCAAATTTGATCATTCATACTATGGAATTCACGTATAGAGGTTGAAAAACCTGCGTTGGCTATGAACTTCGTTCGCGATTCATGCTGAATGAACAAAAAAGATATGTGCAGTTTAACACCCAGTGAGATGGAATTATATTGTAAAATCTTTAGGGAGCAAAACCGTCCTTACTGAGAAAGCCCAAAACTCTAATACTGTCTGAAGGACTGAAACCAAAGATATAACAATGCCAATGTATTTGAAGTCAATAGTCGTACTTTCCATTGTACGTACACATACCCTCTGCTCGATAATTTACCTTTCAACATCCCACAAGAAAACAATGGAATGAACTTTCACTGCTGTCCAATTTATATTACCTCTAAGAGTACATACATATGCACATCTGAGAAAGAAAACAGTAATTTGATTGGTTTCACCGGTTCACTATTGATACCCTTTCCATTGGATACCATCCTTCATGTGCGTATGTGGTGTAGACTACCTATTCAGATGTACACATTTTCAATTCGAAAGAGTATGCTTATATATGTACATATGCATGTATTTTTCATTTTATTGAAACGTTTTTGTACGAAAAGGATGTCCTCCTATTTTAGCCATCGTAGCCGTGCATGTGATATTTTTTAACACTCAACACATTAAACTGTCAAAAAATCCACTAGAATCCATTTTAGAGTGGGATGAATATTCAAATAAAAAAACTCCGTATTAATTTGATTCAGAGTGTCATGGTTCATTTGGCAAACTTGGATGATCATTAAATCATTTCGAGCTTCCACTCAGTTTCGAATTCCAATAGATATTGAATGTTGTGTTAGAGTTGATTGTATACTCATTTTTTATCGCACTCGTTGCTCGGTTTTTGTGTCATGCTGAAAAGTTCAAGCTAATTCAAATTAATTGAATTTGAGGTTCGTGTTTCCCAATTTGATTTCCAATTGATTCTCAATTTTGTTTCAGGTGCAGGGCAGCAGTTCACCTATTAGTCTGTTGACATTTTTGAGTAGACAACATAAGGATAAAATAAAATTTATATCAGTATGTCATATTTAAATTCGATTAATCTTACTATGGCGAGGCAATTCAAATCTTAATGAAAATATTGAATTTATTTAGTATTTTCGTGCCAATTTAAGTTTCCAGTAAAACGATTTTATCAATATTAAATTGCTTGTGTTAAATGAACATAGCATATTAAGGACATTGGAAATGGGTGTCCAAGGAAGTATCATCCGATTGAGATATGAGCTTTATAAATCAGATATTTATGAGGATAAATAATGTCATACACAAGCTCGACAACCCCGTGGTATAATTGTCTAAAGAACGGAATCTTCTAAAAGTTGATATCATGACACTATGGGCTTGATATGATGATTTGATGTGACATGATATTGCAAATTCCAATTTGTTGTTTCTATACAGTGGCTGTCATTAAAATTCGGTTTTTTACTCGAGTGTATGACAATTGAATAAAAGAGAAGCTAAAGACTATAAAAGAACGCTTAAAATTGTTTTTAATCTCTTAATTGTTCTTGCTCCACACCATACAACTTTCATTAGACGCGAAAAGGTTCTCATCTGCAAAAAAATACATCATCCATACTAGATTTTTTTTCTCTGTAAATTTTGCAGTTGTGCATGATTGAGGAAGCACTATTTTATATCCACTCGACTGTTTAACCTTTCTGATTTCATTGTACGTACGTTTCAGTGTAGACTCAATAACAAGCATTTCACATTCAACCAACTGCTGATTTACAATCTTAGGTCCACAAAAACGGCTGTTATGTTTAATTTTTCTAATAATTATGCGTTCTTCGTGCGTGATACTTTGTGGGACCGACCTTTTGCCTTCTTTAACTCAACACAACATTAGTTTTTAGAATTGTCTTACAATGTCACCGACCACATTAGACTTCATGTCCAATTTTGCGCATGTCCATTATTTGTTTTACTGTTGAAGTGCTGACTTAACACCAACCCCCGGTTTTCAAGCCTAGTTTTATTTCCCTAGCCTCCCATTCTATTTTGTTTGGCACTTGTGGATGGTTTTTTGCGGACTTCTAACAAATAATGGCATGAGAATCTGTGCATGGGATCTATGATTTTAATCGCAAAAGGAAATGCAGATAAAAAAAAAACTATTTTAAAATATGTAATTTTTTCATAATATTTCGAATAAATGGAGAGTCTCCTGGTAATGGTAAGTGATTTTTATTCAAAAAATTGCTAATTTCGAAGCAAATTAAAAAAATGGGTTAGAAACCATTTTGTTTTGACCTGTAACTGGACGTTTTCACACGTTCTAGTAAAAAAAACCGAATATTAATGATAGCCGCGTTATTTTCTCTACCTCTCATATTTATGATTTTGCCCGATTAGACGTTTATTAAATGCTTTGTTATAGTTCACTAACATTTTTTAAAGCTTTTGAGCATGTCAGACGTGGAACTACCTTAATATCACTTTTGATATTATTTGCATATATCATGAAAAACAAGGAACTCAACGTCACAGATGTTTTTTTATTTTTATTGATGATAGTTTATAAAGTCCAAGCTGTGTTGGCAGTCTGAAGCATTAGTACCATAGACGTTGTAAAATAAATTGGAAGTCTAATTTTAGGATTTTTATCCGAATTTTTGGATTATAAGATAAGCTAAAAAATAATAAACAAGTCTATCCACGTTTTTAATAAAATATTATTTATTAAAAGATAAATACTGAAACCCACATTATAAGGTAATCTAGGATAAGGGCAAAAGTACGACGAACTTTGACGCTAAAATTTGATAACAATCGAAAACAGGAATTTTTTACTATGAGGTGGGAGGAGAGATCTATCTCGCCTCCTTTAAAATTTTCTGGCACAAAAATCAAATTTATTATCTGTATTACAATTTAAAGAAATTATGTGGCGCTACAGACCGTAAAGGGCCAGGGCCTAGCTTCTCAGCAACCACTCGTGGTGTGATTGTTATTGTTTTCTCACGATTGGAAGGGACCCACAGTTTTACGCCGACTCCGAACGGCCAAATTTGAGAAGCTTTTCTAGACAGGAACTCTTTGAGCATTGTCAGTGTCTCGAAAGAGGTGGGGCCGTGAACATTATTTTTATCGCACAAATAAGGAATCGAACCTACGAAGTCGATGTTGGGGTCGACGCACATACCCACAACGCCACGAGCCACCACAATTATATCAATGCTACCTAAATATGTTATCTTTGTATGTGGAAGTATTTTCATTTAATTTTGTTTTAAATAAACAAAAATGCCACATATATACATCCACTCACTAAAATAATTATGAAACAAATTCAGATAAGTACGTACTAGCTAACGCAAGTCCTGTACATGTATTCCACTATCCAATATAATGTTCAAGTGTCACATAAATACTTCTTTATTTAGTTTGATTGAACGAGATATACCTAACGATGCTAATCTCTATAGAATGTCCAAGGAAGCAGGATTTAAGAGTATCTGACAGCAAACGCCGAATGTGTAAATGATTACGCTCATTCTTCCACTGACATCTATTTTATGTTTGCCGAAGGAAGTACTATTTATGGTAACAGTCCCATTCGATGCCAAAATTGTTTCATTATATTTCATTACACATCCTATCTTGCTCTGTATATTTAACTCATCCGATTCCATTTTCATCAATTTGTGCGCTCTCTTTATTTTTTTTCCTCGACGCCCTCCTATGGCTGCTTTTTTTTGAAAAATAATAAGAACATACACAGAACACACGTAAACGTATCTATAGTAATTGTGTACCATCATCGTCCTTGGTTTTCTTGACGTTATCATATTATTTGTCGCCCAGGATTCATGGGTCCATATATTCACGTATACTTTCACTCTTGGCTGACTATGTACACATGTGTATCACGTACTCACGTCATTGATGTTCTGAAAGCACCTCTTCCACGTAATTTCATGGCGAATGTTATGTCATTCCATATTAGATGCAAAAAATTTCACACGTTGATACATATTTCGTACATATACATACATTTGTATGTTCATGCGAAGGTAAAAGAGAATGTCTGTAATTTTCGCATTCACTTGCCACATCGATACTCATTTTTTGATCGCAAGCCGAAGGAGATAAGTAAAAGTTGTAGCCCGATACATGCTAAGGGATTTATATTATGAATTACGACCGCTTTCTCTTTTATGCTTACCAGCATATAGCTTTATGCATAAAAATATCTTCGTTACACGGTTTTTGTTAATCAAACTAATATGTATATCTGAACACCTGGTGATAAGAAGAAGTTTTCCAACGGTGCTGGTATACAATTATGTAGATATCCTTATGAGTACATGTGCAAGCGACTTAAATATTTTTTCTGAAATATTTTTTTTCACAATTTGGGATTACAACTAGGCTTAAAACTTAGACAAACTGATATACATTTTTTAATTTAACATTTGGTTTGTATTATCGGTGGTGTTTATTATTTATATCCATGTACAATGTCCAGTGCTTAAGTTGGTACACGTGCATGCTATTCTACAAATTTATATATCATTTGAGTGACAGATCATGTCCAACTTGTGTCCCCCAACAATATATCGATGTCAAGTTCAATTAGAATTATAAACAGATTTATTTATATGTAACAAAAATCCTCAGCACTTTTGTGGTCAACGACTCACACATATTGTATAGCAAAGTATAGCATCACCAAAGAGAGCTCTTTATGATCAGCAGCAAAACTCAAATTTGCAGCGTTCTGCGTGCGATTTTTGGTCCTGTTTGTGTTGACGGCTTCTTGAAAAGAAGATTCAACCACGAAATGTGCGGGATCTAACGCCAACGGTGGCTGACCCATTTAGAACGTATGGACAACTCAACGCCGCCCGAAGAATCTTCGAATTCGAACCTGTGCCACAACGCAACAGAGGATGCCCATGTTGGCACACACAAGTGGATAAAGTTCTCAACGAACTTAGTGTGCGAAAATGAAAACAGCTAGCCAGATCTCGTGCTAGTTGGAGAGGCTTGTTGGTTGAGAGCCCGGACTGTAGTGCCACACAAAGAAGAAGAATCATTAATTAGATATATAAACGGTCGCCTTGATTACTGTCAGTTCAGTTTCACATCAATCTTCTTTTACAGCAGTAGATTTCCGTCCGCCAGTGGTAAGGGTTCGGAAGCTTTATAAAAATCAAGAGAAAAATAAAAACTTAAATTTATTTAGTAAGATATTGGGTGAACATCGAATTCATTTTTTCCCCTTTTTTTGAAAGTACGAAACATAAATGGCTTTTATAATTTTCGATTACACATTAACTTATTTTTAATCACTTTGATTTCAACGTGATTCATGCAGACACAATAGTTTGCAATATGCCTGAGAATCTTAACTCTTTCTTTTATCTGAAAATCTAAGGATCAACAACTCTACTCCGAGACTACATACATATATATATATATATATCAGCACGGAGAAGTGGGAATGCGAATTAAACAGCATCTATATGCTTATTCTTACATCAATGTGTTGACATGTACCTGTAACTGATGACGAACAGAGGGTATAGACGATGACGGATCAGGTGTTTTGCTTTAGCCCAAAGCAGAGCTCGCAAAGACGTCAGGCACCCCTATAGACACCACTTGGAAATCATTCAACAGCGAATGATAGACGCGACTTAGACAAGTTATCAACGCCGGTCAAAAATATAGTACGAAAATCCGGTATAAATGTAGTTTTGTGTATTATTTGTGATATGTGTCATACGCTTATACTTACTTACTTATCAGGCAAACGAACCATGAAGGGTCTGAGCCTGAGCAATTGCTGCCTTCTATCGGTCACGGTCCTGGGCCCATTCAAGCCATCAAGGCCAAGCACATCCGCGATGACTTGGTCTTTGTACTGGAGGTTCGGTTTTCCTCTCCTTTTCGAACCAGGAGGCTCGCATTCGAATACAATATTTTCTGGAGCGTTGTTGTCTATTTTCTCGATGTAGCCGAGCCAGCATGACTTTGGTCCTTCGAGTTAGGTCGAGCCCAGTTGTTTTGACTGACCAAAGTAGCATCGGTTGCGATTATACGTCGGATATCCTATCTATGAAGTCATTCGTGTAGTATACGTTTGCCCCGAGGTAGACAAAATCCTTTAGACCAGCTCGTTTCGTTTGTTCCTTATTTACCGTGAAAGCTTCCACTAAGTTGCGTTGTGACGGCGCGATAATGTCAATGTCATCAGCGTATCCCAAAAGCTGGACTGACTTGTAGAAGACAGTACCAAACTGAAGAAATCACAAGAGAGCGCATCTCCTTGTCGAAATCCGGCGTAAGTTTCGAACGATTCAGAGGTTTTTGAACCGAACTGCACAGCGCATCGCGAATGTGTTACCGTGGTGCGACACAACCGGAAAAATGTCCATGGGATCTCGAATTCGGCTACCGCTTCGAATAGCTCCTTGCGATGATTGCTGTCGCATGCGGCTTTAAAATGATGAAAGGATGGTGAGTATCGATTTGAAGCAATGTATCGTCAGTGGTTGCAGTTTATAAACGTTCCGAATGTGTTAAATAATGGTGCATTTCATTGGCAAGCAAAAGCAAAGAATTTAATAACAGCTCCATACTAAATATTTTCCATTTTCACTAAAACATTCACATAGACTCACTCAAACGACCGTCATCAAAAAATGTGCGTAACGTAGGAAACATAGTTAATAACACATAGAATTGGCATTAGACTTGTGAAACTGAATTTAAATCAATATATACCTTCCTACACAGGTAACATACATTGAAAATCATACATACATACATAGAATCGCAAAAAATTCATTTTTTTCTCAAAACAAAATTTGACTTTGGTTCTGAACCAAAACATAAAAAATGTAGTTTCTCATCAATAGTAACAAGTGATTTTCAGAAATAAATCATGGAAAGTTTTGGAGAACTAAGCGCTGAAAAGTAGATTTATTCAAATAGATATTTATGCGGAAATTGTTCGTACAAAAAGCTTCCGAAAACTTACCCCGACATGCTTCTCGCTGATACCAGCCTTGTCGATGCGTAGTTCTCGGTGTTGCAATGATTTATTGTTGTCGATAGAAGTTTGAAATTTTTGCAAGGAATGTGAAAAATATGTCAAGGAAAATGTGCCACACCTCTATCAGACAGCATTCCATTGAAATGAGATTTATTACATATTGAGGAATCGAAGAACGATAGCGACTTGTAAGGACATTTTATTCTTAAAGGATATTGGGTACTTTCCAACGTACCGAAACGAATGTGAATATTTCTTCAATAGTCATGCTATTACCACCAAATATATTATAAATTGAACTTAAGCATGTGGCTTCAGAAAAAATTTAAACTCATTCTTTTGAGTCTTTTAACTTAAGGAGTTTTTTTATAATACAATTTTAATTAAAATTATTACTGGTACATAGATTATTGCACCTAAAATATAGTTATTCTTCTTATTTTTGAGAAAAAATTCTTGCGACGAAATTTATATATATACATTTCAAGGAGAAAAATACGGGCAAGATATATAGGGAAAGAGCGGTATCTCTTCCGCTTACTGGACGAAGATAGGATTAGGCGTAAATAGTTCTATTTATAGTATATGCTCGAGTATGATGGCCACTAGTGTATTCTTTAAGTGTCTATATAAGAACTATAAGCGGAGCGGTGCACAACTTCGACTCGTAGTGACTGGCAGGCCCAGGACTCGTGCCTTGATATCAGAGCGGCTGACTGGTTTCTTACTTTTGACAAAACATTCTCGTAAGGTAAATCATATCCAAATCAGATATAAATATATGGACCATCTGGACTCTTCTTTTTAATATTTTCCAACCCAATGAAGACACAAGTTAATAAAAAAAAACGAACCTTATGAGACTCGTGGACTTATGTCTAAAACAAATATGCACGCATGACAAACTTTGGTAGATTATAAGTCAGCTTGTGCACTTCTTACCCATTTAGATCCGTCATAAGTTCATAATATTTTAAGTCATAAGTCCACAAAGATTCGTATGACTTGACATAACTAATCTATGAAAATGTAAGGGCATATTGTATACTGTGCATGTAAGAAAGCCGAGTGTTGTATATATGCATATGTATAATATCAATTGATGTGGAATATATCCTACTATAATCACCAGCAAGATGATTGGTGTGTTCCCAATCTTCGCATAGCTGAGGGTTTCAAGCTAATAAAATGCGACAATAAGAGAACCCTCGATTGGCTTTAGAGATTCATAGCCAAGACGGTAGCCCCCCCCTGCTACGCATAATAGATAAGGGGGAGATAACAAACGCAACGAGGAGCAAAGGTGGGATTCACCTCAAGGGACCATACATCCCGAAGGATGGGATAGAGCGTAACCTTTAACATCTCAATCTGGAACTGCAGTCAGGACCGGAGAGTAATTGAGATGGGTGAGCTGCTGCTGTCGCGCCAACAGAATTTTAAAGTCAGAGTCTTAATAACCCACTGTAAACTGAATATCGCCATGAAAGTGGTACAGATTAATCTTCCCCAGGTCTTTGTCATGGTCCCGTATAAGGACTGAATGACAAAAGATTGACCACCTACTTCTCGCACCCAAACGGTGATGTAAGTAGGATGAGAACTTTTAAAGTAGCTGGGAAAGACATATGCGGCAATACACAAACGATGCAGCAGGGCTTCCAGACAAGCTCACAAAGACTGTATATAGTTAAGCTAAATAGGATCCCCTCTATATACACATTAGGAACATCCTCCACTATAATCTGTTCACAACATTCGTATATGAAAAGCAAATGCGTAGGAAACACTTTGTCAAAGAACATGCACTTACAGCATTTCCAGACATTGACGGTGCCTTTAATAAAGTAAAGACCACTGAATAGCACTTACTAAAACTTTAGAGCGTCTGCTCAACAAAATGATGATGATTAACGCTATCCCAGGAGACTCAACTATGCAAATAGTAGCCGCAAGAGGCACCCCCTAGGCGGGGTCATAATTCCTCTAATGTGGAGAAGGTAGTGCGGCGGGCAGAAGTCAACACGGAAGGCACTATCTTCTACAATTCAGCCCAGCTGTTGGGATACGCTGATGACATAGACATCATCGCGCGGTCCCAAAGTGCCATTGTGGAAGCCTTCACGGCAATTGAGGAACAGGCGAAACGAGCTTGTCTTAAGGTCAACGAGGACAAGACAAAATATATGCTGTCGAGCAAAAAACTATCCGCCGCACACCACCAGCAAAGGAGTTTGTCTACCTCGAGGCAAAGGTAAACTCCACGAATGACATCGTAGTAAAGATCCGACGTAGAATCGCCCATGGCAACCGATGCTACTTCGGTCAGTCAAAACAACTGGGCTCGAAACTCCTGACTCGAAGGACCAAAGTCATGCTCTACCTTATTCTGCCAGTCCTACTTTATGGAGCCGAAATCTAGACATTATGTAAGGCTGCAGAGCTGATTCTTGGTGCCTTCGAAAGATAAAAATTTATATCGGATATATGGTCCCGTCTGCGCGGAAGACGAATAGAGAAGAAGACACAACCGCAAACTATACGGGCTGTACAAGGATGTGGATGTAGTTCGGAAAGCGAAAATAAGTCGACTACACTGGTTCTGCCACATCCAGCGAATGGAAAACAACGCTCCAGCAATAAGGATCTTCGAATCCGAGCCTCCTGGTTTGCGCGAGCTCAGACCCTTCATGGTTCGTCTGCCTGATAAGTAAGTAAGTAATTATCCGTCCCACCGATGTCATATACTCGCGCACGTTTTGCTGTTCCCAATCAATTATTGCAGTATCGAAATGAAGCGTAGGCAATTTTGTTTGTCTTATTTACAATCTGATTTTGACAGCGCTACTCCCTTAGGTTAGATTAGGTGCTCTTACGATTTTTAAAACATCCGATTTATCTGCCTTCCCTAAGTCGGCAGTGTCTGTAAAGAATCCATGGCCCAGATAGGCTAGAAGCCGAGTCTGAATGTTTAATTCATTAAGTGTGTGCTTCGAATAATGGCTGCGAATGTCTGAAAAATAACAAGAAACAACAAACGCTTCCTATTTCTTTATATAGGGAAAGTTCAAATTTTGGAAGAACCACACCCATCGTTAACATTATTACCTCAGGGATGAAAATGCAGAGCGCACAAGGTGAAACAAATTGCCTCAGAAAACGAAGTAGATACAGCTGGCTAAGCGGCCATAAACACCATGTAAGACCCCAAAAAATGCTATGAAAGCATCGTGGCATTGTTGTTCCTTACAAAATTATTGCTGCAACGAAAAAATGGTTGTCGAAATTTTTTCTCTAAAAAAAAAATCAACAAAGAAAATATGTTAAAATTTCAACAAAACGATGGGCAAAATATACGTCTTCAAATATTTTCCATTTAAAGTAAGTCTGCAAACATTGGCAGTGAATTAGTGTTCTTCACTTTCTGGAGAAGTCCTAACAGAATTACTGAACAAAGATTGTTTCTGGAATTACATTGACTGACAGAGTTCACTAAGTTCATTGGATCATGTAGTTTGAATCCCACAGTATTCAATGCATAAGGTCCAACAAGTACTACAAAACTGCAAAATTCAGTGCCTAACTTATTGGAAACAGAGGGCGTACAATGTTTACGATAATTTTTTTGGAAAAAGAACAACTTTCAGAAAAGTTAAATGAGAGATTGTGTTTCGCAGACGCACCAATTCTAATTGCAATTCAAATATGATGCAGCAATGAAGATGATAGATGCAGTAACAAGTTGCAAATCGAGTTCAACTCTTAGTTCCCACTTTTAGTTCAACTTTACAACTTCCATCTGAGAACAACAAGTCAGATTGATTTGTAGTTTTCATTAAATAAAATCAATCTACTACAAAAAATTATTTTATGAAAAAATAAGTAAAACCGTTTGTATTTATACATTTGGGTATACGACATACACACATAAATCAGTGTTTTTGCCTTGAATACAGTCACGAGGAGTAGCTTGACCTCGATAAATTATAACACAACTGTATGGGACAGGGCCCCGTTATTTAAAGAGTGATTTTTTAAAAGATATAGGAAAGTTTTTTTAAAAAAAAAACACATAAAATTCAGAAATATGCATGAAATCTTTATTTGAATCGATATAATCCATATAATTTAATGTTTCGAGATTATTTCATGCAAATGTTGACCTTGAATGAGCCTAAAATGGTCCACCCGCTTAGTCAAATTTTTGGCATACTCTTTCCAACATTTCGGCCGGTATCTCACGAATAAATGCTTCAATGTTGTCTTCCAATACGTCAATTGAAGCGGGCTTGTCTGTATGGACATGAGCTCTAACATAGCCCCACAAAAAATAGTCTAAAGGCTTTAAATGGCACAATCCAGTCGGCCAATTGACCGGTCTCGAACGTGAAATAAAATGTTCACCGAACTCGCCTCTCAATAAGTCCATTGTTGTGTGTGCTGTGTGGCATGTGGCACCGTCTTGTTGAGACCACATGTCATGCAAGTCAAGCTCTTGCATTTTGGGCAAAAAAAACTTGGATATCATCTCACGGTAGGGCTCACCATTCACGGCTACGTTACGATTCGCATCATTTGAAGAAGTACGCTCCAATGCCACCAGCCCATAAAACGCACCAATCTGAAACAAAATTAGAAATTAGAAACAAAACTTTACTAGTGCTTGGAGATTATTCGAGTTATTTTTTTGCAGAAATGAAGTACTATAGAGATAGCCGACTTCACAGCTGATTGCGTACTACTCGTATCGAAGAATGTGACGGATTTTCCCCTAGTTTTGACAATTATATATGAATGAATGATAGTTATTTACGAGTCATAGTACATTGTATGATTTTTACGCACACTGGTTTGGAGAGATCAAGTACCCCATTCGCGCATTTTTGATCTCAATAAAGTAAAAATTCGTGGATTGCCCACATAGTAAAACAATTCGTGAATATCCGTCAACTTCATAAATCGTTTTGGGGGCTCTGTTTGTGAATATAATAAATTAACCAAATGCTTGCTGTTATTAAAAGTTTCATCATTCATGAATATAAAATTTTATCTGAAATTCTTACGAATCGATATAATATATTATATTATTTGATTATGTTATATTAGTACAGCGATATATGCTTATTGGTACTATTAATATCGTTATATTTCACATATCAGGCAATTATTCGATACCCAAGAGATACATAGATATGAGGTGAATATTTTAGTATTCCTCAAAATATTAATATTAGTTGTAAATATTGCGTAGCTATTAGAGATTTTATGATACTTCAATATGCATCAATACGCAACTAAATACTTCGGGAATCCAATCTTTTTCATGTACATATAGGTATGCTGCTTAACTCTGAGGAATACGAGTGCTATTGCTCTTTTTGTATCACTTCAGATATTATACTTTATTATAACAGGAAACGAACATATTCGCATCAGTTAATATCACGAAATATTAGTATTAACTTATCTCTAAATGAAAATATGCAAACAAGACATGACTTAAACAATGAGTCAGGGGAAAAATTAGATAGTATTTAGAGATAGAATTTTTATAATTGATTCGGCATTTTTTCTTCTTATTAGTTTTATTTTAAAAACAAATTGCTTCTTCTGATAAACAATGATTACGCTCAATGCTAAGCATTAGGCCTAATTTTTAATTGAACTATAAATGGATCTATTACAAGAAATCAAAACAATTTAAAATAACATAATTGATAGTTATTTTTCTTAAATATCTTATGTCAAAATAAAATATTGTTAAGATGTGTAGTTCGTGAACACTTGCTCAACCATAAATCTTTTGTGTAGTTTCTCCTACTTTTTACATTGATAAACAATTTGAAATCGGGTGTGAATCCTTGAATTCGGATTGAGTTGTATTATTTTAGCTATGATATTGTAGTTTCCTTGATGACTGTTAAGTACATCGGTAGCTTGTGGGGGAAGGCTATCAGCTGTCCTATGATCTCTCACGTATTCTCGTCCCCCTTGTCGGTGAAAACGTTATAAAAAATCCTGTTGAAATAATTTAAGAAACGTAGAAGGCTCGAGCCCAACATCGACGTCTCGGACAGAGCGTCATATTGAGCAACAGAAACTTTGATGTAGTCAAGGACTTCGTCCATCTATGCTCTGGAGTAAATAGGGACAACAACACCAGTACCAATATCAAGCGCAGAATTACTCTTGCCAATCGCTGCTTCTTTGGGCTCAAGAGGCAATTGAGTAACAGAGCCATCTCTCGAAACACCAAATTGACCTTGTATAAAACCCTGATCATCCCAGTCCTGCTCTATGGCGCAGAGATATGGACGCTATTGAAAGCGGATGAAGAAGATCTTGGTTGTTTTGAGAGAAAAGTTCTGCGTACTATCTTTGGTCCTGTTTGCGTTGATGGCGTTTGGAGGAGAAGGTTCAACCACGAACTATACGGGCTGTACAGCGGCATGCACCTAGTTAAGCGTCTTCGGATCCAACGCTTAAGGTGGCTATGTTATATAGGACGGATGGACACCACAGCTCCGGCCCGAAGAGTCTTCGACACCGAGCCATTGGGACAGCGCAACAGAGGACGTCCTCGCACTAGATGGCGCACACAAGTGGAAAAGGACCTCAACCAACTTGGTGTGCGCAGCTGGAGGCAACTGGCTAGAGAGGCATGTTGGTTGAGGCCCAGGTCCACCTCGGACTGTAGCGCCAATCAAAGAAGAAGAAGAAGAAGGCTCTATTACACTTCATATATATTTTCTTGTGTGCGAATCTAAATTAAAACCAAATCTCAATTTGCAAAGGATAATATCATTCATTCGCACAGTTGCACATAGTTAAGTTACTCTTGTATGCGACTTTTTACAATATTATCTTAATATAAATAAATTTGACAACTAGGACACAACGATTTTAATAGCTAATGAATCCTATTATCATTTCTTATGTGACAATAAATGTAAGACATCTATGGACGTAATTATACTGTCATGACAAGAATCTAATCGAATATAATTATATAATTAGCAAAAGCAAATTTGAAAGTTTTTCTAATATTTCATTTATGGTAATACTTTTTTCCGCCCGACAAATATGTGATAAAAGATCTATCGGATAGGTTTTGAATATACACATAACACAAACGGCGAATTATATATGTACATGGCAAGCACAAAGCGAAAATGAATATACACGATTCCATTTGCTGTGGGCCATGCGGACATGACAAGAATTTTCAATTATCTTCACTTTCGAAGTGTTATAGAAATGGTCGGTAATACTGTGAAAAATCACCGTAGATAAGGCGTGAAACTGGAGTTAGCACCTAGGTCAGGTAATTTCATCCTGACCTCCGGTTTCAGCAAAAAGAAAAGAAATAAATCGAGAGGAAAACTAGCTTCACTTCCGCCTTAAGATGAACTAAGCTCCAATAAGATTAAGACAAAAAAAGGAACGTAAGCAGCCATCCTCAATGATACTGCGTAAAATGCAAATTGAATTAAGGAGGGAAACGTGCGTAGAAGGCCGATAACTGTAGAAACCTGGTAGCGAGTTACATGCATAAATGGTTAAAGCACCACAAAAAGAAAAACAGAAAATAATGATTGGAAGCGTTGTTTTTAACCCGGGACTTCTTCCGGAGCCGCAATAAATATTAGGGCTAACTTAGGAAGGTAAAGCATTTGTTGTTAGTGTTTCTTAGTGTTTATGTATGCGTATATAGGCTTGCAAAAAATACATCTAATATCACATAAAGAAAGCGATTGAAGTTACATCATTGACTTTAAAACCTAAGCTATAGAGTAAATATACAAAAAAATATATCGCAGATTGAATGTATAGGGAACAAAACGCGCCATACTCAGATATCTGTACACATATCATACTCATATATCATACTCAGATTCTGTACACACACATACACACCGCTTTATTCACAATTGAATCGAGGCTACGAATGTGATTGTGGAAAGGAGCAACTACTGCGGTGTACCTTCAAATAATTGTAAAAAATAGCTATATTGCTGTACGTGTGATGGCGAAAAACGAGCAGTTTGGAACGTAATCGTAACTTGAAATCGCAGTTAGTGATTTTTAGCTCAAGAGTAGATTTTAACCAACAATATGCCAAGAACTTTACGACACTCTTCATAGCTAACGCTTGCCTCTGCGGGTCGACAATGCCGAACAAACGACAGGCTATAAGCTTATCCGATGATGCAAGGTTTTGCGAGATCCTTAAAAAAATAGTTTCAGAGTTCAAGATAATATTATTCTAGTCATCATCATAGCTGCAATTTATCGAAGTCATGATCGAAACATCGACATTTTTTCCAGTCATGATATTTAAATCGAAAAAGAAAAAGAAAATTTTCATCAAATTATAGTAATGTAAAAAAAACGCATATATTCTTCTGCCACGAATTCTTAATTTTGACCAGATCAACTTTGATTGGTAGTTTTACTTTGACTTGTTCTTTTTCATGCTCTGTTTTTTTATTCTTCTCAATAAAATATACTAAAACTTGCAAAATATTTATCATCGTTGTATGGTCAAAGTTAAGTATGGAAATTGCTGTTCTCTGTCAAGAATTGACATGTTTCGTAAAATATAAAAATTATACACAAATATTATGTTATATAAAATCTTCACAGAAATTTTCACAAATGTAAAGTAAAATACAACTCGATTTCAAGTCTCTCCTCCGAATCCGCTCAGTCGCCTTTGGTCGTTATCGTACCTGATTCCACAATCCTCTGCAATCAATTCCCAGGTCTCTTTGGGTGTATACCCGTTCGCAGTATCATCATTGGCGTATTCGGACCTGCTCAGGTTGTTTCGGGCCTGATCTCAATAACTAGTGGCTGCGAGTTCCGTTCTTGATGGCTCCCTTTTGTCCGCCCTCATTCTGTGGGCAGGCCCGCTGGTAGTGCCGGAATTGATGCCCCCCCTCCCCCATCCAAGCTATGCGATCAGATTTCCGCTGCTCTGTCACCCTGCATCGTGGCCTATTATTCTGACGTCGGCTGCCACTTAGTCCCATGACCTAGCGAAACCTGCTCGGAAAGCCTAATGACAAGCAGCATCCGCGATTCCCTGCACGATGTATGGTATATGACCAGCGACATCTTTTGTCGTCGGCAAGGTATCATCTTTATTTCAAAGATGTATTCCTCCGTGCCCTCTCCAGCGCATTGACTACGTTCCCGTAGTCGGTCATGGATGTCCGTATCATCATCCACTGACGGGAAGTTCTAGCACAGCCCTGAGAAAAACTCTCCTAGAGATTTCCCCTTCACACCACGGCTGCACACCTTCGCTGCTCCCACTAATCTGTTACTCGCGCTCGTGAGTAAGTTCTTCCGCTTCGGTCGCACCCCACTCACTTGTGTTGGTCGCGTTTGAAAACATTGAAGGTGGTACCTTGTGCAGTTGTTCGTCACATTCAGCTTATCACCGTATTGTCCAAGGTATGCGTGAATTGGCGAGGCGCACACATTCAACCGTTGGGTTTCTTTTGATTTGAAATCGATCGATTTCGTTCAATGACGTTTATTGATTTCACTGAAGTAACGGCGCGGGTGACGACCGTAAGACTGTCCCCGAACCTTCTGTGAGGCGTGTTTTTATACCCCCGGAAACTTAACAGTCCAGCGCCATTTAATAATATATTATTAAAAACAGCTGATATTTATGTCATTTCATTTATCTTTTTATAGTAACGTACATTAAGACATTTATCTTTTTTTTTCTACCTATCCCGAAAAATTATCTTTAAACTTAAAATTAGTATACATGTACCATATAAATAATATATAAGTGCATTTATACGAATGTGAATTCAGGTTTATTGTTGATGTGCAGCAAAATGGTGAAGGACTGCACTTTCAAAATTGTATGGACTTGAATTTGGCCTTATGTGTGATGACAAGGAATTCCGCATTCTAACAGGGTGAACAAAAAACAATCGTGAGGAAGATATATAATTGCTTCCCAAACTGATGCAAGGAGCAGATGACTTACACTTAAAAAAGAGAGGTGACAGAACACACCCTTGGCAAAGTCCAACGCCAACGGTAAAAGCTTTTGACATAGCACAGTTAAACCGAAAACTGCTTTTACAGTTCGTGTATAGCGATCCAAAGGGGACCATCAATCTCATACTCCTCCTGAACACTCCAGCGTCTACCTTGAGGTACCCGGTCGTATGCCATCTCCAAATCTACAAGACAGCAGTAAATTGGTTTTTTATACTGACAAGCCTTGTCGAGTACCATTCTTAGAGAGAAAAGCTGGTCGATTGTGCTTCTATGCGGACGTAAGCCTGGAGTCGACCACAGCTATAAAAATGTCCTCTAACACGTTAGCATATACCTTACCGGGGAGATTTAAAAGTGAAATGTCCCTGAATGACATAGGTAAGGCTAGGTAAGCGGGCAAATGGCCCGACACATATAGGTCTTCGTAGACCCTTTGTAATGCCCGATGAGATGTTTGGTATCTGCAGATGTAGTCATGGGTAATACACATATTAATATCATGATATTTCAGATGGTTATGTCCCGTAAGCACACCGACTACTATTCTGAGAAATTTTTTCCACCGCACATTTGCTCTTCTTATTATCCAACCTTTCTTGGGATCTGTCGATTTCCGCCCCTTTCTAGGCAAGTTCATCTGCCGCCTCATTACCGGCTATGTCCCTATGACCTGAGCCCCAGCATGGAGAATAGTGTGCTACGTACGAAGAAAGTTCAGTTCTTCATTGCAGCCTCGACCAGAGTCGATATTTCCAACATTGATATCCTTCTGGGCTCTTCTTTGATTGCCAGGACCACCACTCCAAAGACACTGCCATATTCAGGAATTCGGGTAGAGCAATGTGTATTTAACAATTTGGAGAAAAAGAACGCATGTGTGCCTGTCTGCACTTGTCGCTCAGCTTTGCCTTGACGGGAAATGACATTTGAATGAAATTTCAAAGTCGAGATATGCAAGTGTGTAGACTTTCATAGAGTGGTTAGCAGTTTTATAAAGCTGATATAAGCTAGCTGTTAAAGCAATTGTATATAAAAATCTGTACTCGACCTGACCTACATATTTCGATAAATCGGATTGTAAAATCATGGCGAACAATGGTTCGAAAGAATGCAATTACTACTTTATTCATCATCTACAGGCCACTCGATCCTCTGCCTTTGACTGACGTTTTTGGACTACCTCCGCCCAACAACCTGGGTCTGCGGTCTTCCTGATGGAGTCATTTTTAAGTCACGATTCGGAGCACACGATGATAGAGACATTCGTGCCACCTGTAAAAACCATCGAAACATAATTCATTCCGTTCGGCGAAGTAGTGACACGACAATACCCGCGTATAACCGTGTTTCTCACCCTCCCACAACAGCACGAAGAAATCTCGTCTCGGCAGCTTATTTTGGCGAAATAATTATTTCAGTCATTACCCAAATTTTCAATATTAATTAAGCTTGGCCAAAAGTACAAGCAATTTCAGCAATACTCCTATCATCACTAGTAAAAAAGACCTAGAGATACTTGAACTTCTCTACCTGCCTTAATGGGACTTCATTAACATGCACAGCATCTCCACATATGATGAAATTGGCTTTGCACACTCTCAGGACTTTTTGAATACCATACTTAGAAAAGGTTGACAATAAGGAACAAGGACAAACATCTCTAAAATATCCCCCTTATTGGAAGGCAACACACACTGATAGAGTAACACCGGAAGAGGTACTGGCCGGATTAGTAACGAGTATTGAGTAACGAATTCTCACTAAAGTAGAGTGAACGTTTCGTTTACATTAATATCATTACGCGCAATGGTTTTTAGTTGTGCCGCATCATACATACTTATGGTTTGATGAGTTTTCTTTTTCCATGCTGTGTATGGATTAAAAAAGTGGTAAAGAAAAAAATGAGAAATGTTCTACAAGCAAAAGCTGTTTTTTGTTTGTATTTTCTGATCTTTATATGCGTGCATTATGCGTGCTTAATTCTAGTTTTCCAATCGTAGAATATAGATAAATGAACTAAACTTAGCAAAATAAAAGAAGATTGCATTCATCCTTCTCCAAATACTTCATGAAGTTGAATATAATGTTCCTATTTGAGGTTCTAAGATCAGATGTACAAATTTCAACATAAGAATAGCAATTTTGTTGGAAATAACGAAAGTAACTAGTAACGATATTTAAGATAAAAGTATTCAGATGAAATGTAACTGATACATAATAATAATAATAATAATATGTATGGCGCTACAGCCCGCAATGGGCCAGGGTGTTGTGCGTGCTATTGTTCTCTCACGAGTGAAAGAGACCTACAGTTTAATGCCCAATCCGAACGGCTTTGTTTGAGAAGCTTTTCAAGACAGGAAATACTCTTTGAGCATTGTCGGTGACTCGAAAGAGGTGGCGCCGTGAACATTATTTTGATCGCACAGAGCAGGAATCGAACCTACGACGTCGAGGTTGGGTTCGACGCACATACCCACAGCGCCACGGGCCACCACGGGTAACTGATACATACGGGTACTCAATATAATTCATTCATTTTACAGCACTATTAAACATGCTCAAAGGGATCTAGTTTTTACCGAAAGCTGCCAACGTGTTTTATTTATGTTGTAAAATTCATATCCGCCTAGAGAACTTTGGCTACAAGAGTTAATAAACTAAATCCACATTTGATTGATAATAAGACTCTCAGTCATATTGGAAGTTATTAGCAGCAACTTTTCAATCAATACAGAGAAACTTAAGATTTGTTTTGAAGAGACAGCTAAGTTCGCAATATCGTCAAGCCCGGTATCACATGCCCACACGAGTTCAGATGTAATAGAAAGTGCAACTTTTTCTGTTCGATCACTTTCAGAAGGGGCGCAGGAAAGTATGAAAAAGAATTACAAGAACTATAGGCCCTACCACTCAAGAAAATTTTCTCCTAAATCAACGAAAGATTTTATGCGTGTGATCATTTATTCATATGATCAACAACCGACTTATTTATAGCCCACTTAAGACCCGAACTATTTTATTTATTTATATCATATATTTCATATATTCAACAATTTTCATAGAAGTCAAGAAATGTTGTTCTAATGACTTGTTTATCACCAAAAAACTGTGTAAGCCCAATCCGAAAGGGTGCAAAATTTCATTGCTCTACGCTGTTGAGATTTTACATATTACATATTTATTTACGCCACTGAACGATTTTTTTATCCCATTGTATATTTCCGGTTTCTTCCATTAAACAAAGAACTATGTGCTGCAAAAACTAAACATAATTATGTACATCATCACTTGGTAAATGTGTTTACCAGCTAGATTTATTTTCTTTTTCGGGTACATCTAAGCATGCCATTGCATACGGATGTACTAAAGCTATGCCACAATATAACCACAGAATCATTTCTGTTTTTTTTGGTTACCTTCTTGTTTCCTACCTTGAATAACAATTTCTTTTCCACCTCCAGCGTTGAGAAACATAAAGGCAGAAAAATAATAATAACCCCAGACCCACATTTACAGGAGAAAAACTTTTGCATTGCTCCAGCCCGCACTTCTGCAGCCATGCACAGCTGCAATAACCTGAAAACATCCTTATTCTCATTCACGAAATGTGGCCACTGTAGAGAGGGAAATATATGAGTTCAATTGTAATTCGCACGTGGTCAGGCAAAATGTATTCTTGGATTGGCAACAGCAACAACATTTTGTTTTGTTAGAGTCTTCACTTATGCACATTCTAACATTGGCCTGCCACACCATGTGCAATTTTAATTTGCCCTTAATCTCTATTACTGTCTGCGCTATAAGCGCTATAAGTTCCTTGAAAAGATGCGATGAAAAGAATCAAAATGAAATGACGAGTATCTGATATAAGTAGATTGTTTACCATTCTTATAATGTATGGTTACTGATAGAAAAAGACAAAAAACGAAACATCAATTTAATAATAGGTTTCACATGGATACTTCGCAAGTGGCGGTTGTATCCCTCATATACATACATACATCTATAATTTTCCACTTGACTACATAGAAATGACTAACGAAACTGAAAGTCATTACATTTTTTCGTCAATACAAATTTTTTACTCAACTCATTTCCAACTTGTATAAATATCAATGCTAATGCGGACTTTTCATCAGTAAATATCGTGATCGCTTACCATTTAACAAAAAGTGAAAATGAATTTGTTTGCCGTGGTTGTTTTCGTCTTTACAATTGCTATTACAAAGGTTTAGTATAAATTTTGCTCTGAAAACATAAAGCATAAAATACAACCCTTTCAATAGGCTGTTATAATGAAGGAGGAAGCTATTGAAGCTTTTCGATCTGTGGCTGGCGCATGTGCTGCGGAAACTGGAGCTACAGAGGGTAAATTGAATTTATTCAAGTATTTATGTATGTACATACTATGTATGTATGTACGTACATATTTGTTTGTAATCAATTATAAATAATCTGTATATATGCACATATGTAGCTGATATAGGCGTAATGATGAAGCATTTACCCGCCACCAATATGGAAACTAAATGCCTTCGTGCTTGCGTGATGAAAAAATTTGAAGTGGTTAGTTTTTTCCCTTTCCTTAAAAATCATACTTAGATCATATTGTGGTTTAGATGAACGCTGATGGAAAATTTGATAAGGCAAGTGCATCGAAAATGTGTGATCTTCACACACAAGGGGACCCAGAAAAAATTAAAATCTCAGAGGCTGTAATTAGTGCATGTGGTGGTATCGATGTACCTGATGACCAGTAAGAAAATTTATATTATTTAGAGCTTTCATTAATTTTCGATTTTACATATACA
The DNA here is from genome assembly GCA_916610145.1 of Eristalis arbustorum. NCBI lineage: Eukaryota > Metazoa > Arthropoda > Insecta > Diptera > Syrphidae > Eristalis > Eristalis arbustorum. The sequence continues at coordinate 56,626,229 of OU744320.1, read as the reverse complement.
TAGCTGCGAAGCTGCTGAGTTATACAAAATGTGTCTTCAGTCTGAAGCAATGAAGCATGGCATTAATATAATGGATTAAGTGACTCTTGTTGCGAGTTCTAAAGTTTTCGTTTTCTTATTTTATCAAAATATCGTTTCACCAAAAAATGATAGTTATAAAATAAAGAAGTTTTTGAGCATTTATTATTTTGTTTTTGTGCATAGCTATTTTACATTAATCTGCAATGTCAGATTTCACAGTGCGATCCGCAGCTTTGCTCAGAATCAATAGAAATTTTCATTAGTTAAATTATAGATATCAATCAAAGAGTTTTTTTAACAAATTTGTAGATGAAAACATATTATAATTGTTTTTTTTTTCGTTTTAATATTTCCTAAACGTTTTCATTAAAAATGCCTGAGCACATACTAGTACTGCACCCAGGAATGGCTCTGGTCAGATTTCGAGCAAGGAAAGGAATGTAGTCGTATCTTCAAGGATGGTTCCAAAACCAATGAAGGGTCCGGCGCTACTGCTTTCGTGGCAGGCAACAACACTAGACTGAGCACCTTATTATATTAGATGAATGGGTCGACTTATCTGTGTTTGTAGATACAGTCGTGCTGTAGGCCTTTCTGAACCCTTTAACAACTTCCAAGATAGTTGAGCAATGTAAATCCTCTCTGAATTTAATTGGCAGTCAAAATTCACTGAAACTCATCTGGGTCCCAGGACACAGAGAAATCGCTGGAAATGAGATTGCCGATGAACTTGTTAGACAATGACCAGAGAAAACTTTCTCAGAGCATGAACCTGCGCTTGAACTTCCTGCGTCTGTAATTAGGGCTTCCATTGATGGTTAGACCTCCAGCATGTAGATAGACCAAATGTTTGCTTTTAAACGTCTGTAGAAATCCGCGGCATTCTTGTTGTCCCTTAACATATTGCAGACAATTTACCGGCGTAACAACATGCCGTTGTGTTTGATTTAAGAAACCACCCTCTGCGACGAATATGGACAGGACACGGCAGATAACTTCATGTCATTGTCCCGCCATAGGTTGAATCAGGTAGCAGGTCTTCGTCGATGATGATAAGAGAGCTGATTCTGTAGGCTCTTCATCACGGAAGCGCCATCTAGTCTTGCTAAGGAATTGCAGGTTGATGACTGGTAGTACAAGGGACCAGCCTTGAGCCTGAGTGTTCCAGTGTAGTATTAAAACCTCCAAACAAGAAAATACATACTAGTTTAATTTTTCACATAAAAAGGTATTGTGTTATCAAAAACTTTGTTGAGACTCATTTGTTTTCAAAACTACTCGTTTTTTTAGCTTCTGGGACTCATAAATAAGTTAACTTGTGGTAACACTGGTGCTGATTGTTCTTAATGGCAGTCACTATTTTGTGCATGGTTTTCTTGGGTCGTGGATTCAATAGCTCACAATGACATTTGATACATAGTTTACCCAAACAACCTTTAAATACTGAAAAAGTTTACTTTGTTTTTGTTTCTCATCAATTATCAAACTTTTTTTTCTGTTCTCAATATTTCCTTCACAAGATTGCCTTTTTCTTGCCGAAAAAATATTTTGTTCGATTTGTAGGCATAAAGCAGACAAGCGATCGGACCTTCGCAGATGGCAGCGTTTACGGGGACATCTTAAGTTCGACCCTACACCTGTGCAATCAGGCATGAGACTTTCACTTATAAACTCAAAGCTGGACCAGTGACGTACCGTGGTCAGTGACGTGCCGTTTTGCTTCCAGGAAGGTTGTCACTAACGGTTGCTTAAAAATGTCTTCTATAAGTAACGATGTAGGAGCACCGAGGACGTGATAGACATATTCGATTATGATGCTCTGTTACCATTGAAACAATAACGAATGCACTTGATTTTTAACGAGTAGTTGGTAAAAGTGCAGTCTTCAAAAATACAAAACCAAACAAAACAACATGTTTGACCAAAACCAAATATATTTGGCAAGACAAGCAAGCTGCGTTTCAATAGGCACTGTGCATAAAGTGAGACGTTCGCGTATGCATAAAATAATATATTAGTAAGTAATATATTTTGGGTGGCTCTATAGTCCGTAAAGGGCCAGCTTCTTAGCAGCCAGTCATGTTGTGCGTGTTATTGTTCTCGTGAAAGGGAACTACAGTCTTCTGCCGACTCCAAACAATCGTGTTTCAAAGGTTTTTTTGACAGGAAATACTCTTTGAGCATTGTCAGTGACTCAGTGAAAGAGGTGGGGCCGTGAAAATTATTTTTTGTCGCACAAAGGGTTAAGTTAAGTTCTAGAGATTGTGCGATCTAGAACCTTAAATTTGTTGGTATCAAACCAGGTTTAGACTTTCTTGTAGTTGTTTTTGGATCATTGTTATAAGAAAGATAAATTTATCACAAATTGTAATCAAGAACAAGAACAAACATAGTGATAGCACCCTATTAGTGATAGCACTCTCTTATTGGTCATTTACTATGTTTTCTTATTCTTAAGCTTATGTTAAATTGCTATGCACATAATGTTATTTCATTCTATTTTTTCTCATTATATTAAGTTCTCAGCATATTCAACGCTTATGTTAATCGCTTATCCCAATATTCATGTTAAATGATACTATTAGGTTCTCTATTTCTCATTTTTGGTAAATATCAACTATCTCATTGGAGGCGAAAGTAAAAAAGAACATATTAATTCATAAGCATTGTTAAAAAGCACCCTGTGCAGAACTGATGGTTTTGATCATTTAGTCAGCGACCTCTATTGACAAAAATAATAATATCCGGACCATATGATCAAGTTATCGACCGAATTCTCGCTTTCCTGTAAATACAAGCAGAACGCAATTTTAGCTCTCTTCTCTTCGTTGCGAAATAAAGATACCACCGCATGTCAATCAAGTGTTTCATTTTTTTTGCGCCCCAAATGTTCATATGATACGTTCTCAAATTCAAGATCAGGAATAGAGTTATTCGAATATCAAAGTTTTGTTGTTTTATACAGTTGTTGAACGATTTGAAAATAACGCAAAAGGTGGTTTTGTCTGTCAAAAGGAAATAGAATAGATCCAGCCAATGACTTTCGAAGTTTTTTTCGTTCATATTCGATATTGGTGTGACTGACATATATGCATAACGCTTTATGTAATAGGGTAAGCTACCAGCACGAATATAGCGTAAGGCGCAAAATCAGTCACTGTTTTTTATGCACAACACACGATGACCACACATACACCACCTCATACAGGACCAATCTGGGATCTTAATCTTAGGTGTGAATGACATGCATCAATTGCAGACCCAAGTCCTATGTCATCACCCTTAAGTGTGACAGACTTCTTCTTATGGCGCTCCAGGGGGAACCTGAGCCTCAGCCAACAATCCTCTCCAGCTATCACAATCCTTAGCAAACTGCCTCCACTTTCGCACACCAAGTTGGTTGAGGTCCTTCTCTAATTGAGTGCGCCATTGTCTTCGTGATCGTCCTTATTGCGTTGTCCCACTGGGTCGGAGTAGAAGTCTCTTCGGACTGGAGCAGTGTTATCCATGCGTTCTGCATGGCCTAGCCATCTTACGCGTTGAATCCATAGACGACTGGCTAGACTCATGTCGCTGTATAGCCCGTAAAGTTCGTGGTTGAATCTTCTCTATAGAAACCTTCAACGCAAAAAGGACCAAAGATTGAACGCAGAACTTTTCTCTCGAAGAGACCAAGTGCACCTTCATTCACTCTTGAGATAGTCCAGGCTGCCGCGCCATAGAGCACGACAGGGATGCTCAAGGTCTGATCTAATGTGAGCTTGGTCCTTCGAGGCAGGGCTCTACTACTCAATTGCCTATTGTACCCAAAGAAACAGCGGTTGGCAAGAGTTATTCTAAGTTTAACCTCGATACTGATGTTGTTCGTTGGGACCTAAGGTAGATGAAGTCCTTTAATACCGCAAAGTTGTAGCTGCCAACGGTGACGCTCGGACCGAGTCGTCGATGTTGTGTGTCCTTTCTTGATGACAGCATATACTTTATTCTACCCCCATTCACCGAAAAACCCATTTTTGCCGCCTCGACCGAGTCGTCGATGTTGTGTGTCCTTTCTTGATGACAGCATATACTTTATTCTACCCTCATTCACCGAAAAACCCATTTTTGCCGCCTCCGTTTCAGTACAAGCAAACGCTTCATTGACGGCTCACTGAGTTCGACCAATCAAGTCAATATCGTCCGCGTATGCTAGCTATTGCACGGATTTTTGGAAAATCGTGCCTCTAATGTTGGGGTGTGTGTTTTGCACGACCTTCGCACGACATTGAAGGTCTCGGTGAGTTCGTTACCGACCTTGATGGAGCAGCGACAGTTCCATATCGTCATCCTGCACAGCCTGACGAAAGTCAAAGCTAGACATGGCGTTGTATAGCTTGTCTCTATGCACGCTGTCATATGCGGCCTTGAAATCGACAAATAAGTGGTGGGTGGCGATTTGCATTTCTTGGGTCTTTTCCAGGATATCAGATTATTAATGAACGGCTTCAGGCGGCAGAGAAGATCTTATACGCGATGTTAAGAAGACTGATCCCTCGATAGTTGTTGCAGTTGAAGGGGTCTCCTTTCTTGTGGATCGGGCAAACGATACTGAGAATGACTTACACAAGCATCAAATTTTAGAATAATGAAGAGTGAGTTGCTCAGAAAACTATGGGGTATTTGACACCACCACATGACATAGGCCAATTTTATACATATACATCTGAACAAAAACTGCAATCAGAAAAGCAAAACATCCAGTCAGTCTGTAACCAATTGAGATTCAGAGATTCAGAGATGATTGTTTCTCATAGTCAGGGTGTGCGGCTTGAAAAAGAACATAAAACATATTTGCGTGGTTGTTTAGTGCTCCGTGCTTGAAATTCAATTTATTTCTGATGCTTCATATTGATAGTAATAGTACAGTACTTTACAATGTGTTTTAATGTGTTTTGACTTACAAGAAGTGCGATACCTCTTCAATATCGGTGTTTCTTGTTAACCATAAAATAAAATGTACCATTTATTCATGTTCCGGGCAAGTCTCAAAGCAATTTTTTTATTTTATACCTTGAGACCTTTTTGTTTAATGCCTTTACCTTTGTTTCGAACATTTATATTTGTTCTTCTTCAGAATGCTTTAGTACACTACTTTTAGTGCATAATAAAAAATAAAAATCTCCTCGTAACGCCAGTGCAAAAATATTCCAATATGCGCGATAATAAACAGAAAACATTGAGTTCAGTTGAGGGAAAAAGTCACGAATGTGTCAGCATACTGATTACTGTCATAAAAAGCTGTCATTTGCCAACAAATTTTCATATTTACTCAACTTAATAACATATGCAAATACGAAGGGATCCGAAAACTCATATCATCGCACCCTAACACACTCGAAGAGGCCAAAACAAACAGAACTTGCGCTCAAGAAATAAAATTCATTTCATTCCCTGTAATAAATAGGCATTTCCAACTCTAATATTATGCTGAGGTTTCACTTTCGGCAGATGTTCAGCATACACTCGTGTAGGTAAATATCCGAATGTATAGATTGTTGACATTGCAAAATGTCTATAGGCACTGCTTCCATTATCTTCACCGCCGGATGGCTTGTGTAAGATGTTGTAAATGGCCTTTTTGTATAATGTGAGGTATGAGTATATTTCAAACGTTATTAAGAGTTTATAATCGTGTACATGAATATCATTAATTCGTAGGTAATTGAGGTATATTCAACGAATGTTAAATCGTCGCAAGTATCGACAAAACCTGGAGTTTAAAAAATTATTTTTGTGAATTATTTTTCAGTGCGCTTCTACAGAAATTGATTTGCTTGCACCATACGCTAGGAGAACTGATAGGACAGTATAGGTGCATTTTTTCTTCTTCTTTTTCTTTGTTTCTGTTAAAGTCCGGAATGGACCTTTCTCTCAACCAACAGCCCTCTCCAACTAGCGCTATCTCTGGCTAGCTGTTTGCAGTTTCGTACAAAAAGTTGGTTTAGGGGCTTATCCTGTTCGAATTCGAAGATTTTTCCGGTCGGAGCTGAGTCGTCCATACGTTCTGCATGGCCCAGGCATCTTAAGCGCTGGATCCGAAGACGCTTAACTAGATGCATGCCGCTGTACAGCCCGTGTAGTTTGGGTTGAATCTTCTTCACACAAAACTTTTCTCTCAAAACGACCAAAGGCTTCTTCATCAGCTTTCAACAGCGTCCATGCCTTTGCGCCATAGAGCAGGACATGGATGATCAGAGTGTTATATAAAGTCGGCTTGGTGTTTTGGGAGATGGCTCTGTTACTCAATTGCCTCCTGAGCCCAAAGAAGCAGCGATTGGCAAGAGTAATTCTGCGCTTGATCTCGACAACCTCAAAGTTACTGCCGCCCTTTAAGACGCTCTGTCCGAGACGTCGATGTTGTATTTATGTATTTTTGACATTGAAGGTCTCGAGAGAGCGAGAGTTCTCCATCGTCATTCTGCACAACCTGACGAGTTTGGCAGGAATGACAAAACTAGGCATGGCGCTGCATAGCCCGTCTCTATGCTCGCTGTCATATGCGTGAAAGTTGGTGATGAGTGTCGATCTGCATATCTTGAGTATTTTCCACGTTCTACCGAAGCGTGAAGACTTGGTCGATGGTGGACTTCTCAGGCCTGAAACCGAGGCCTGGACCTATCAGGTAGTCGACAAATGGTCTCAGCATTGACAGCAATATTACTACTAGTTGCCCATTTCTGTCCGTGCAGGCTTCGGTCCGAGCTGTATACCTTCCGGATCCCTGTTTTACCTTTTAGTAAGACTTTCGGACCTCCTTCCTGTCGTAACACCTCTCCGCCAGACCGCGCGCTTTTTCATGCTCTTTCTTTTTTTTTTTAAGAAGCCGGTGCTCTTCCCTTCTCTTCTGTTCGTAGAAATCACGAACAGCTATCGTTATCCGATGCAGCGTTGCCCCGTAGGGGTATTTGAGGTTTCGTAAGACCCAGCACATGAGTGGCAGTTCCTTTGATGGCTTCTTGACAACATTTTCGTTGCTTGCAGCAAGCGTCGAACTTTTGGAGAGTTTAAGGTAAAATCCGTCGGCAAAGTTCCAAGTCAATTGCGATTGTAGCTTTCCAACGTCAAGCCGTAATGTCCTGTCTCGACTCCGTACTTCTCTCGATATACTTATCCTTACCTTGGCTACAACAAGAAAATGTTCCGAGTCGATGTTGGCTCCTCGGAACGTTCGGACATCGAGAATATTGGAGGAGTGTCTTACGTTTATTGCAATGTGATAAATTTGGTGGACGGTTGATTCATCAGGAGACCGTGTCCCCTTATGGAGGTTAATGTGTGGGAACATCGGAAGCCTGCACAGCAAGCAAGTTAAGAAACCCTTGTATATACCCATATAGTCACAATTACGTATGGGTTCATAAATAATCAATCAAATGATTTATTGCATGTATTATTTTAATAAGTTTCGAAAAAAATGTCATTGCTTTGAAATCAGCACAAGCTCTTCACACGGAGAATTTCAATATCTGCTGAACAAGCAATGTATAAACATGCCTATCTCCACGAAAACACAGCCAGTCATTTGACACAATATGTTCAGAAAACTGTACTTGGTTGGTATTATAAGCTCGCGCACACATAAACATACATACTTACATATGGGCGCATCATATGGTTAAATCGTGGAAATATCTTGTATTTCAAGATATACAGCAAGTGAAAACAATTTTCACATTTACAATAGAATTGGTGATTGACAGACTTCTAAGCTGCCTTCAATTCAATACAAATTTGCAATAATATGTTAAGAAAGTGACAAGGCATGCAATGATGCATGAAATGGAATTTTCGTTTCAGACCAGACGACACTTTCTTTGCCTTTGTCACAACTTATTGAATATTAAATGCGAAAAAGGGGCTCCCGACTGTTTGCTCCTTGTTTTGAAAGTTTTTTTTTGATCCTTCATCAGAAACCAACGTGACAGGAGCGGGTTGAAAAGAAAACTGTAATAAAAGAGTTTAGAATTCTATATGAACCCGTGACTTCTATTTTCACACTCCTTCAATCTCATCAGCTTCAATGTGGCTGGGAGATTCGAAATGAAGGCAAGCTAAGCACAGTGTGCATCTGCTACACGTAAATTAGACCGTAAGTGCTCCGTTGGTAGATGTGAGTAGATAAGACGGAACTTTGACTTTGTTTTCTGTTCTAAGCGAAGAGTAAATCCTTGGTTCCACAAACTTACATATTATCTCTGCGCCTTATCGATGGGTTACCGAGGGATATTTCTCTATTGGTACACATTTTTCGAAGTGATTGTTCAGACAAACCTACTTACACTTCTTGGGATACCACGGAATAAAGAAGAACTACATAAAATTACCATTTCTTAGGTCTCATAGACTCGTGTTTTCAAAAACTTTTGGATTTATTTCCTGTAAGTTTGGTAGTGTGAACTTACGTTAGACGGGCATATCGGTTTTAGACGTTAATATTCTGATGGCGGGTAGTTTCATAGTTTTACATTCGATATACGTAACATCAATTTTCCTTTTCAAAACAACAAGTGTAGGGAAATATTACCTTTGCACGATTAAGTTATATATACACAAAATACTTTGGACAATAAATTCAATGGCAAGCAAACACTCAGCAAAATATGAATATACCTGTCGCCGGGCATAGACATGTCACTAGAAATTCCTTCATGTTTCGAAAATGAACTGCGATGCAGCGGCGCTTTTTTAATTCATTATTGTTTGATTGTTTTCTATTATTTTTATTTATATTCTAGACAAACAAGCTTAAACCACAACAAGCTTGACTATCAAAACACTCGATTTTACATCTCGCCTACTGACCCCATACGGGTACTCTTAGCTGGTATTATTTATAATGTGCCTTTCATTTTAAACTATTTTTAGAACTGTTGTCTTGTGAGTCCGTTTTGTTTGCCAAGAAAAATGTAAAAAAAACTATCTGTAACTAACTCTTACTTGCTTACTTACTTAAGGTGGCGCTACAGTCCGGGGTGGACCTGGACCTCAACCAACAAGCGTCTAAAGCCCGCTCGATCTTTAGCTAGCTGGCACCAGTTTCGCAAGCATAGTTGGTTGAGGTCCGTTTCCACTTGCGTGCGCCACCTGAGTCGCGGCCTTCCTCTACTGCGCCTTCCCTCGGGTGTGGATTCGAAAACTTTTCGAGCTGGAGCATTGGTTTCCATCCGCTCTACATGACCTAGCCATCTCAATCGTTTGATCTTCACCCTTCTGGCTAAGTCGATGTCGCTGAACAGCCCGTATAGTTCGTTGGTATAACTCCTTCTCCACTCACCATCGATGCAGACGGGACCGAAAATAACACAGAATTTTTCTCTCGAAGCAACCAAGAGTAACTTCATCCGCTTTTGCCAAACTCCATGCCTCAACGCCATATAGAAGGACTGTGACGATTAAGGTCTTGTAAAACGTTACCTTGGTTTTTCGAGAGAGGGCTTTGTTTAACAATTTTTTAGCCTAAAGAAGCAGCTATTGGCAAGAGTTATTCTTCGTTTGATTTCAGGCTGGTGTCATTGTCTGAATTGATAGCGGTTTCTAGGTAGACAAAGTTTTTGACTACCTCAAAGTTATATCTCTCTGCTGTGACGTTCTGACCTAGATGTCGGTGTTGGGTGTCCTTTCTCGTTACCATCATATACTTGGTCTTACCTGCGTTTACCGCTAAACCCATCTACGAGGCCCCATTGAAATACCCACAAAAGCGCCATTGACATCACGCTGCGTTCTTCCAATAATGTCAATATCGTCGTCATATGCGAGTAGTTGGACGGACTTTTGAAAGATTTTTTCTCTGGTGTTGGCGTTCGAGTTTTGAACAATTCTTTCAAAATCGATCTTGAAAAAATCGCATGACAGCGCGTCGCCTTGTATGAATCCTTTTTTGACATCAAATGTCTCGGTTAGGTCTTTACCGACCTTGATGGAGCAGTGTGCATTCTCCATCGTCATCCTACACAAACGGACGAGTTTGGTATGCCACAACTGGACATTAGTCTGTATAGCTCGTCTCTCGCGGCCTTAAATCGATGAAAAGGTGGTGGGTATCGATCTGGTCGATGGTGGATTTTTCTGGCCTAAAGCCACACTGGTATGGACCGACCAGGTTGTTGACCAATGGCTTTAGGCGTTCACACCGTACCGCAGATAAGATCTTATATGCGATACTTAAGAGACTTATGCCTCTGTAGTTGGCACAGTTCAAAGGGTCTCATTTTTTATGGCTCGGGCAAACAATGCTGAGGTTACATTTATCGGGTATGTTTTCCTCCGACCATATTTTTTGCAGTCTGCAGAAATGGTTTCTCCATATCTTCAGCATCGACTGTGACTTTACTACGATGTTCACTTGATCATCCTTAGAGGCTTTGGTTCGGACTTTATAAACTTGACTGGTTAACTTTACCCTTTGCTAAACTTTCTTACCTCAAGCCTGCAGTAATATTCCTCTATTCTGCCGATCGCGAACTTTTCATGCTCCTTCTTTTGTTTTCATGAGAAGCCGGTGCTCGTGTCTCCGCTTCTGCTCGTAGAGTTCCCCAGCAGCTCTTGTCCTTCTTTGCAGTGCCGCTTTGTATGTTTCTTGCTTGGCTACATTCGCCTGCCGACACTCATTGTCAAACCAGGGGCTTCGTTGTGGTGGCGGATTGAAACCCAGCACATCAGATGCGGCATCTCAGATGGCCGCCGAGGCAATGCTGCCTCTGGTCTTCAATACTTGATGTTGGCGGCGTAGGATCTCTTAAGAGGTTAAGGGAGACAGGATCGGAATAGAATTTGGCAATTTCTTGCGATTGTAGCCGGCCGAAATTGAACTTCCTCACAGTATTTCTTTGTCTTGGCTATAATACTGGAGGAGTGCCTTGCGTCGATAGCAATATGGCAATATGATCAATCTCATTGATCAGGATTGATCAGGAGATCGCCATGTTCCTTTGTGAATATAGAGATGTGGGAATCTTTTACTGGCTACTACAACATTTCGCCGCGCAGCAAAGTCAATCAGCCTAAATCCGTTATCGGATGTGATGTTGTGTAGACTGTGCTTCCCGACCGTACTACCAAAGATGTTCTCTCTTATTAGCTTTAAAATCGCCAAGGACAATTTAAATGTCGTAGCTGGGGTATTGCTCATACGTTTTGTCCAGGATCTCAAAGAATATGTCTTTAGTGTCGTCACCTTTTGCCTTTTTTTTCATTTTTGTTTTCTTTTGAATTCATTAACTTACGTGCTTGACAAAAATGCTTAAAACTAGCTTCACTAACTTAAGGAATGTTTTTACTCCAAACCTACTGACCCTATACGGGTACTCTATTCTAATCGTAAATTTGTCTATACCTTTCGGATTATGCTATGCTTTTTTTTCTTTGTGTTAAAGACACACCGTTTTACTTTTATTTGTTTCGCCAAGAAACATCATCTTTTGCCTTTCTGGGGGCATGTGCGCATATAAGGCTTATGTTGGCAAATTAGCCTGGAAGCGAATTGTCGTGAGGCGCTCGTTCACGGACCTGAACGTTATGACTTCTTGCCTAAGTCTGCCTCTAACAACAAATTCACATCCAAATAGGCGCTGTTTTTGTGTGTGTAGCAATCACTGTAAAACATATCACAGTTTTTCATAATTCTTTTTTGAAATTATTGTTTAAAATTGAATTTAAAACGTGCAAATGAATACTGGTAACAAGGAAACAATTATCAAGGTAGTTTATTCAGGAGAAGAAGATTGGCTAGTGACAAATGTATTAGTTTAAAGTTCCGTCGTTAAGAATTTAAAAAACGACGAGGCTAGCAATCGTTATAAGGAACAAGCATTGGAATATGCATTCAACGTTGCAACGCTTCTAAAGTAAATTAATCTGTATATTCACTTGTTTTAATCGATCACGAGTGAAATTTTTAGGAACGAACCTTTTAGTCCCTCCGTGAAAAATACAAGCAAATTTAGCATTCATTAAGGGACCAAAAAGGAATTACCACCATTGAGTGATCCTAGGCAGCGTTTTGTTTGTTCCTATGTTATAAATAAAAAGTATGGATGAGCTCCATTCATATTAAGCGGTTGTCTTTCATTGTCATCAATGGCTACGATTGAATTCAAAAAGCACAACAACTCTTCAACAAAGAATTCGATGTTTTTTTAAGATTTGAATTTTATTTCGACGTTCGAATTCAAATGAATTCAATTCAAATGAACAGGTAACTACAATAATAGAAGCAAATATAAATACCATAATACTCGATTTTATCCCCTAACTGCTTCTATTTCCGCAGGTTGACAAGATAAGAAGTTAAACTATTCCTAAGTTGTAAGTCAAAAGTTGATGCCATGAAATTTTAGCGAATGAAAGCAAATTCTAAAGTTCAAATAGTTGTGATTGACTTGAAATTTATAAATTTACTAGATTTCGTAACCGGCTTTGTTTGTTTCTTCAACGGGTACTTTACCTGTAGTGAAAATATAGTTTTTTTCAAAATATCCTAAAGAAATGTGTTTAAAATAGTAAAACGCCAAGAAAATTAAACTTTCTACTATTTTTCATTATAAAACTTGTTTGTAGACTACATTTTTTGTTTCAGAAACATCATCAGCCACAATGTATAACTGCCCTGGACGTCAGTTGGAATAAGAGGGATTTTTGGGATTAAAACGGTTTCTCCTGCCGAAGTTCCGAAAAGGATGGTTGCTTCTATGAGATGAGTTGTTAGAGATTTAACTTTTAGTCGAGATCCATTGCAAAGTTTCGGTGGATCTAGGTTGCGCAGCAGTATGATCGGTGATCCGATTTTTCATTCGAGTTTATGGCTTTATGGAAGCCCGTTCGGATCTAGGGAGTTTAAAAACTCTACTGGGTAGTTTGTAGATTCATCCTCATTGACGCATTTGTCTATGGTGTAGTAAGTATTTTCAACCACTTCAAAAAAAACTTTGAACCATGTTGTTGATCATATCCACTCTGACATTTAGTGTTGTCAAAATTACTCGTTCCTGTAGCTAGTTACGATGCATGATGTTCGTGTTGTTCAATCTTCTCTTTGATACTTGGATATACGTTGTTGATAAGATCCAGTGTCGGTAAAATCCTGCTAAATTCTTGAGATAGCTTGATATTTCCCGTTTGATCATTTGTTGCAATTTCGATATTTACATGAGTTTAATTCGTCAATCATTGTGCCTCTTGGGATCACAGGTAGTATCTGCCGAAAATCACCGGCAATCACAACAGTTAAACTACCCATTATCTTCTTATTCCAACGAATATCTTGTAGAGTCCGGTTAACTGCTTCAAATCCATGCTTGTACATCATTGAGATCGCATCCCAGAATATTGCTTTAGCTTCCTCAAGAATTTTTGCTTTTTGCGTTCCTTTCTTTATATTGCAAACGGGAACTTCATTATTAATTAAGTCCAGAGGAATTTGGAGTGTGGAATACGCAGTTCAGCCACCAGTCATTAATGTTGCTGCAATCCCTGAAGATGCCACGGCGATTGCAATATTCTTATTTCCCCGTATGCGAGCAAGCAACAAATTAATGAGGAAGGTTTTACCAGTTCTACCCGGAGCATCCATAGCTCTCTGGATTTTCTCTGCGTATGCAATTCAAAATGTCTTCCGACATTGAAACGTTTTCTGCACGAAAACTTCGACAATTCGAAGATAAATGAAGCTGGTCGGAATTCTCACTTTATGAAGGACCATTCTGAGAAAGTAACAGTCATAGTGCCTCAAGTACACGGTATAGACACGTCCAAGGGCGTCCGAGAGCGAATACCATTCTGTCCTTCAACAATGGATCTCTGTTTACGACTGTTGAAGAATCTCTTTGATTTGTCCCATGTTTACGATTTACGAACCTCGCAATAGAGGAGTGTTTTCGCGAAAACGTCATTTGTACAAAGTTCGAACAATGCTGTCAGTGTTGTGTTCGAAGAATTTTCAAGACGACTTTGCAGATTATTCTGATTGAAATGAACACGTTGACCGTTCTCCAAATGCACATCAAGGTGAATGACCGTAGGATAACGTTGTGTTTTGGGAAGGAAAAAATGCGCCATGCTGCTTCATTACTTGAAATATAACAACCTGCTTGGTAATCTGCTATTTCGTCAACAACACTATTGTATCGTAATGTGTCGAACCTTGATCCGAACCTTTATGTACATACTTGAGGTTGTATTTGATGGATTTCACCGAGTTGCAGCACTAAATATTAATGTATGCATCGAATAATTTCAGCAGCAATGGACTGCATGGAACTATCCAGCGATTGTTGATCTCTACTTCCTCAGACTTAATCTAGATCATTGCTACATAGCCACCGTCCTCGAGCGGGCATCGTCGGTACAGAGGATAACCATCAGTTAAGGTTTGTGTTTCCTTTAGGAATTGTAGTGGAAAATTCTTTGTACACTTACTATCTTTCATGCAAGGAGAATTACAATTTAGTGCTTCGCACGGATCATGCACCATATTCTTGATAACCATATCGTGAAGCCTTTGGTCGATGCGTGGAGCTGGTATTTTAGCTGAGATTATATCATCAACTTAGTTAGGCTTGACTGGATTTTTAAGCTAAATTAAGATGTGTGAATGTGGCAATCCTCTTTTTTGCCACTCAATGGAGTAAAGCCAGTACTTAACTGCAGCAATATAGCACCTTAATAAGAACATTCATGAATTTTATTATTTTTTTGAAACCAAGTCATGATGATCAGTTCTTGCCTGACCATGAATTAGATTTTGTTCCATCTCCTTACACTTTGGATTGAAAGTGTAGGTAATGATCAATGATGGGTTACCTCCATGTCTGACATATGTAAATGCATCCTGAGCATATTCATGCATGTTTCGAGGGCCACCAGTGTACGTCGAAGGAAAAATAACTAATTTCCTGTGGTTCGCTGCATCTCTATTTTAAGAAAAATGTGGAGAAAAGTGTTCCGTTGCAGATGCATTGAAGACGATTTTGAATAAATGTTTACTCAGCATTTAATTTATAACAATAATAAGACTGCTTGAACCAAGGCTCAGATAAGAATTTGAATTTTCTTTTGTCATTGATGCCTATCCCAATCTCTCATTCACATCCCTACTCATAATGAGTGCAAATCGTTGACAGTGTGCACACATGTTGAAGTTTGAAAAAAAGGATATCAAGCGATTCCTAGAAAAAAAGTCCTTGAAAATCCCATCTTCATGTTCATGAACAATGAAAAAAATTAGCCTCTTGTAACACATTATGTAATTAGTCAAGCTCTGAAATTTTATCTAAATCGGCTAATCCTTTCAGAAGTTCAATATGCACAATTTCAGCAAAATTTAATGATTTGTGCGAGTTAAAGTATCAAATTATTACGGCATATCTTCCCTAAGTTAACATTAGAGAACAACATAAATGTCAACACTACATGACCCTCATAAGGCATCATGTTACTTACGATGCATTTTCACCATGTGCAGACCACAAGGAAGAATTTGATTAAAAAACACACAAAAAAAATGTTTATGTTACGTGGCCACATAGGGGGTCATGTTATTCTAAGAAACCATTTCATCCCTAGAAAATAAGATAAACAAACAAGTAAAGATAATGTAAGAACGGATGAATGTGTTTCATCCATAGACTAGAAAATGTATTTAGAAATCAGTTTGAAAATAAAGTTGAACGAGAGCGGACGCATTCCGCTACTCGAAACAAATCAACCGAGTAAAAACTCAACATACGTGTTTTTTAATTTGCGTAGCTGTGTATATGTACATGCATAGATAGTTTGGGTATGACAAAATAAGAAAAATGCGAAAATGTTTATTGTACCATATATGTTTACATAGGCAGTTGTTCGTATATATTCGATTGAGACGTAGAAAAAAATGAATAGTTACACCAAAGCAAAAAAAGAAAAATGTGTGAGTGTATTTATGGAAGTTACAACACACTGCGGGATGGTTGAAATCCACGACTACGCAACTTGAAATGGTTTCATACCGGATTGATGCAACAACCCTTGTCTTGAGAATTTTATTCCCGTCTAAAAAGTGCTCGTAACTTCCGAACTGTGTATTGTACCGACTTAAAAATTGTCACATTCAGCATATAAGTTTTAGAATGATTTTTGTTGAAAATTTCAGAGCTCTGCGACGTGTAGTTACGGAGCCTTTGTCGGTCGGACACACAAACTTTCTGCTTTATAGTTAAGAAACAATCTATTAATTTATTGATTTTTTAATTTATTTATTTATCAATTTATTGATTTATTAATTTAGTAATTTGTCAATTTATTAATTTAGTAAATTTGTCAATTAGTAAATTAGTAATTTTTCAATCTATCAATTCATTAATTTATTGATTTATTAATTTATTAATTTGTTAATTTGTTAATTTATTAATTTAATAAATTAGTAATTTATTAATGTATTAATTTTTTATTTTATCAATTTATTGATTTATTAATTCATTAAATTACCCATTTAAGTCAAGTCAACTGAAACCAAATATTGCCATTGAGAATTGTGTGCAGACAGACAGAGGTTTTTCTCATGTTGAGTTACAAGTTTAATTGCTGTGTTCTGTTGCTGCTCAGATTAATGTTGTTGACACTGTCTTTGTTGGGCAGGTTGTGTCTCGTCCGCAGTAGTGCTGATGCACTAATGAGAACCCCAGTCCGGCAGGCTTGACGCGCAAGGCAAAGAAGCAGCACCAAAACCGGGAAACGAGCTCTCGAAGTGGAGAAGCACGGCTTCCCTTTCCTCGCATCAATGGCTTATGGAAAGGCCAAGGTTATTGGCAGCTTAGTCCGGCCGACCTGACGAAAGTCCCTGTCTGTTCCGGTTTTGAGTCAAAGGCCGAATAGGAAGGAAAGGGTGTCTTCCTCTAGCTGAGGAAAGAGCGCTCTCTCCGTGCCTACCGCACACCTACCAGCGCTGTGACCGCAAAATCCTCGACTAGCACAGGGAGAGGAAACCCGAACCTACATTTCCAGAGCCCTTATAAAAGAGGTCGGCATGATGAGTCGCTATATCCAATGACTAAAAGATCAAGGTGATCCACTGGCAACTCATCGAGAGGGGGAAAGATTCAGGCAGCTGACAACCCTAACGGGCTTTGCTGATGGAATGCGAGAATAAGGATACTCTTGAATTGCCCAACGACTTTACAGCCTAGAGAGCCTAGCCTAGGCAGCCCTTTGGGAAAAAACGCCGACATACTAGTTGTAGGTAAGGGCGCAATCCTTAGCTAGGGGCCTTAGGGTAAAATATCGCATTCACCATCATGGACATCATTCTTGACCATAAGTCGCTTTCATTGTTGCGCGAAAAGAAATTCAAAGTTCATGTGGTGAGGGAAATACCAGATTTTTTGTTCCCTACAAGTTAAACACAACTGTGGGACTTTTGGATATGCATTCAGCCACTCAAATTACATAAATTCAACTTTAAATTTCCAACTCAAAAGTAAATAAACTTTTTGTTCTGTCAACCTGCGGAAATAGTAGAAGTTAAGGGGTGTTTCTTTCATTATCTTAGATCTAGTTTTTTTTTAATTCAAACCTGAAAATTCAGTTCATATCTAAAAAAACGTCAATTTCTTCATGCCCAATTTCATATGACTCAGTCGCATTACTTTGGTACTAGCTTTCTAAGGCTAAATTCTGACAGATCGAAAAATAATGTTGATTTAAAAGAGTGAAATTAAACAGAAAATAAATACTTGTTAATTTCAATAGTTTAAAACATAAAATTAAAAATATGAAATTAATGGTAAGCAATAATATGTGTTAAATTTCGAGTTTAAAAAAAAATATTAAAACTAGCTCAGCAAAGGGAAATACAGTGGGAAATTTACACATTCATGGATGCACATATTCTACCAATTTAGCAGAACACACATACATTTTTCATTGGCCGATTCTATGCAAAATATCGCTTCTGAGAACTTGACAAGCACTTATTACAAAACTGGTATACTTTTTTCCGGGTATTCCACCAACAATTATACCCGTAATTATAGTTTGATATATGATTTTACATATTGGTATTAGCTTTTATAGACAAAATATTGGCAGCTCTTTGACTTATGACAAAACTGGGAAACTTTTTACCAATTATTTCCGAAATAAATACTTTGATACATAATTTCACACATTTTTCACGCTGTCGGCATAATGCGTCAGAAAGTAGCTAAGAAAGTCTTTATTTCAATAAGATGTTATGTTAAATGCTGTTAATAGTATGTAATATGTGATTGATTTTTTTGGCGTTCTTGAAGTCTTGCTATGATTGATTGCAAAGAATTAGTTTGTAGTTTTTTCAAGCAAATCTGGTGAATTTCCTTATAAAATATTAATTGTTGTTTTGAACGCAGTCTATCTGTTTCTGCCCAATCACCCTCAGCTTCGACTTGTTTTAGTTAATGGTGTCTCGACGGGCCAGCTCCCGTTTTGTTTTTTTGCATCCCCTCACACATAAAATGTACTTAAGGAAAACTTAACTTTTGTGTATTTTGCTTGAAAGGACTTTAAAGTTCGTTCCTAGAAATTACAGCCATGATTAGCCCAATTATTGTTAATATACAAACTAATTTATTCTAATTTATTTTGGTGCCTGTTTTTGGTTTGGCCAATCAATCAATTTTCAATTTAAAAAAATAGAATCCGGACATTTCGACGTCTCCACCACTCCTACAACGGGCCTAGACTATACAAATACAGATATATACAGATACTCTACTGCTATTTGGATTACCCAAACCTAAAGCCAATCCTCGAACTCAACCTTGTTTACCTTGTTTGAATTGTTAAACCTGCATTGCTCGATCAGACTACCTGACTGCGGAGATCTTGGCGGTCAAAGAAGCGGCCAAAATGATATCACTGTTGGAATCACAGTCTGATATTCCCATACTAATTGACAGTCAAGGCAAAAAGCTAACGGTTCTTGACTCCGTGTGACAAGGGCTTAGCCTGCAATGTGGTAGCAGATGAATTTGCTAAGAAAGGGGACGAATCCAACCCGAAATCCCTGTTTCCATACACCCCTTGCTGATGTCTAGAGTCAAGTGGACAATAGAATTATGAAACTAGCTTATGAAAAGTATATAAAGTATATAAATGCATATACTTTTAGCCATAGCCTCTCAGCAACTGCTCCTGTTGTATATGTATATATCTATATATTTACCCCCAATTGTTTCATGGTAATCTGGGAAATGATGCTGTAGATATGTCACCAATATATTTCACAAGCCAAAATTAAAAGTTTATTGCAAATCGTTTGAATCCATTGTTACAACGGTTTTAAAATGTAGCAGGACATGTGGATACAGGCCAAAGTTGTTCATCGCTCCCAACACGGCGGGATACCAACAACACGTAGCCTAAGCCTTACTTACTTGAGGTTGCACTATAGCCGGGGGTGGATCAACCAACAATCATCTCCAGCGAGCACTCATAGTTGTAAGAGGTTCCTTTACACTTGCTTGCGTCATATGAGTCGCAATCTTCCTCAACTGAACGGCGCCATACCTGTCTAGGTTAGGTCTTTAGCGACCTTGATAGACAAAACTCGACATCGTCTACATAAATGCTGTAACACACGCACTTGGATTCGATGGCGCCAGAGAAACTGTTTTTTTTATTAAAGGTTTGTATCACTCGATTCCCATGGCTAACCATTATTTGTGTACTTTCTTTGCTGTGTAGAATTAAATTTCACTTATTTTTGACATTAGAGTATTTTGACATCTAATTCAAGGGAGCTCAGCAAAACAGCGTTTTATTGAGCGCCATTACTAAGCTGAGGACTGATTTGTCAAGAAAACACGAATAATATAGAATACTCAACAAGGGGATCAAAAGAAATTTTAATAAGCTATGTGTTTTTTGTCTTTGTGTTTAGAGTAGAATGAATGCGTAATTTGTTATTTCTTATTATATTATGTTTTCTTTACAATCCGTACACAGGCCAAGGGCATTGAGGCCACAGAGCAGGTGAACGAAGACAATCGAGGGTAAGTATTCACATTCATATTGTACACATTGACTTTGCCTCTTTAAGGCCAAAAATACGTTGACGTGAACGGTCGAACCTTCAACCAAATCGCATTTTGCTCATTGGCGAAAGGTATGCTCGACTCCAACTTCAGAAAACCTTCCAGTTAACAGGGGGAGTTTGGCATTGGACGCCTGAGCCTACGGCCTGAGAAGAGCATATCAGTGAGGAACTCTCACCCCGAGCATACATACGGCGAATTACGGAGTACGGTATTGGCGTTCGGCTACCAAAGCGGTGGCTATGACCACTTTGGGCTACCTATCACCTCCGACAACAACAACGCGTTGTTATGGTATGTGTGGGAAAAAGGAGCGTACAACCTACGAAACATGCCAAAAAGCGCTGCAGCGGAAAACTGGAGCACGTAAAAATATGTTCCAACGTAAGAGACGTGAAAGAAAAAGCTTCGCAAGAAGAAAAGATCCCTAGCAACATCCCACCTCAAAGAATTCATCACAGCTCTTCAAGGCTGTTAAGGATGCTTTTTATTATAAAATTATAAAATGCGGGTGCTTCAGAGATCAAGACACAGCATGGGCGAAAGTACAGAGGGAGAGCAGGTACCTTAAGTATTTACGGATTGTAATCTATCAGGTATCTTGGGCTGGATGGTCGAAAACGAGTCTCTAAATTTTACTTTGCGCCCGAAAGCAGACTTAAGGGAGTATCCCTGGCGGACTATTATTCATGGAGAGGAGGATGCAGTTTGCTGGCTCACTTCAATATCGTTTGTTGAAACAGCGATAAAACATGGACAAAGAAGTTGTTCTGGTAGAAAGCATTCACCACATCTTTTGAAGAGTTTGGGAAGAAGAAAGCCCGACTAAGAACAAAAGCGATTCTGCCTCTTGTAATAACTTTAGGAGGACAATATATACCTAGTCTACTATTAATTAAGAAAACTGGTGTAGAAAATTTGCAGATATTTAAACCATTATTCATTCACTTACCTGAAAGGAAGGACATTTAATGACAAAAAAGCATTCATTTTTGGTCTAAAAATTTCGAGTTTGCCTGCGAGTATTGCTAAAACTAATATATAACAACGATAATGTAATTCAAGTGCAGGACAGATTTTTGTGTTTCAAAAAAGTTTTTTGATTCATTTTTTTTATATTAAATATTGTTTTTAATTTTCCATGACCTCCTAAAAGGCATACAACTCTAGATCCCCTTCACTCGTGAGGGAACAATAGCACAACACGAGTGGTATTACATTATAGCAGTCTCGAACAACAGACAAGAGAACATCAATTTACCATATTTTTACCCAAACCAGATAGACGAGAACCTAACGTCCTCCTTAAATACCTAGAGTTGGATAGATAGAAAATATTTTTACTATAAAAGTTATCACAGCTGTGTCATTAAAACGGTACATATGACTACTTGGGATATCACCAAGCTACCACTACCTACGATTAGAAAACTAGTGCTTTTCCACTTGTTATGAAAACTAAGTTTAAATGTTATAGAAGAACATAATTATGTTGTTTCGATTTTTCTAAAGGGTTCAATCGTAATGCCAATGGCGTCAAATTATTTTAGTTGATAAGTTATAAAGTTTAAATACGTTGACCGTAATTGGAGTACTATAAGCAATTATATGTCTTCTTTGAGACCAATATACATATATATGTGGCATGTGGTTTTAGAACATTGAAATATGTATAAATATACAAATATAGACACTGCACGCTCTTTACTTATGCGACCTGTTTTTTATATACGATAATCAAACATCAAAGGGTCTTCAAAAAGGAGCAAATAAACGCACCTCTTCGTTCTACTCATTAAATTATGATGAATTTGTACTCCCATTTACCGAACCTTGCCCCTGACTTCTAAGGATATCCAAGGCCATATTTATCAAAAGTTACGTATGAATTCACTCCTCTTCTTCCAAAGGCAAATGAATTGTTGAAATAAAAGAAGGGGTATATCACCCCTCTGACCACAACAGTTATTTTCTGCGCATTTGCGGGCTAACCGATACCCAATAAAATGAGACTTCAACTTCTTATTTTACTAAAATACATCTTACTTACAGCTTGTACATTTTTCACCATTTAGATCATGATTTATTGACATATATTATATAATCTTTCAATATATATAAGTGAACAGGTATCTACGCAACATTTCATTTCGACGCTGTTCATTATTAAATAGGCTTAAAGCTATTTCCTTGTTGTTGAAAATACTCAAAAGTATTGGAGCTTTGCAAACACAGGACACTCATGCGCAGATTGAATTATGATTCATCGAAATATTCTCACCAACGAAGCACTAGACAACCACGTTAATCGTAGCTGCGAAAGTCCTACTCCTCAGTCAGTCACTTTCCGGCGGTTCACATACTGTGTTTCAATGTTGCGTTTTTAGAACACTCGGCATCAAAAATGATAATCGTTCTACGTATTGCGAATTATGTGCGTGTGTCCTGTTAAAAAAGCTCGTAATATATATAATCAACAAAAGTTAATAAATTTTGTGGAACCCTATCTTCTCGTGTTCTTGCGTTTACCATTATTTAGATATTATCTCATTAGGTACGCTGTTAGTCTTTGTTTCTGTACTTAATAGCGTGCGAATTATTTGGAAGTAGGACAAAAGCCAACAAAGGCATTTGATATCCCAGTTATGTAGTCTTTGCCGCTCTGTCTATTGTAATTCGATAAATATAAGTCTTGGCATTAAACCATGTGGTATAGTATTTAATAGACAAATACTGTATCCATAACCCTAAACGGTGTTAATTAATTCAACTTTCAATTCTGCTGTTTTTTTTTTCTACGCGCAATAATTAATACCTTTAAAAAAAATGGATACAGCTGCAGTTATTTATCGACCTTATGCCTGTGATATGCGTCGGTGACAAGTATGATTGAATAAATAAATACGAAATGTTCTTAAGAAGTCACCCTTAATAAGAGATTGTAGTGAATGTTGTGAAATAAAAAAATCTTCCTTATTAAGGCATGTGCGAATAGAATGATTGCAGTGACAGTGTGATATGAATAATTTATTACGGCCAGGATATACGTACACATATCTCTAAATCTATGGTACACGTGTGCACCAAATGTGGTGGGTTTGAATAAAATCTTAATAGGGATACCTTTTCAAGCAAAAAAAAAAAAAAACAAATCTGTGAGTGCGTGTGTATGAATGTTTCTATCGTGAGATGTACCAATGTTCAAATCTGATGTGCGTAAAAGTGCGGAAGACCCACATTTTAGCTGATGACAATATTGAAAAGATTTGATCCTTATCTCGGCTTGTAAGTCATTTGAATTTTGATGTACCTGAAGACGTTCGTCTGGAAGGATTAAAAGCGGATAAAGACTTATTGGATACGGAAGGCGATGTAACATGTGCTTGTGTTTATTGGTGTTTGAGTAAGTTGATACTCTGATAATATCCTTGTAATATGTAATTATCCTTCATAAGTATATGTATTATAAAAAAAAATGTCGTGCAATGGCAGAAAAGCAATAAATTGAGTAAAACATTCGATACAGACTTATAGTATTAAGCAGCCTGTATTACTTTACCAGGATATAAATGCCACGAAGCACAACCCGAATAAGATGTTACTGTTCATGCATATACTAATCATTTTTATTTTCCCATCGAAAACTAACTTTTCATGTTCATACGGGATTGTATGGGATATGGTATTGTAACTAGCAGTTTTATGATACAAATTTTTGTATTCACTCCTGTTCACATAACTATCACAAAATTGCAGAAGCTCACCGCAAATAGGACAATAATTTCTGACGGTCTAACCTTCATGATATTCAGTTTCTTCTAAAACAGTTGGAAGCAAAAATGTTGATGAGTCCGAACTGGGTTCACCACTCCGAACTGCTTTTGATAGCGAAAATTCAAGTTCATAGATGCACTTCATTTGAAATAATTAATGAATTCAAGAAATTGAAATGAAAACAAAGTGTAGGATTTAAAATGTGAAGATGCTGTATAAAACAAAGCTTTTCTTTATATTAAAGAACTATACGATTTGAAACAACACGCTCCACTGGGCATTTTTCCTGGGAGCTGACACCAATGGCTTGTTTCAAAACAACAATGGCAACATTCACGTGAATTTGTAATAATATGTCAAGAAGTTAGACCAAACGACCACTGGATCCATGTTGTGTATTGCATTGTAATACTAATTTTATATGTACCTACCAGATGCACCAGTATGAAGTGAGCGTCAAGATACAAATGTCTCGATAGGGAACATTTGTTGCGAATGAGCCCTTATTTTTTTGGTTGATTGCTACGACTTGTGTGAAAAATATTTAGTATACATCAAGTCATTGAACAGACAAAATCATATTTTTTCATCATGTTAAAAATGTCGAATTTTGTACCAGAAAGTGATGATTTGCGGAAAACATTAATTTTTTGTTTTCATTTGAAGAAAAGTGCTGTAGAGTCACATCGAATGCTTGTCGGAACATATGGTGATCATGCTCTATCAGAAGCAACAATGCAAAAGATGGTTTCAACGATTCAGAAATAATGATTTTGATGTGAGAAATGAAGAACGTGGAAGACCACCAAAAAAGTTTGAAGACGCCGAATTGCAAACGATATTGGATGGAGATGATACTTTAAGGCAAAAGCATAAGGCAGCAATGTTAAATGTTGCACGACAAACAATTGCTGACCGTTTAAAAGCTATGGGAAAAAATCCAAAAGAGTGGAAAATGGGTGTCACATGAATTGAATGAAAGACAGATCGAAAACCGAAAAAACACTTGTAAAATTTAGCTTCAAAAACAAGTAAGAAAATCGGTTTTGCATCGGATTGTTACTGGGGATGAAAATGGATTTATTTTAAGAATCCTAAACGGAAAAAATCATGGGTTAATCCCGCACAACCATCAACATCGACTGCAAAACCAGATCGATTCGGCAAGAAGACAATGCTGTGTGTTTGCTGTGAAAGGTGTGTTCTACCATGAGCTCCTAAAACCTGGTGAAACCGTTAATACTGATCGCTACCGACAGCAAATGATCAATTTGAACCATTCATTGATCGAGAAACGACCAGAATTGGCAAAAGAACTCATTTCATACCGGTATACCTGGTATATAACCAAGAAGTTCACATGCGAAAAAACTAATTGTATCTGATTTTTTAGTGACAAATTTAAATGCATTAGTTCCTTATGATTTTATTCAGTTGGATTCAATGTATTTGTACACAAAATATACAGATGGTATTTCACTAGGCTATTATAATTATTGAAATTATAAATTTTATACTATGAATATCTTAGATGTCTGTGTCTAAACAATTCTAAACAAGAGGATAGACAGTGTTATTTTCTCAATAAGAACTGTTAAATGCATTTCTTTTATATTATGGGGACATACGTATTTTCGTACTGTACGGGTTGTATAAGAGTTACAGAAATTCCGAAGTGTGCAATTAGTGGTTTTGCAAACAAAAAATATGGGAATAGAGGTCTTCTGTAAATAGTTTTTAACGCAATGGAACGATGGAAGTTAGATTAGATTAGTGGGGTGAGGAGCAGGAGGCCTGTCACACTTAGGTCATTGTAGACCCATTGTGATACCCATACGGAGTGTTTGGATGGAGTTTAAGAGTTATAGATTATGAGTGACAGTCATTTAACAATTACAATACATGAATTAAGTAAATAATTCGAAATAACAAACAAGGTTTGTCGGATGCGAGTTGCACTTTTCACTATTAAAGTTTGCCATAAGCTATCGAGGTTAAATGTGAATGCATCGATAATTATATTTTCATTTCACAACTATTAGCTTAGAAATGTTTCTTAAATGGACAAAATGAACTTACTTTGTGTCGTAATAATTATAAACAATTACATAGAATATTTTTAACACAGGCTATATTTTCAGCTGCATATAACTATATTTTCACTACGGTCTAATAGATAACATGAACTGAATTATACATTAGAAAAGAGAATATAGTATATAACTTCCAAAATCGGAAGCTAGCGATCAGGCAAACAATTTTATTTCATAATAAACTAAAGTAATCTGCGTCTTGCGTAATCCCTAGAACCTGATGCATATTGGTTTTCGTAGTTACTTACCTTAGATTAGGATACGAGTTTACATAGCCAATAGTCTTAAGGATTTAATTTTAATAATTTAAAAAATACACACAACTAACTGCCCAGCAGGAAACTGAAAATTAAATTTTCATTTGTATGTTTTTAGCTCATAATTTATTTATTCAATCATCTTATTTTAAGAGCCTAAATAAAGTTTTAACTGTCTTTCACTTTTTTTTAATATTCCTTCGTTCCGACCCATTTATACTTCTATATTCTATAAAAGTAAATTAGAGTATTATACCGACACAATCATAGGAATACGCAAAACATTAGTCAACCGAATTCGAGTCATAGTTCGGTTATTATCAAGCAAGAAACAAATTCTATATAATTTTTTAATTTTATGGCGGTTGAATCAAATCATTGTCAAAATCTCTCTACATTATATTATTGTCGCTGTATTTGTGATTATCTAGCAGTGCGTAATATTAGATTCAATTTAACAATTCACACTACACTGCTCACACGTATCTACATCCTGTGCATTTGATCTTCTTATTTGTGTTTTCTTAGGAGAGTGTAATTTCTTTCAAAAATAAAAACACATCTTTGAGTTCGTATAAACCAATATATCAACCTACGCAGGCATAAGTTTTCTTACTGTTGTAGCTCAAAACAACATATAACACAATCACAGTGTCACTGAAAGCTATCCATTTTCACACTTATACAAACACTCAGTATTTTTTCACTTATCTAAGGTGGCGCCAAAAAATTCGGCTAATCTCTTCGAGTTAGCAAGACATTCGATTTATCGAAGTTTGAAATTCACTTGCACAGTTTTTGCACATACAACATTCTTGTATTTTTTATTACTATTTTGTTTTAGGAATTTCATATTGTATTATTATGTGATACTCGTGCGACCTTATATTTGCTTTGAATATAGAAAATTAGAAAGAATAAACAAAAAAGTTAATTAGAAATACAATTATCACTAATACACATCTACAGTAATATTGATTGAATGATATGATATATAGGGCTCATCACTAATCGACTTAAGTTTCATATAAGTAACTCGCAACACAAGGAATCTACATCACGTTCGTAATGAGAATCACTATAACGTTACGTTATGGCTAGAGCTACATTAATTATTGACCTTATCTTTTCGGCAGTTCGATCTCAAAGAAGCTGGATCAGTCAAAAGACAAGATCGAGCACACCAAAGACGCCCAGAACCTACGAAGTGCAAGATTAGTTGGCATTTACATAGAACACAAATGTCAACTATATTTTGTTGCATTATCATCCCCCCTGGCGATGATAAGTATAAAATTATTGCAAAACAAAATTCGGGTACATTAAGTTTCCAGACTTGGTGAGATGTGTTGCAGCTTGCAGTATAGTTACTGTTATATTTCGTTTAGTAATAATAATATCAATGTTCAAAGAGTATTTTCTGCCTAGAGAAAGCATCTCAAACTTGGCCGTTCGGAGTCGGCATAAAACTGTTCGTTCCACTCGTGAGAAATTAATACAAGTGGTTGCTGATAAGCTAGACCCTACCCCTCTACGTCGAAAGAAAAGATCTAGCACACCAAATATGCCCAGAACCTAAGAAGTGCGATTTATGCCAAGGATATTTAATGTTGTCCTGCGTGCGTGTTAGGGAGAGAGAGGAAAGGACGTTCAGTTGTACTCCGACGGGCAAATTTGAGAAGCTTCTTCTAAGGAATACTCTTTGAAAACTGTTAGTGACTTTAAAAGGCAGAACCGGAACTAGACACGTAGGTCCAAGTGCGTTTGGTATGTGCGTCGATAACCACAACGCCACGGGCCACCACTATTTTTTGTGGATATAGTGTTATTTACGTTTCTTATTATCTTAGAAATCAGTTTCAAGATTTGTAAGTTTCTTAGCTACGATCTTCTCTTTTTCTTAAATACAGTGGTATTCGATTATAACGACCGTTTTGTTCTACTTTTAGTCAGAAAAAATTCTTTATAACATTACTTAAACAAGTCTTTGTGTACTGCGAACTTTGGAGGATAATTGAATCACAAAGAATTTTCTTTCAATTCGTCAATAACTACACTTCAACTTACTTGTGTTCCTATATTTGTCGATAAAATAAACTCTATGATTCAGTTCCCATTTCTGCATAAAGGAGTATAACCTTTTTTCATATTTGCTGGAAAAAGGATTATTTGTGAAAGTTTACGTTCGCATTTCGCCGCTCATATAAATTAAAAAGGGTGTATGTTGACAAGCTCTAATCAGATCGCACAGCTAAAGCTTACCTAAAACAGTACTTAATAAAATTGTTAGACAGATGTACCATCTCAGTGTTTCCTACAATTTGCGAATATTAAACAAGTGTACAATGATTTATTTAAGTCGGAAATACAGTATTGTATTTCTTCTGGGTTTTATTTTAGCAGAACAATGCAAAAACGATGTTGAGCAAAGTGAAACGCAGAGCACCCAGTTTTGAATTGTTGAAATGACTTTATAATTATAATATTAAATAGCGGACGCGGCGTTGAGAGTACGTCAACTGTCGACTTATATGCATTTTAGGTTAGGTTAAGTCATTCGGCTGCCATCGAAATTGCCAACACACGTAGACAATTGTTAGTCCATTGTCACAATTTGATCCCAGCGGCAAATGGTGACTGGATCAGATTTGAAAACCAGATAAATGCGTATTAACTTTTGATTCCACTGCGATTCGTACATAGGATCCCTGTAACCAAATGCAGGCACTTAACTAACTGCGCACTCTAACCTCTAGGTTCGACACCCGGTATGAAAAAAAAGTAAAATAAATAAATGTTACTTCAGACCAATTTTGAGTTGCTTGACGCATTTTGAAGTATAGCTTTTATAATAATTTCGAAACTATTACTTTCTAAGGCATAACCATATTTGACTTTTATTACAATAATCTAAATTTTAGTTTACATACAGTTTCATTGTTATATCTTCGTAGGGCTCTTCACTTTTGATAAAATTGAAATTTGTTCGCTAGTTTTTGTCTACTTAATTGCGTAATAGTCTTACTTAGTCTCGTCAATTGTCTTCTGATAATATATTGTACCAAAATTCTGTAATTTCATACCAACAATAACTCGAAAAAATAGATATGCATAACAACATGCACAGGGAATAAGACACAACTGACACCGCAAGATATTACCAATAGCTATGGATACTTTGTTACTCCTAACAACAAAAGTAATCGCAAATAACACAAAGGTTATTCAACTTATCAACTCAACAGATTACATATAATCTATGAAAATATCTATTAAATAATTTCAAACCCTAAAAAACCAAATTGGGTAAAGGTTTGAAGTATTTTCGTGGTATCGTATATGACGATATTTAAATAACGAACGCAATCGCCAACCTGCCAAGCACCCGAGCCACTCTAAACTTGGGGGACATCATAGAGGACACAATAGTGGAGAGCGTTATAATCGAATTTGGTGTGCATACTGAACGCGAAGCATCTAGAGAACCATCGTGAAACTTTTTTATGGGATGATATTATGGCTATGTATACAGTTCATGTTATTGAATAATATCAAATTAATTCCAAGAAGTTCACGGATTTAATTTTTTTTAAGATAGATATTATTCCCCCTTAAGTAAGCGTCACATATATCTTCACGTATTCTACATTAATTTTGTTTTGGCACGCACAGATACCATATAATTCACTCATTAAAAGGAAATGTTGTTATACATATAATTAAAAGATTGCTTGAATTAAGTTGTTTACAATATGTTTTGGATTTTGCGACAGGATGTTGTTAAGCACATTCATATCTCCAAAATACAGAAGCTGTCTTCATTCTCCAGCTGGATGGATAAGTCACTCGTGCGAACACTCTTCGAAGTTGATTTCCTTTTTCCATATAATTAAAGAAAGTTTCATTACGTTAAACACTGTTTGCCTTATCCAAAATTTAATAGAATCAGTGATGCTCATAGCGACGTGATTTGAATTGAAAACATATTTCAAAAATTATATTTCTCTTGGCTACAAAAAGATACAACTGTTGAATATCAAACAGTTGATAGGGTATTTTCGCATTCAATTACTGTCGAACTTCGATAACTCAAGCCATTGCTTACCAGAAAAATTTGAGAAGATATAATACATATATCACAAGAGCCATACTGGACAATAATCATTATAACAGCCTGTTTTTTATTTTGGTTTTCTAAAACATATCAATGGGCATAGACGCAAAATACTTAACAAATTTGCAAGTAACAAGTTCGAATATAATTTAATCAAGATCTCTTACAATTCTATCTCCACTACATCACACATTTGACTATCTTCACAATATATTCATCTGCCGCAAACTCCAGAGTCTCGCTTTGTGTTTTTTAGTCGCTAACTATTATTTTTGAAAATTCTAAATTAAGCTTTGAGTATCGGTAAAAGAACCTAATACCATAATGGTAGGTGGTGTACCAGTATGAAGTGAGTGTCAAGATACAAATGTCTCGATAGGGAACATTTCATTTTTTTTTGTTTGCTATGACATCAAATATTTAGTATACATCAAGTCATTGAACAGACAAAATCATATTTTTTCGTCGTGTTAAAAATGTCGAATTTTGTACCAGAAAGTGATGATGTGAGGAAAGCATTATTTTTTGTTTTCATTTGAAGAAAAGTGCTGCAGAGTCGCATCGAATGCTTGTCGAGGCATATGGTGATCATGCTCTATCAGAAGCAACATGCAAAAGATGGTTTCAACGGTTCAGATATAATGATTTTGATGTGAGAAATGAAGAACGTGGAAGACCACCAAAAAAGTTTGAAGGCACCGAATTGCAAAGGATATTGGATGGAGATGGAACTTTGAGTCAAAATCAAATGGCAGCAATGTTAAATGTTGCACAACAAACAATTTCTGACCGTTTTTACTTTCCCATTAATAATTAGTGTCTTATTAAAAAAACGCTCATTTCATACCGAAATTTTAATGTATATCATTATATTAGAAGTACACAGTACTCGAAATTGATACATTTCCGCTAATTTGACCTTTTAATTATTAATTATTAAAATTACCTTCCTGTCTAGTAGATAAGACTACATACTAGTCGATTTCTAATTATATTGGAAATGAACGGATTTCCAGACCCAAACCTTCATAGGAATATCATGGAGATCTCTGAATATTAGCTATGCAAATGGAATGAAATCATAATTGTAAACCAATTTGCCTGTGACTGATAAGACATAACTAAAAACATAAAAAAACAAAATCTTTTTTTCTGTTAAGTTTATATTATAGATTTATTCTATGTTTCTAGTTATGAAGATAATTACCTTCGATAAGTCGAATGCTGAAGGGATTTAGTCGTCTAACTAGAAACAAATGCTGCGTGTTTTTACAAGTTGTTATAATAGGTCGCTTTCAGGGCCACTGTGTATGTGTATCATATTTTAATTTGAGCTACTAGTACAAACAAACACATTACTGTGTAGGTTGAATTGATTTATACGAACTCAAGACAACAGAAAACACAAAAAGGAAGAACAAATACACAGGGTGTAGATGCGTGTGAGCAGTGTAGTGCGAATTGTTAATTTGAATCTAATACTACGCACAGCTCTATAATAAAAAATACAGCAACAGTAATGTAATGTAGAAGAATTTGGTCAACTTCGATTCGATTCAAATACCTTAAAAGAATTTATTAGAAATTTGTTAAGCATTTTTCATTTGTAATGTATTTCAAGACAAAATTAAGACTCTAGTTTTCTGTCTTTTATAGCATATTTTTGTGGCAAGTGATGGTTCGAGTTATCGAAGTTTAACTGTATTTATAATATACTGTAGACTCTGTCTAGTTCTAATTTCCATTACTTCTTCTTCCTGCAGCGCTGGGTCGCAACCAACAAGTCTCTTCAACTAGCGCGATCTCTGGCTAGCCGTCTTCAGTTTCGCACACCAAGTTGGTTGTGGTCCTTCTCCACTTGGGTGATCGCCCTCAAACGCAAGCGTCCTCACCTGCGTTGACCTACTGGTTTGGATTCGAAGATTCTTCGGTCTGGAGCAGTGTTGTCCAACCGCTCTACCTGACCTAGCCACCGTAGGAGTTGGATCCGTAGACGCCTAACTAGGCTCATGTCGCTGTACAGCTAGTACAGTTCGTGGTTGAATCTTCTCCTACAGAGCCCGTCAACACAAACAGGACCAAGGATCGCACGTAGAACTTTTCTCTCAAAGAGACCAAGGACTTCTTCATCCGCTTTCGAAATTGTCCATGCCACCGCGCCGTATAGCAGGACTGGGATGTTCAGTGCCTTATATAGAGTCAACTTGGTTCTTCGAGAGAGGGCTATATTACTCAATTTCCACTTGAGCCCAAAGCAACAGCGTTTGGCAAGAGCTTTGCTGCGCTTGATATCGGTACTGATGATATCTGTACAATATACGCCGGAGCCGAGGTAGATGAAGACCTTGACTACCTCAACATTATAGCTGCCCATCGTGACGCTCTGTGCAAGACGTCTATGTTGTGTGTCCTTTTTTAGGGGCAGCATTAGCTTCGTTTTGGCCTCATACACCGCCAGACCCATTTGAGCCGCTTCCGTCTCAATGTTAGGAAATGCCTTATTGAACATGACAGCGCGTCGCCTTGTCTAAAACCTTTTTTGACATTGAAGGTCTGGGTAAGTTCGTTACCGACCTTGATGAAGCAGCAAAGAGTTCTCCGTCGTCATCCTAACTTCCTTTAAGTCGAACTAATTTCATTTCCAATGACAATTCGACTTAGATACATATATACTGAACGTAATCACTAATATATTAAAATGCCATTGTTGATTTGCATTTACTTGCTTTGGTGAAAAGAAAGAGGGTGACTCAATAGAAAGCAACTATTGTTTCATGAACTCTTATTTCGCTCTGTATTTGTGTAACTGGCTTCTTGATTATTTTTCTATATCTGGGCAGTTATTTTACAGCCATTTGTAGTACTTTTTCAACAAATGATTTTGTGCGTTATTTTTGTAGCAGATGTAGTTATTCGTGCATTACTGTGTACCATAGCTGTCCAGAATTAAATATAAAATATATCAATCAAAATTGTGTCTATACCTTAAAAACAAACCTTTTCCAATGACATCAAGCAACGGACGGTATCACTTCTATCAAAGCAGTGATAGTAGCCACCATCCCCAGCCGACTCACCACCACACCATTCCTAGAGGAGCAACAAGGACGCAAAGAATTGAACACCATGTTAAAGATATTCATAAAGAAATAAGCAATTTTAAATATTATAGTTGACAACATTGTAAACCTTGTGCATTGAACATCCGTTGGCACCTTTTTTGAGCCAATCCCAATTTCGCTAGCTTAAGTTTATAGCATATATCAAGACCAATTGTACATTTTTCGTTTACATATATTGAATTGGATTGAATTGATTTTTGTATACTTTTAATACACACGTTTTAAGTTATCAGCTTTGGTTTGTCAATCAGCGCAAAACAGGTGTTTTTTACTATTCTGAGGTGTAATGTACAATTTTTGGCACCTACGATTCGTAGGACCAACCACATCCCCATACGCTAAACTCAGCTCTTTTGCTTGACTTCATTCACAGCGAAGATCAATGAATTTGTTGATACGATGTGCATGAACATATTTGTTTTTTGCATTGGATCTGGTGGTACATACCTATATATCAGTGGTCGTTATGTGTTGGATCTATCAATGCTTGTATAATATTGTTAAGTTTTACAAGAACTTCAATGTAAGGCTTCGATTACAGGATTGTGACAGAATGAAACTCACAAGTTCATAATTTCTATGCACTAATTTACTACCCTATGCTGCATTTTGCTACTTCACTTTAAAATTACCACAATTACTTTATTACACTTTTGCTTGCTGCCTCTCAGGCTCACACTTAAAACACTTTAATCACTCTTATACTTACAAAATTCAAAACTGTTTTCCGATACCAGCCTGCATTCTCTCCAGAAAACTCTGTCACTAAGAATTTCCCCTCTGGCACTATGTACATGCACCCATTTACTCCACATGCTAATGTGATGGTTTTATTATAGCTATGGATTGTGACTACTATTCCGAATGGCGGTTGCTTGTCTATACTTGCACAGATGGCGCTCTTTTATATTGACGGCTTGTGTTCACGTCACCTTACTAACCACGGTCCGTCCCGAACAAGATTCTAAGTCCCCGCCTTATACGGTGCCAGTCGATCTAGATGGACTACTTTCATTTTTGCTCTGCGTTTGGCGTTCCGTTAAATCCTGTACACTACACCATTAATCCCACATCATTAAAACCTTGTACGGCCCCTCCCAATGTGTCTGCTGCTTGGATGATAGTCCTTTCTTCCGTTGTGGATTTTGAAGCAACACCAAAGGTCCCTCTTAAAAGCCCCCATAATTTGCTCTGACCTTTCCATGAGTCTGGTGCAGACATTCTCTGAGGGGTTAGAACTCTTCTTCCGTTGGCAATATGCTAAATCTCGGGTCTAATGGAAGCCTTAAGTGCGATCCGAAAATGACCGGTGATGTTGATGTCGTGTCGTGGATAGCAGATCGGTATACCATACAAAAGACTTATATTTGTTCGTCCCAGTTTCGTTGATTCCTGTCGCCTGCTTACCACCAGGATGTACTTATTACCATGTTCGCTGGTTGGAAAGGGCCCTGCTACATTCATTGCACCACTTTCGAATGGTGCTCCAACGTTGTACTGGTTTATATTCTCACGGCTCCTTCGCCTTATCAAATGTCTATATCCATTCTGCAACTGACTGCTGGCATCCAACCCAGTAGAACATCTGCTTAATTTTCTTAAAATCATCACAAAAACGCGCAGATAGCGCCAACTTGATCCGTTGTGATATTCCTCCAATGTTTCGTGTATTCTCCTCCTCGGAACTACTTGGTACTTCTTGGTACTCAGCTTAAGCCCAGCTCCCAGAAAGCATTGGAATACCTCTTCCTGGTGATCCAAATGATGTCAAGGATTTCGTCGGCATCTGGCACTTTGCTTGGTACATGTTGGATGGACCTCGCGGGTGTCGATTTCATGCTTGCATATGCTTGTGCTGCCCTCATTTCTAACTTTGAAATGATACTTCTTCAGATGACTACTTTCTTAAATGGTGTTTTGTCTTCAGCTTCTACTACCCACGCTTTTGAGTTCGCAGAATCCGGACGTCCTTTTCCGCAATTACTTGGTTGATCCTGGAAGACTCGCTCTCACAGACATTTAACGGTATCTCAGAATTTATTCACTTCAGAATTTTCCGCCTAAGGTCCAAAGTAATGTCGGTCCCGATAGTAAAGCCCACGCCCAGAATCAATTGTTCCACTACAACCGCCAATAGGAACTCGTTCTCAACTGCTGTACTGCCTATGGCAATACTCTCGGTTAACTTCCTAAGTATCGGTGCATCCTCCTCCGTAGCTGCATGCAGTGGCATCCCGTACATCGCGCCTACCTGCTCCTAACATAACCTTCTACCTCCAATGATACCAATGACAGTGAGATTGTTTGCGTTCTTTCCAAGTTGGGAAACAAAGAGTCAAAAAACAAAAAAAAAAAAGAATCCGTTTGGTAAAACGACGCCCAACTGCCACTGCTATCTCCTGCTACACCCGGCTGTCGTCTCTTGATGTTATGTGTCGGTGACAGGACACTCTCTGTCACTATGGCCCACACCCCAATCCCGCTACATAATAGGACAAAGCAGCAGCAACTGTCTCCTAGAAGGTCCTCTTCCACTTCGTCTCCAAGCCTAGGTCTACAAACGCATCCGTTTTTGCGTTTTCGACGAGCCCCATGGTTGGGCCAGCGTAAGCCATATGCAAATCGCTCAACCTCTGCGACATATTCTTGAAGCTACTGTTGCGTTGTTTTCGGCCCTTCGGCTCCATCTTGAACACTTGTATTCTGTGTTCACTTTCATACTTGCGTTGCAGCGGACTCATTATTGCGTTGCAGTCCATCTGTAGATTCTTTGAAATCGTCGGGAGCAAGTCCGCAGCACCGCCCCTTAATGACACAACCAATGCTACCGCTTTGTTTTCTTCGCTCTGATGTAAGCCGGCGACAGATGTTTCAATCTGCAGCCGGAAGATGTCCTTTTTTTCACTATTTCTATGCACTGATTTTTAAACTTATACTGCACTTTGCTACTTAAGCTTAAATAAGCTTTCAAATCACACCATTTACTTTATTAAACTAGTCTTTACTACATCTAAGTCTCACTCTTATAACACTTTCATCACTCCGATTTGTGCTCCTTCCACAGATGGCTGACATTGGTGGTTTGAGTCAACGTCACAATAGGAACGAAAGGGGAAATTTACCTAGGCTACTTGCTGTGCTTGGTACGCGTTACCACTACCATAAAAACTCAACAAAAATTATTTCAAAAATACTGTACCGGACACAAATTACAACGCACTTTAAGAAAAATAAAACAATAACTTTTCAAAAGGAAAATTGCTACCAAAACTTTTTTCACACAATACTCAAGAAAAGTGCAGTGATCAGAGTGCAGAGACAGCAGTGATCTTACCATTTATGAGTCTATAATGTGCAAGCAAACTTCGATATTAATTTGCAAAGAAGATGTTTGTGTAAGTCTATTTGGTACGGTGGCCACAATATCAAAATCGAGTTATTTATTTTTTTACATTTACATCATGTTTCAAATAAATATGTATGTTGAATACAGGATACAGAAAAAAAATTTGGTACCAAAATATCCAATATATAGGGCTACATCTCTACAAGAAATTTTACAAAATATTGAAAAACTCAGCTTGCACGGATATTTGATATGTAATTTATATCTTACAACTGAAACATTATATTTTATGAATTGGAAACAACATTCTGCAAAGTAATGGGCTGGGCTGTATCTGTTAGCACTCAAGAGTCTATAAAGGATAAGCAAACAGACACTGATTTTTCTTTATAGAAAAGATTTTGTGATGGTTGATGTCAGTTAATCGCCACTACATGTTGTGGCAAAGAATTCTTCTGCATTTGTTAAACGAAGAAAAGTCTGATAACGAAGTGTAAAATTAAATATTATGTTCAATCCTGCGCATTTGCATATAAAAATATGTACGAACAACGCGTTACATGATGGTATTACGCCTATTTACGTAAAAAATGGTATAAAAAGCTAAACTGGAGAATGAAACACTCCATTTCCATACCATTGAAACCGTCCTTCCGGAAAAATGGGTCAAACCTAAAGGCATGACTGGACCATCCCCAACAGAAACACATCTTATGTATTTCACAACCTATATTGGAGTAAC
Organism: Eristalis arbustorum; assembly: GCA_916610145.1. Classification (NCBI taxonomy): domain Eukaryota; kingdom Metazoa; phylum Arthropoda; class Insecta; order Diptera; family Syrphidae; genus Eristalis; species Eristalis arbustorum. The sequence goes on along the minus strand of OU744320.1, from coordinate 56,588,673 downwards.
CTCATTTTCTATTTTGTTGGTTAAAATACGTGGTGTTTGTAGTGGTCACACACACGCCTCCGTGCTAGTGTACAAATATTACTCAAGTTCTATTGCTACCTCTTTCTTGAACAAAGGACAGTTGCCAATGCTGGAAATGTTTCATCCGCATTAATGAGGCAACAATTAAGTTGTTGGTAGCCACATAAGCGGCGAATGAAGGTGGCATAGCGACGTGAGAAAAGTGTAATTAAAATGTGTGGAAACGGGAAAATTTTTTCAACACGGTAAGAGATACGAATTTAAGTACAAACAGAATAAAAAGGACGGGAATTTCTATAAAGAAAAATTATTTCAAGGGGGCTGCTACTGTGCAAAAGCGGATTTTTTCTTCTTTCCTTATCAGAGATCCATCTGTTATTCAGGTTAACGTGTGCGGAAACCCATTTCAGAGTTATCTTCATAATTAGAGAGAATGCACCTAGAATAATTAGAATTGTGAAATGGGTCTATGCGATTATGATGAAATGTGTTGCCTGAAATTATTAAATTAGATTAGCGGATATGAAATACCATCACCTTTGTTATATTCTAAGTAATTTCTATGGCCTGCAAATGGTTCTAGGTATTTCATATACATTCATTTTTAGAAAATAGCCTCAACGAGAGTTCAACAAATTTAGAGCCTGGTAAAAACTGGTTCAAATCTGTTTAGTTGCGCAGTGCTTTGAAATAAATAATTTCATTTGTTACAATTGAAAAAGTGAACATATTTATAATTGTGTTTAAGACTTCATTTGGTGCGCACGATTATATTAAATCATATGATAGTTTATGCATCATCAATCTGAAGAAGAGCTGAGACGTGTGCTACTTATTTTATCCCTTCTACTCATTCATATAAGTTTAGGACGGTGTTAGTAAGACGTGCATAGTAAAGATAAAACAACGCAATATGAAGTGCGCAGATAAGGCAACTGGATAACCATGAACATCATCCAAAAGAATAACGTCATTGCTTGCAGATTTCAGTTACGAAAAAGGAGTGGATTGTTTTTTTTTTATATAGAGGCAACATAAGCTCCTGAAATTAAACGTAATTACATATATGTCCATAAGCGTCAACGTGTTACAGAAATTTTGTTGGAAGATGTAAATATCGGAGTTTGCAAAGGAGTTTAGGTAGCAAGCCATTACAATGTATGATCTTGCCATAAGTGAAAGTTTTACGGATGGCTTCAACCTCGTATTCCTTCCTGGCTCAGTTTCTGACTAGACACTGTCCTGAAGACAGAGAAGGTGACTTTATATGTACGTCGCAACTCGATTACTGGTTTCCGTGCACCAGGCGGCATATCCAATAGACTAGGGTCAAAGGAATTACTAGCACGCGCAATGCGTTTGAAGTCGTGTAAATTAACCTATTGCTACGTTTTACTGAAACTGTGTGTACACAATGACAATTAAATTGACCACGAAAAGGGTTCGATCTCTGGATTGTGACGTAATGAACTCAACTTCACTTATTCTATGCACTGACTTATTTTCTTAAACTATAATCGAATTAGAAAAGAATCGGAATTGGTCGACATGCTGAAAGACGAAAAAGGCGATCTATACAACAACCGATGAAAGAAGCAATCGAGAGCATACGTACCTTCTATTAGCCTTCAGCCACTCAAATACGGTACGAAAAGGCAAAAGAGGTTAACAGGGAGAACTTCCTCATGGCTTAAACCAACCACTGAGCCAAAACCACGAAGAAAGCAGGATAATCAAAAATGAATCCACGAAAGATACGCAAAAGGAAACGGACAAGACAAAACAAAAAAGGAGATGGCGCAAAGAAAAGTAGGCACCAGACTCAAGTACATGCAGAAATCATCACCGAAGAGCCATCCTGGTCTAGAGTAGCCAAAATGGATACCATGAGAAAAGAAGTCGTCAACAAAGGCAGGCCAGACGTAATTGTAATCGATTTCAAGGAAGAAGCTTTATACACGGCGATACTCCGTAATATAAAATCGGATCCCAAATTAGAAAAAGTTGGTAAGTCAGTTTGAAAAATCAGAAAGACACAGTAAGGAGAACTGCTTATATAGTTCAAGAATTCCGCGAGCTAAGCTGAGAGACTTAAAGGCCACAGTAAGCTAAGTTCTAGGACAAGAGGTAGGACAGAAATCCGAAACCTTACTTTTGAGTGCAAGGACAGGGACGAAGGTTCTACTCAAAGGAGGAAATCTATGAAGCAATCGGAAGACAATTCAGATTCGAACAGATACAGACATCGGATAGCTATGACGGATGTACAAGCACACACAGAGTGCACTACTTATCCTCCCTACAGGAATTGGTAATTTTGTTTTTGGCCTTTTCAGCATTTTTTAATACCTCTACAAATACCCATGTATATACATCTAACCGTTTTTTTTAACTTTTTACTTTACTTTTTAGGCTAATTAAAAAAATACATGTGATACATAACTGACGCATTTGAGAAAATATTCTTCACTCCTTGTTTACATATATGAGGAATATTGAAAGTTACTAAGAAATTTTCTCCTGTGCAATCAACACATATATACGCATATATCTTAATCTTTTGTTCAAAGCTTTTGTATTTTTATAGGTGTCAAATTCGAAGATGAATCTTCTCACGCTTCATAGTGAGTTATCGATAACAGACAGAACAATTCAAACATGCAAATTGAAATGTATACTTAAATAGGTTTGGAAAAACACATACATACCTACCATTTCTCGTACAAGAACTCAAAAATGGCTAGTGAAAAAAAACGTGTTGAGCGGAAAGTGCAGGATTAAGTATGTAGTTATGTCACTACTATAATGAATGCAAAAGAAAACAAACTATATGGGTCGGTGCGTTACGTATGTTCCCTGGAGGTTCTGGATTCAAATCCGACTGGAGCTATAGGCAATACCACTTCTTTGTTGGCATAAGCAAACATTACATATTAAAAATGTAGACTACAAATGGATGTAACATTATTCTTCTTGTCTTATGACAGGTTTTTCTTCTAGTTTGTCATAATTGCTTTAAAATGAAAATGAGTATTGTATGTATAGGATTATCACACACACAAACAGGCTAGAAGAAATGTATCTGAAGAAAAAAATCTAAGAAACAATAGAAATATACACAATAATAGGTCTGTTCCCGTACTATCTGCACCAAATTATGAAGACTGTCACTTGTAAGGAGTGGGGTAAAAATCTCTCAGAGAAAAGCAACACATGAAGAAAGAACGCAATTAAACCAAATGTGTAACTTATGTCATTTTATTAGATTATTCGTCTTCGCCTTCGATAAGACGAATTCTGAAGAGGTATTATCGTCATTTTTTACACAAAATCTTAGTGTTTTCACATGTTTCAAAAAGGGTCGCATTGTGTTTGTGTATCATATATTCCTTTGAGGCTCTAATGTACTTAGACTAAATTCGTTATGTGTAAGTAAGAAAACATATTTCAATGGAGATTAGTATATTGAACTATATGAACTCAAGGCTGAGTTGTAACTACGTATGCACATTGGAGTGCGAATGGTTAAGTGAAATCCGACTGTGCGCAGCTCGATAACAACGATGACAGCGGCAGTAATGCAATGTATAAATATTTGGAGGATGAGCTTATTCTGAATTAAATTGCTAAAATGTAATTGCTATTTAAGCATAATAAAAAACCTACTTTTCCAGTCATCTATATCAGAGAATTTCAAATAAAAATTGTGTCAATGTATTTTTTTCGCAAATAAATGGAATATCAAATTTGTACTTTACTTGACAAGTTAAAGTATTGATAGCTCGATTGTGATGTGATGGTTCGAGCTATCGAAGTCAATCAGAAGGCAATGCATTACTAGTACGTTCTGACATACGGTGATATATCTTACATTCTGGGCACATCCTTTTCGACTTCCATAATATTGGATATATGTATCTCATAAGTGGTTCTTGTTGCTTTATTTTCTATGACAGATCAGATATCAGATATACCTAAAAACGAAAATAATCACACACAATCATATATTCTTTATAAATGAAAATCAATGCTTACTGGTTTGTCCTTTATAGACTCTTTAATGTTAAGAGCACTGATGTCTTGGGATACTTTTTCAGAATTTTATGAAAAGGTTTGTCCACTGTCTTTTCAGAATGAGCCGGGTATTGCATGTATTGGCAGAGTATTGATATACAATCAAAAAGACTATGTGCGACAAATATAGCCCACCCCTACTATTTCTCTAGTCAAGACCGGTTTCAAAATTTTTGTAACAAATCTAAAAAATTGCAATACTGTGTGTATCACTAATTAGAAATATTCAAATTAATTGTAAAAATTTAAATTTGTAGTTTTCTAAACAAAAATTTTCACGGTTATAAAGAGTGTTAAATGGTAAGGGCCAATGTTGATTTTTAATAAAACACAAACTATTTAGGAAATTATTGTCATTTCTTTTATTATGATAATATTGGTATGGTTCAATTATGTATGGAACAAAATATCGGTCAAATGGCCGCCGCTACCTCTGCGGCACACCTCCATCCGATTTCAAATTTCCATGACACTGAAGCATAATTGAGGTTCTATACCGTTAATGTGCCGAATTATCTCATCCTTTAGCTCTTGAATTGTTGCTGGCACCGTACACCTTTTCTTTCAAATAACCCCAAAGAAAAAAATCCGTGTCAAATCACATGTTCTTGACGGCCAATTGACATCGCCACCACGTGAAATAACACGGCCATTAAATTTGTCGCGCAAAAGAACCATACTTTCGTTAGCTGTGTGGCAAGTGGTACCGTCCTGCTGAAACCACATATCGTCCACATTCATATCTTCCAATTCAGTCCATAGAAAGTTCGTTATCATTTCACGATAGCGAACACCATTCACAGAAACTGCCTGACCGGCCTTATTTTGGAGAGAATACGGTCCGATGATGCCGCCAGCCCATAAACCGCACCAAACAGTCACTCTTTGTGGGTGCATTGGTTTTTCGACAATCACTCTTGGATTTTGTGTCGGGTACGATGCACAGTTCAGAATCACGAAAAAAAAAATTCTTGGCATCACTCAACACAAGATTTGCACAAAAGGGCGAATGTTGAACAGATTTTTATCGAGATGTGAATTTGCCAATAACCCACTCATAAAAGAACTTAATCTAGCAACGGAGGCAGCACCTCCATAGCATATGACTAGCCATGTTCACAGTAGCTTTATATTTATTCTTGTTTGACTGTTTTTTTTGTCATTTATTTATTTACATACTTAGTTATTTGCTCATTTATTCATCTATTTATTTACTTACTTATCTATATATTTATATATTTATTTATTTATCTGTTCATTTATTAATTTATTTATTTGCTTTATTAATTTATTTACTTTTTTGCTTATCTGTTTATTTATTTTTTACTTATTTATTACTAATTGTAATATATATATACAATACAATTTATATGAAGGTTTTTTTACATTTTGTTAATTCAAAAGCATTCACGAGCGACTAAAATTTCTAAGCCTTAATAATAATATTCCAGAAACAAGACAAATATATATCAAATCTCTGCGCACACACTTTATAATGTATGAAATTTATACTGGAAATAAATCTATCTATCTCTATCTCTCTATCTCTCTCTTGGATTGTCATTCGCCCAAATGCGGCAATTCTGCTTATTGACGCATCCACTGAGGTGAAAATGTGCCTCATCACTGAAGATGATTTTCTTCGAAGAAAATCCACTCTTGCCATTTCTTACCACCATTCTGACCATTGACGACGCTTGAAATGGACAAGAGGCTTTAGTTCTTGAGTAAATTGCACCTTGTAAGCGTGTAACTGCAAGTCTTTATGCATAATGTTCATCAACGAAGAGCGTGAGAGGTGCAATTGTTGGGCACGACTACAAGTTGAGGTGGACGACACTATCGCGAACTGCAGCGATGTTTTCATTGTAGTACGAGCTGTACGAGCATGCATTGGTGTTTTCACATCTCCTACAGACCCAGGTTTGCTCACATTTTTGCACGATTTTTCCGATTATGCACACATTTGAACGAATAAATTGACCGAACAAATCACGAAGTGCACGATATGCATATTGATTTGAACGCCCATTTTCATAATGAGCCTGAATAACTTTAATGCGTTGCTCGATTGTGTATCTTTTCATGGTTCAAATTGAGTTGGTCTAAAACTGAAAAATGTCAAATGAAATTCAGAAAAAACTTGACTTTCAGGTAGGGTTCACATTCAACATCGGCCCTTAAAATTTAACCACCCTTTAGATAGCAAAACACTTTTTCTTATGTGGTATAATCGATACATGTACATAAATAACTAATAATTTAGTATACATTTATAAGACATACTACAATGAAGACAAAATGCAAATAGTTCAGAGTGCATTAATAAAATAATAAATAAGAATTTACTTCAAAATAACAGAATTAGGGAATTGATTGTTTACGTTTCGAATTTTCATGAAAGACTTACTACGACTTACTACGTCACAGATATAATTTCGTTTACTTGCATACATACTTTGTTAATTGTTCATTTAAACAGCTCTATACGGTACGACGGAATATCGTGGAAGAGTTTTATACATTGTACATTTATTTTTTCTAGCACATGTTACTTAATTGAGGCGCATTTTGTTAGTAACACAAAAATGCGCTTACTTCGATTTACTATGAACCTTGAATCCTTTTACACCCTCTCAGATTTGAAACATGCATGTCAACATATTCATTAGTAACCATTTTAAATCCTGATTAGTTGAAAATTTGTGTGTACCCGATTATGTGCCCAATAAAACTGTTGATATCAGTTACAACTAATGAATCATTCAGAGTAATTACAAAACAATCACTTGCATGCGAACAATAGGCAGAATAAATTATCAACGAACAGTCAATAGAAATGACGTCAGCTCTATGACGAAAGTATTTAGAAACTGTATATAATTTTAGAGAGACTTACTCATAAACCAGTTTAAAGGATCTTCACGCCATTAGCGCTACAAACCACTATACTTCTAAAAGGATATCCGATGGATGTAATTTCTGAAATTGGTTCACATTCACTTTGGTTGCCGAGAGGTTTTTATCTTGGCCTGTGTGTGTAAATGCTTTGCCCCAGTCCATTTGTGTTGTGCGACCGGCTTGACATGATGAATATGTATATACGGTAAATACCGAGAGGCACGCATACCTTCGCTAAAAGTGGTGAATTCAGTTCATAAATATACGACTACGCTACCAGATTTGGTGACCTGAATTTACTCAACGAATGAGTCTATGTTTTGTCAAAAGGCATACTTAATGGCTAAGTTTAAATTAATCGAATGCATCTGACATACATCATACTTTTTCGGCACTTTTTTTTACACTTGTTCACTGACCTACTGCATTGAATAGACGAAAAGTTTACTTTTAGTAGTTGTTTAGTTATTTGCATTTCTAATGAAGTCTGACTTAATTCTCAGACTACTGTGTTCTTGTTTACTGCTTTTCATTTATTTTTTGTTACATACCGATTTTACTGTATAGACGCCCATTTATATCTACTTTTATTTAAGCAGTTTACACCCACCATTAATAGGATTAAATAATTTCGTATCGCCTATATTCGAAAAAGCGCTTAAAAATTCCTTGTAATTTATAACCCGACGGAAAACACTCACCCAACATTTTTCTATATTTTACAGAGTTGTGTGACAGAACAAAATCATCACTTTAGAATATCAAACCAACAGACATATTAACCGTAAGTATATTAAAATTTATATTCAAGTTCAATCAAATTGAAACAATCCTTTTATAAATATGTTGTCCTATATAAAACAGATGGATAACTGTTATATACTAGGGTGCATGTTAGTTAGTAACCCATATAATTTAATTTTATTTATTATTTCCTTAAGATCTTCCAAGTCCATTAAGAATGCAATATTCTTTTGTTTGACAGGCCTATAGATATATTGTTTGAATTGATGAGTGACAATTACATATATCAAGATTGAATTTAAGTATTTTGCAGTTTATTTTAAAAGTTAGCTTAGTATATTAGAATTTACTGCTTCCAAATTAAGATTTAAGTTATGGGAATTGTTTCAGTGCGCATTGGATAGGTGTGAAAAACAGGCATATAATTCAGAAATTAAAATCAATATTAACACGACTGTTTTCTTCAATATCAATAGCGAATATCCATAAAGATATAATTTTAATGCATTCATTTACGAAGCTCTTCGTGCTTAAATGAGTGCCTATTAAATATTTTGTTCAAATATTGATATTGAGTTTGCAGTTACAGGAAACATTTATGTTAAATTCAGTTTTGGCGCTGCTGTCAAACAATTTATTTCGTGGTATCAAATTATTGAAGTTCGACTGTATGTTATCGGCCAGCCTTAGCGATGAGTTAGCACAAAAACCGTGTGCTAACACGTACTTTATATTAAAAAAAACGCAAATTATCTTAACTCAAATGTAATAACGAGCGGATAACTTAGCCCACCGAATTCGGCGTACAAATAGGGGATAACTACTTATTACGGAGTTGATTGTCAAAATGTAAAAGCAACATGGTGCTGCACTAAGCCCGTAAGAGGTGTGCTTGAAAATAAAGTAGCATGTGACCTTAAAGCAAATTCAAAGACTGGCCAGGGATTGAGTTGACTATATCCGTCATACATTATTTCGGGTAAGCTGGTGGAATGCTGAAATCCATTCCTGCTAAGCTAAGTTCAATGAAATTTTCAGCAGTTCAAAACCTGAGAAAATTCGCTGTCTGCATCAACCTATCGCAAATTAATGAAATGTCAAAATATATATGAAAGTTACACATTTATATAAACTGCTAAAGACGAGTCAGCTAGTATATAATTAAATATCATAAGATTATATATTTTTGCTTCTATGTAAGCGTTTCAAAATGACACATATTTAAATATATTCTTCAGATCTGAACTGAATCTTTTAGATCAGATTCAATTTAGGGAGAGCTGACATTTTCAAACTATATCTGCGTTGTTTATTCAAGTTGAACTACCCTCAAAACTTTAGCAAAACATACTTTCGGCATATACTTAAAACGTCAGCCCAACAATTTTTAATTTCCGGAAAATCCAGTTGTCGCACAACCGCATAAGGGAATGAAGTGTATTGTTAACTGTGCTTATAGTTTGAAAATCCATCCATCACACACACGAATACTACGATAATACCAATATTTTTACCTGAATTAATTTAACGGTGTTAGTATAACATATTCACTGATGACAATTTTTACAAATATGTTACACCTTCACTATAACACTCATGATTCGAATTAATCTAAATCCCTTATTTCACAACGCATATCTAGAGAGAGAATTTCGGTACATCAGTCATACTTCCGGTTAAATGTCAACGAAACAGACAGCCATGAGGATGTTGTGTAACTCCACATGAGCAAGCATTCCACACTAAAACCGCACAATATCCTGGCTGCCCACAATATCGGCATTTTAGGTGGATAAACAAAAACAAGGACAGTTTATGTTGCGAAATTATTTCCGGAAACTCTTGGGAACTAAATACAAATGGGGCTGCAGCTATACACTAAAAATATATGTATGTATGTAGAACAATGAAGCCACACTATAGCAGCAAAAACAACTAGACCAGATATCAGAGCTCCTGCTGTTCTACTGTTCTCCTAATGTGTTATTCCAACATCCTGGTGTCTCTCTGTTTTGTCACAAATTCAGTAATCAGTATTACAGGAACAGTTGTCACAGTACCGTGATTGGGGAGAAAGGTGTGCATTTAACAAAGTGACCACACGCATTATATGGCTGCCATTCATATAAGTATGATAGATAGCTACTTTATTTCTTGCAGAGAATAACAATGTTTTAACAATATTAGTACTAATTGCTCTAGCCTGCATAGAGCGAGTTGTGAATAACATTAAAATTAAAAATACAATTTTTTGAACAACAATACGTTGTGTATTAAATAGAGCGATTTTGGATGAAAGCTATGAGAAAAAACCTCTATTGAAAGAGAACATATATACACCGAATAAGAAATGCAAAATAAATGAAAACTAATAAGTAAATAGTATGTAATAAATAATAAATAATCCGGCATCAAACATGTACGCAGACTTCAGTTAAGTTACCGTAGCTGTCAGAAAAACAAAACATAGAGTCAATCTGTCAAACCAATTGGCCACAGTGGTATTTCAAATTGAAATTTGCTTGTAATTGCAGAAAACATTTCAGAACAGAAAAAAGCAGGTGTCCTCGCCATACTAGAGGTTTTTAAAATGTTGTGGGATTGAATACCGCAATGGAACTATATTTGACTCGACGGCTAACAGCAGCTCCATTCTCACCTCCATGTCCTTTTCAACTCAGCTATCTTGGGCAGCTGCAATTTCCATTAGTTTTTCTATTTTCCCTGTTACTTACTAAAATAAAAGTAATTTTCCCCGTTCAGCAAGACTATTCCCCCAAATGTGCTTACACATATATTTTTTACTCGGTTATGTTTTTATAAATATAAATATAATGATATATTTAAATATACATACTTGGATTCATAACCTGTGGGTTATTTCATTAAGACGAACAGATGACAGTATGAGCCGAATGAGTTTATGAGTTTGATATTTGGAGTTGTTATAAGCATTGAACTATAGTTTTCACAGACGACTTCAACACGTGACAACATATTCGCAGCAGTGTTCTAAGAGTCGGAAATATGTCTCATGTTGGTGCTGTGCTGCCGAACGTAGTCTAGCCTTTAAAACTTCCAAGGCGAAGCTCATCAACTCGTGTGCAAGTGGTTTATGGTAGCTGTAAGTCAATACAATGCCCCTCACCTGACGAAAATGAGGCGTAGCTTCTTCGTTCCAATAGCTTGCTCCGAGATATCTGTGACGATAGCCGAGTTTGCGTTGACATCGGCGTAACTGACGTCGAAGCGTTCTTGCTGTAGGTGAACGATTGGAATAGAATTTGATGTTTGGACCTTTGGACTGAGCGGTGAGTGGTCTAAGGATGTCGGCTCCACTTCGTTGGACATTCAAATTTTCGACAGCAATTTTTTGTGTTTCACCGACGAGTTACGCTTGAGCCTTAAAAAAAACTATATGTACTTAGCCATCTAAAGTTTCATGCCACAAAGTCTGTATTGAGACAGTATACTATGCCCTAGTGGAATCAAAATTGAAGTATGGAATGCTCGCATAAGGCAACGCATCTGCAACACGCATAAATAAGCTGAAGAAACATTAAACAAGATAAGTGAAAATAATCTTGCTTATTGTAATTATAAGGGTGCCCTTGGACATATCCCTCCAGATCTACCAACTCGTTTGAGAATTAAATAGCCGCAAAGAGTCAGCGGTAATCACTTTCGTACTCTACGGCAGTTAAACAGTTTCCTGTGCGTCAAAATAGGACCAGCATTAACTTTAATTTTAAGCTTAGTTGATTGAAGCCAATCACACTGGTATTTTGGACCACATTCCATTTTTTCTTCGAGTTCACTTATATCTTTAACACTCACAACCATTAAAACATCATCAGCAAACATTTTATAAATCTTTACTACATTGCATGTCCAAGTATAGTTCCTTGTGGTACACCTGAACTTGTAATGCTATTTGATACTGAACTATCCACACTTGTTTCTTGGGTTCGGTCAGCTAAATACAAAATAAAACAACTTGTTCAATGCCATTTACATCAATATGTTAAATTTTAAGTAATAGATCAATCGATTGTCTCGAAGGCTCTTTGGATATATACAAACATCTTCCTTGAAAAAACCTTGCCTTGCATAAATTCTTAAACTTAAAGGATTTATCAATTTTCAACTCACAAAAGATGTACGATATCACAGTTTTTTCTGGACCAAGTGAAAAATCAGCTTGCCTCTAGTGAAAAATGTACTACTACAATTTCCTTTATTGCAAGTATAGATTAATTACGATAAAATTAAATAAGTAATTTCAATAAAATAGACTGAAAATAAAAATGCATTCTCTTTAAAGATTTATTGCATATTTTCTTATTTCATAACATGGTATAGTCGACTCTCGATAAATGAAACCCTTGATAAAGTGAATCATGAATTAAAAGTACGTTTTTCATTTGTTCGTTGAGAATCTCTCGATAGATTGAAAAGAACGGTATGTATATCTATACACGTTAATATGAACCGATTGTGCTGACGGTTTCTATCACGAAGTGTGAACAATTTATCGACGCACAAATAAGTGCCTAATCATCAGAGAAAAAAAAGACTTATTAAATCAGTTAAAGATAGAAGGTGGAGCTTCTAAAAAGACGTCGCGAACCGATTAGGGATTCTCCGGATGTATTAAAAGGTGCTGGGAACGTCGTAACAACGTCTAGAGGAAAGTTTGGCTAAATTGTTTTTTGAGACTAGAGGAGAAAACATACTGGTTCGAGATTTAATGCTGGACTCACGACTGACCAATTTTGGGAAGCAAAATGTGTTAGCGTAGATAGTACAGTCAGGCAAGATCATCACTGAATACTTTGCATTCATATGCGCTTAGATCAGAGCTGGGTGACAAATTGGTTTCAGCCCTCGTAACAAGAAAACTTGCTTGCCAAATCACGCTGGGTTTCACTCACTGAAAATAAAATTACTGATTTGTTTACAAAAATTATAGATGTATTTCCTAAGTATTTTTTACGATTCTTTCTTCATTCATACGACTCGAATAATATGTACATACATATCTAATCTGATTTTTGACAAAAAAATGCCCTCGTTAATTTGAAATGTCTCTTTTTCCTGTTTATAATTAAAACTTTTTTGAAGAAAACTCTCAAAAACTTGAATTTATCGAGTATCGACTATACCACTTTAAGAAAGCCTCTTTATGCCCGGATGACAAACTGGTCAAAACAATGCATTATGCATATAGAATACAAAATCAAGTGACTTCTTTGTTATTTCTTGCTATTTGGGTATCTGACCTCAAGCCTATGAGGCCGCTGCTCCTTAGCCCTACTACCCAATGAGCCAACTGGAGAATGTATTTGACTGATGTTGGACTTATTGCCCTTAAGGCTTTCTAAAGCTCCGCATCATGAATGACGTATTTTGTGTCCTCGGGATGCTATCATTTGCATTTCGAACATATAGCTGTGTATACGTTCTCCTCGCTTATTGCCTACAGCAGCCGACCGTGGATGTCTGCATCATCGTCTACTGCCAGTTTCTGCCGATACACCGCGTGCCCATAACATCGCTGCTCCTACTAATCTTGTAATTGCGGCTATGAGTACTAGTTTTTCGCCCAAGTTGTAAGCTCTCTGCATGTCGATGACCTTCCACTTCCATCATTCGTCCCAAACAGAGCACGTCTTACTTTCCTCACGAATTGGACTAATCGTCGACTTTTTTTGTTTTCAGGTCCGTCCATCACTTTTGATCGTGCTGTCACCAGGCAGCCCTTTCCCTCAGCCATTGCAACTCGGTGGAATTTAGGATGAGTTCTTCCTTTTGTTCTATAATTTATCCAACTTGCCAGTGATTTCTTCCTCGTACCCGTCAGTTTGTTGCGGTTCTTCAATTTCCCACTTGCCAGCTGCTCCTCCTACGTATCATACTTTGGCATCCCGCGCTTCTTAAGCATTTCTTTGAGCTCACTGCAGCACACAGCTGCTGAGCTCTTTTTTCGCTTTTGGAAAAAGCGGCAGACAGAAAAAAACATCGCACTGTTAAATTCGAGAGTAATTACGCCAAATACAGAGATCAATTTTTATTCAAACGCTGTCGGTGAGCTGCAGCTTGATCGAAATATGGTCGCCGAAACTAGATTATATTAGAATATCAGCTTTATTTTTCATCAGTTTTTATTTTGTACAAATAGTTTACAACTTACAACAAAAGTAGGAATGCCGGCTCAACAAGAAGGGTCCGACGGTAGATATTTGATATGGTGAATATTGTACCATTTTATATTTCTCGTTAAAGAAAAGATTAAACATCCCAGACAGGTTATCCTCGGTAGTGTCTGGTGTTGTTCTTCTTATAGAACTCCGTTGTGTTGGGGTTAAATATGTCATTAGAGCCAGGATGGATGATTCTCGTGGTCTAAAGGCATGTTCGACTGCGCTCGATTGGAAGTCGTGCATAAAAAGAATATTCAGAAGAAACTTTAAGCGAAACGAATGGAAACATAAAATAGCATTTGTTTTATGTTTGAATACTGTAGATGCTGTAGACGGAAGTGTAGGGTCAAATAGAAGAAAGGACAATGGACAGACGTATTTCATATCATTTCTATACTACACCGGCTTTAGAAGGAGTTTCGTAGCTATTAAGCTTTTGCACAGCATTTCTCCAAAAGCGATCAGCAGGAATCAACCAGATTTCTTGAACACCCCTTTGTTACTTAATGCGATCTATATTAAAAAAGCCAATAAAAAAATTGTTCAACAAAAATATCTGAACATGTATGGTCCTTATTACACTCAACATACCATCTTAACATATGCCGAAGTTTGTTGAACATGTCTAATTTGTTAACCGTTTTTGCTCTGTGGTATTCCATTGGCTCCTTTCTGATTCAATAGTAGAGTTATCTTTTAGATTGCAGTAATGTCAGCTTCGCTGACTACTTGCATTGAATTCCATCTTTTTCAAATTAATGAATTCCCTTATTTCATTGTGACCCTCCTGGTTGCCACAGAGTATGGCCGATTAGCGTTAATGTTGTGCACCTTTATGCGTTCCTCCTTGGCTTATCTTCCCATCTTAGCGACTTCAGTATAAATGAAATTATGGGAGGCATAACAATCCTATTCTCGACCTATTTGGTAGTGGTGCAGCTAGTGCCTTGCATGCTGATGCATTGGACTTTGATGATTTGTTGCTGGCGGTGACTAATGTGTGGAGACTCTTTCAACTGTTTCACCAGGTTGGTGGGCTTAACTCTGTCGTCCTTAGTGTATCATTCAGTTTCTGGCTCGTATTCATCTTCTTCATCTGCCTCTGGTCGGTATAGAATCACACCAATGCCGAGCCTCTGGTGCAGACAGTCACATTTACCGACAACACAAAACTTGTTTCATACATTGGGAGGAAAAATAAATGTACTGTATTGCAAATGGTTAAACAGAGTCACTATCGATTAAAAATTAAATTTTAAGTCCTCTAATGATTTTTTGTTTACTATCATGCATATGTTCAAGTTAGCTAACTACTGACTATAGACGGAATTCCAGGAAACCATCACCACAATTGGGAGGTTGATTCGCTATAAACAAAAAACCCAGATTAAATGTAGGTTCTTGTCACCAATGACGGAGCGTCAGCTGCAGTTGGGATAACATGCGTGGCACTATGTACAATAGGGATGCTATCATTTTTTTCTTTGATATAGAATCTGCGACCTTACCTAAGCTCTTTATAATCATTTATAAAAACGTCTAGTTAATGAGTTTTTTCCAAATTTCTAATTAATTTTCCATTTAATGCATTTCCATTAAAAATAACATTTGTTAGTCGTAAAAAATGTATGGAATACGATTAGGCTTTATAGTACTTTTATGACTAATCCCGTCGTTTTTAAAACCAAAATTTGAACAAAACCATTTCTTTAAGTAATGATATAATATAATATGAGTTGAGCTACAGCCCGTAGAATATAGGGCCAGGGCCTAGCTTCACAGCAACCACTCGTGTTGTGCATGCTATTGTTCTCTCACGAGTGGAAGGGACCTACGGTTTTACGCCGACTCCGAACGGCAAAGTTTGCGAAGCTTTTTCTTGACAGGAAATACTCTTTTAGCATTGTCAGTGATTCGAAAGAGGTGGGGCCGTGAACCTTATTTTTTTCGCACAGAGCAGGAATCGAACCTACGAAGTCGAGGTTAGGGTCGACGCACATACCCACAATGCCACGGACCATAACAATGTCTTTAAGTAATAGAATTTTTCATTTTTGGAAATGATGATTACAGAGACAAATTATAACGATTTTCAGGTACGTTTTATGCAGTTTTATGCAAATAAAATTATAAAATTACAAATTAATGCATTGATCGTTGTAGGTGTTATCCGTATTACCCTTTATCAAAAGAATCTTCCATTTCTTTCTGTTATTTTACATTCATATCACGGACAGATGAAAAACTACCATGAGCGACATCTGTGTCCTCTAGACGAAACATTCCCATAGTTTTTTAGCGCCTTTTTAGGCAATGAAACCTTTTGCTGAGTCAACTAATTAATGAATTAAAGTCAGGATAGGTTTCCCTAAATGGAAAGGATATGGTTAGGGAGGCAGAAATCAAAACTTCTGTTTCGACAAATTTAGCAACATAAACAAATTAGGGGTACGTTTTATAAACAACACGCAGTTTAGTACAATTAGGTAAAATGTTGCAGTTAGCTATATAGAGCATATATTGCTATATACAGCTGTAAGCTATATAGAGTGGACAGCTAATATGGGCATACAATATTTTTAATAACCATAATAGTTATGTAGATCTATCTGTGTGTTAGCTAAAACATATGGTAGAGAATTTGTGAGAACTGTTATTTCAATGAACAAGAAAACATTTTATGCTTCTGAAACTTCTTAATTATTATTTCGTACCTGCAATAGCATTATCCCATTGAAAACATTAAAAAGCTGAACGGGTTGTATCGGTGAAAAAATGACATGTGGTTACGGAGTTCTTACCTTGGGAACGCCTAAAAATTACTTGCAAGCAAATTAATCCTTTTTTGTTCGCGCCACAAAAAATGTCCCCATTTTATTGGCCCGGTAAATTTGGCTTTTTGAAACCAAATGCCACCACACACAGAAGAAAATATGCCTTTGCGTTCGGGCTTTTAGCAGATATTATAATGAAATTTGTTAACTAAAAAATCGTCCTGTTTACTTGGCCAAGTCCATACTCTGACCTAAACCTTATCGAAAACTTGTGGGTGCGTCTAAAGTAGAAGTTGGCTAAGCAAACGACTACAATAAATACAAATTGTGCCAATTTGTTCAAGCAACTTGGCAAAAATACGAGTAGGAACATGTCAAGCCTTAATAAGCATTCAGGCGAAAATGAAGGGCAAAGTTGTACTGAAGGAAAAACAGCTTTTGACCTTTTTGTTTAAACAAATTGGAAGGAAATAACAGTGTATGTATTTTTTTTTTAGATTTATGTAGATTTTTTAGCTATTATCTTTTTGGCAACACTGGTTTAAACAGTTGGCTCACGTCTTGTATTTTGTTTCACTGTCAAACATCTTCAGTTTGGACTATAATTTAACCATGAATCGTCTTACAAGCGAACACCGCTTGCAGATTATTGAATTTTATTATCGAAATGCGTGCTCTGTTAAGAAAGTTCATCGCGCGCTTTTTGTTGTTCATTGTGTTCAGCGACGAAGCTTATTTTTGGCTCAATAGGTACGTAAATAAGCAGAATAGTCGATTTTGGAGTGAATATCAGCCAGAAACATTGCAAGAGCTACCAATGTATGCAGAAAAAGTCACAGTTTAGTGCGGTTTATGGGCTGGTGGCTTCATTGGACCGTACTTCTTCAAAGATGATGCGAATCGTAACGTAACTGTGAATGGTGAGCGCTACCGTGAGATGATATCCAACTTTTTTTTGCCCAAAATGCAATAGCTTGACTTCCATGACAAGTGGTTTCAACAAGACGGTGCCACATGCCACACAGCTGTCCTTCTCACTATCTTCTCCAGTAAAACCTTCATCTGGTCCACATTTGATTTCTACCCGACCTCGACTCATACATAACCTTTCGTTTGATATAAAAGCATAAGGCTTAGAAGTTTTGTGGGAATATAACTACCCAGGGAAAATTACATTTTTGTTGAGATTAAATTTCGAATTATGGGGAGCTACGTTTCCTTATTTCTTAATTAGTTCTGACTTTTGAGTGTTTATATTAAGCTGAGCCCTAACTGTTGCTAGAGATGTTTGTTTTCATGTATTTTGTATATTAGTCCTTCTGCTACAAAACCACTTCACATCATTTAAGCCACTAAATAATTTACTCTTAACAATCAACCAATAGGCAGTAACCAAAAGATATAAATTCTCATGAATTTTGAATAACCCGGTGACATCGTTTTCGGGTTTGTTTGGTTTTAAAACTCTCGTATTGTGCCAAGAAAGCAGCGGTAGTACCGACAAAATCATCAAAACACACCAGGTAACAACATGAATATTGAACGGGGACAAGCGAACACAAGCAATTCCCCGAGGTGTCATTGGCTTATACAGGAAGAAGGATACTCTATACTTAACCTTATATAGGTATGATGTTTGCAAAAGTCATATCCAAGAAACATAGATTGTATACAATAAATGCGAAATCAATACATTTATATATGTATAAATGTATGAATAAAATACATTTACTTATTTCCAGCTACAAAGTACTTGGACCAAACTTGGCGTTTTGCTTGATTCAACCTGGGTATACATAAATGTTTTAAATTCTCTGAATTGTCTACAACAACAATATGTACATTTCCGACGATTTTCGCTAGCTTAATGCATTTATTATAACAGCCAAATGCAATGATGATGTGTATAAATGTGGTTTATTTGATGCGGCCTCTATCAACGCAATCGTTTTGCGGTTGAATATATAAAATACTTAAAATACACCAATATCAAGTATTAATACATTTAGTTTATAATGAATGGGACGATTGTGTCTTTAATTATCATATTTGATTAAGCATACATATTTGTAAAAAAGCACGAATTTAAATATTTCCGTTGCAAATTGCCAAGTATGAATATGTGTGGTCAAAGTTATAATGCTACGTAATGAGTTGACTTAATTAATGATTGTGAGACACGCATATAGACGCGCATATACTCACCTGTTCTATTGTTAATGAAATTTCATCAACATGAACACATGATATATGAGCATGCACGTGTCTACAAATATAATATTGGTTTCCATTAGAATGTTAAAAAGAATGGTAAAAAATGTTTCTAAAATATAATTATCACAACTTTATAGATGATTTGTGTATTGATCGCTAATTTGTCAGCATTGTCTCATTGATTTTTGAACTAGTGAGTTTCATTTCGTCACAATCCAGTGATAGAACCCTATTGGACAAATTAATCGTGAATACGTAGACACTGTTTTGTCTAAAACGTAACAATATTGATTACAACGACCGAAACCGACGGCTACTGGTGCGGCTTCATTTTGGTGGTTACAGATGCGATGAATATATCTGCACACATACTTGGAATTTCGAATATTTTCAGCCTACTCCTCCTTGATATACTATTTTTTTTTTTTGTTTTATGTTCATTATTCGTATTGAGTTTGTTCAATTTAGTGTGAATTTTCTCCTTGCGTGTCGAATCCTTGTTGAAATTCTATTTTATTCGAAAAGTCTTCACGATTGCAGATAAGGCGGGCACGTAAATTTTTTCGGTTGGAAGCTGCGAAGCAAAATAAAACCTCGCCAAAAAGTATTGTGTTCCATATATATGTGTATCTATAAAAGATAAAAGAAAATTGTGATAAATTCAAACACGATGTCTAATTGAAATCAAGTTTCTTCACATACCTTGATATATGCTATAACGACACAAATGCTGTAGTCTCTTGAAGGTAACCGGTTTTGACTGTATTTCGAATCTGATTATGATACCAACCGACAAGCCTATAAAACTAGCTTGATCTATGTAGCTCGCCAACTCTAGTTCGGTGCTGTTGCTTGAGGTCCTGCTAAAAGTGGCCATTAGTTAATTGTTTCACCCTTCGGTAAACTTTTCTGACATCATTCCTGCACCACGATGTTGGGTCCTCGAAACCATGACGAAACGCTCCCGTCTTTAACCCATTTAGGAAGGTCAACCAGCGACTTCCTCACATTCTAGAAAAGCTTATTAAGCACAAACGAAATGCAGACACCGGCTGTTTAGGAATCAATGTCGCATCCTTGAGTCCGAAATCAACCTCCCTACCTAATTAACTAACACCTCCTTTGTAGAGAAAAACTACACAACCACCAACCAATCCAACAAACGAAACAAATCACTATTCCGGAATATTAATAGGTTCACATATCGTAAGACCCACTAGAAAATGAATTATCTCTCACCGAAAAATTTCATTTTAAGTACGATTAGTAAACTCTTAGAATGAAAGAGTCTGACTAAAGTGACAGAACATGCTGCCAAAGCAACAGCATCCTCGAATTCCAATTCGGGTTCAAACCCAAATACTCCACCTCTCACACCCTCCTTAAATTAACAGAGGTTATCGCCACAAACCACAATTTAAAACAAAAAACACCATGCCAATATGCTGACGACATGCTCATCAACTCCCACATCCCATACATTCTACATAGCGAGAAACTCATTAACACGTATCCGCGGATGCACACATAATATCTCGACAAGTGGAAACTTACGCTTGTCCGGTTTGGTTTCACATTCCACCACGAAACTGCGACTCTTCGAACGAAGATGCTTCAGGACCATCATCGGCCTCAACCGTCAACAAGACTCCTACAAATGTATTCGGACATCCACTCTCTACAACAGCGCCAAGGTAGAAAGAATTGACAAACACACATTCCGGCTCACCATCAACTTCAGCAAAAACCTGCAGAACATCCCCAATAGACTAATATCCGAATCTCAACAAGACAATCTGATCCTGATGGCACCTTCCTCACTACAGGCCATACAAGAAGCCTTTTCGAAATGGGTAGAATAGTTGACGACAGTAACACAACATAAGAACGGACAACGATACATTCAAGTTCAGCAACTCACAGTATTAGGAGAGACTTTGCTTAGCTTCTAGGTGATCTCCTAAAAGTCTGTTAAGGAAATTAGTTACATTTGGTTTAAGCTATACGGAGTTTTCTCATTCGCAAAAAACTACAAGTAAAGACTGACATTTCAAGCTTCAGAGTTCGCAAAGAGATTGATTGATTCACAGAGAAATACTTTTAGATCGTTAATAAGGACATTTAAACTTACTTTTGTTCACATGTTTGTAGATAAAAAACTCGATAATTCAATTGGAATCTTTTTGCATACCAACGTTCGCACTCCGCCGCTCATATTATCGGCTCCTTAGAGCAGTCGCAGTTAACGATCTACTTTATAAGCTGCGATTGCGATTTTTCTATCACAGTGAAAAAACGTTTTTTGTTAATTTTTTGCTCAACACTTACCCAGATAGCCGTTAGCTATACTTGTCTCCCGTGTAAATCACTTACGTTAAACTTAGAGAGTACAACCAATAATTTTGTAAGACACCAACCAACCTCGTGCAGCAGCTTAAACCTGATCTGTCGGTCAAGAAGCTCCAACTGTTTTGAGTCCCAGACACTATGAGGACTGTTTCCACTTAGCGAAATTGAAGTTTTGCACTTATGCATCAGTTTTAATACTAGTCAATAATCGAATTTATGCTTCTAAAACCGAATTGATTTGAAATCTTAGACATTGTTTGAAGTTGGTGTGTACGACTTTCTTTTGTTGGGTGTTGACCCGGCTTAGTTACCATTACTATTTCCTCAACTTGCCACTGACTAGAAGCATGTTTCAATCTGAAGGCGGCATTTACATTAAGAGGTGCTTTCTTTAGGTGCTTAAGATATTATAGATAGATACCATAAAAAAATAAACATTAACTTTTATAGTAAGGTTATGGATTGAATTGCTTGATTCTAATTCTCTTTTAAATTTCGAAAAACTGGCTTTTATCTGAAATAATTTAATTACATTTTTTGGTTTCCTATAACTAAAGGAAAAATAAATTCCAGTTTTGATTTGATACGTCAAGAATTAAAGTCATATCTAAAGGGTTATAGAAGATAATTTAACCATTCATATAAAACCTTGTTTCTTTTGCTGCCATTTAATATGTATCAAATAAATAATTGTTTCCAGTTTTTTTAAAATAAGGCACTGTAAAAATAGCTACTAACTTTTAAATTGCTAAATTAACACAAATCGAACTACAAATATTAATAAAAACCCTATAACTGCATTGAAAAACGTTTCATATGTGTAGGAAATACACCGAATGTTGCTTTTTTAGTCAACTACTTTCGTGGGGTGCAAATTAGTACAGTTGACGTCACTTGTATTCAAGAAATACACATTGCTGTGAGGTGGCAATTTGCTTTTCATCTAAAAGAATAGGTAGTAGTAGTATAGTAATAACCCGAAAAAGGACGGATACACGGTATCAGTTCTTGCTTGGGATCGGACAAAATTGACAAAATTGTTACAGGCTAAAAAATGTGGAAAATGAATTAAATACAATGGAATATGAGTAAGAGACGCAGCTGATTCTTTGGAATACTGAAATTATGTTTAGATGGAGGTTTTTTTTTCCATAGTTTTACTCCTTGCTTTGAAATCTGTTACTTACTTTTTTGTTACCTTCTCACTAACGTACATAAGCAATTAATTACCTAAAGATTATTTGTTCAGCAGTAAAGTTGTACAAACCATATCTCTGTGTAATTTCAATGCTATATATAAAAATGTTGTACTATAAAGAAAGAAAATATTTATCTATCTATCTAAACAAAAAATATATAATTTCGGCAATCATTGTAGTTCAAATATACTGCAGCGACGCAATTGCCGTATTCATATTTATTCAAGTCGTGACGTGTGTTAAGACGTCCCTGTTAAGAATAAAATATTTGCTCAAGCAAATTGTCTGGTATTAAATTGAATGCACGGCTGTACCAAATATTAAGTACAAAGGTGTATACAGTTTGGGTCAAAATAATAATAGTGTGGCAATGACAAATTCTGTTAATTAATTTCTATATTATTTCTTTCTAAAGTGACTATCCTTATTGGAATTTTTGACTGAAACAATCGCGGGAACATTAAAAACTGTCAATTATAGTAAGATATCTTGGTTACATAATTTTTATTTAATTTTTCATTTTAAATGCATTTGGTACAGTCCTTTAGAAGTTTCGTAGCGCGTCTTTGCCGTAATCGGAAAACCATGATTTTAGTAGAATAGAGAATATTGTACAAAAACTTGAAAAAACAGCAACACAAATAAGGGCTTTGGTAAAGATATCGTTTAACAACTGCAAAGTAGACATACATACAAGCAATGTTTTTATATATAGATCAACGCGGTTGTACCACCACGTCGGAAACACCAAGAGGCTGTAGAAGTGTGAACTATATGTAAGACGGTCGTACAGGCAGTCGAATTCATATGGCAGTATAACTTTTTCCCTCAGTCGTACCACACGTGGTGCAATCTGATCAATGGTATCCAACCTTAGTACAAATTTTACAATTACGTTTTGTTTTCAATAAGTGACCATCCACGCGGATTAATCAAAATGATAAGTTTTCTCAAGTTAAGGAATGCTTACTTATTTGGGACTGTATATCATCTATCATAATCGACCTCATCAGTAGAAGAAGGCGCGCTTCGATGTCAATGCCACGAAGCCACTTTCATAAGATACCGAATTGAAATCAAAAATTGTATCCTAACAACAGCTCCAAGCAACACATTGTATAGAGATATACATGTATGTACACATTCTACACATATGTACTTATATTTTCCAATTTATACATACATAGTCTTGCTGAAATTTTATAGACTGCAAAGAGACATACTAACCATCAAAGAAGGTGACGAAAACAGTAAATCAGACAGCAAAGAGGAACAAACAATTCAAGAATGTTTGTTTGGGGATAAATTTTAATTAAATTTTTCGTTTGCAAAACGAGAGTTTTCCTTTTTCTCTGTCTTATCATGGCTTTGGCATCGAGTTACGGTGATTCCTTTGTACGGGGATTTTCTTTAATTTTCCTTTTGAGAATAGCGGGTGTTCCTCTATATGAATGAGTCCGCCCTTCATTCGCAAAGAGAAGAATTAAGTTGTGTGTGACTAAAAGGCTTTGAAATGCGTGGGGTGATACAATTGCACCATCCCCTTTTCCATGCCTTTACATTTCGGCATTCGCCTTGTTTTTATCTTTGTCTCCTTGTGTTCGGTAGACTTCTTTTACTAATTAGAAGTAATTTTTGGGGAAAACAGTCAAGATTACGGAGGAAGCCGAAAGGTACTTTATCAGCAACAGAATGGTAGTTGCTCTAATAAAGATAAGAACAAGGTGGTTATATAATTCAAGAAACAGGGATGGATCTTATTTGATTTTTTTAAATCGTTTAACGCACGTGGTTCAGTACGTTCGGCTTTTATGAAAATGAGTTTAGCTTGTATTTTTATAAATGTAAGTTGATATCGGAACAAATTTCAACAGGAAATAATAATAAATTACTTTTAGTCAAAGCAGATTTTGTTTTAGCCTTTGGTTGCGGAAATTATTTTCTTAAGGAATATTAAATAAGTGAATCACAAATGTATGCCTTATATCCATAAAGTCATTCATAAATAATAAAATGTCTATAAACTTTGAGATTGACATGAGTGCAAGTATGTGTTTCGGTATTATATACGGATACAATTTTTTCAAATCCAAAACTAATTTGAGATCATATTAGGAGTTGTGAGTTAGACGTTAACGAAGGTACATATTTGTTTTGCCGCCGCATTTTAATCGAAATACTTATTTTTTTCTTCTTGTAGCTTTTCATCCTTGGGCAAGATCTCTCATTCTGCACGACGTGCTTCCATTCATCTCACTTCCATCACACCATCTGTCCATCTAAGCCTTGCTCTTAAACCTCTGCGGCACCTTAAACGCGGGCGTCCTCTGTTGCGTTGCCCAACATGTTCGAAGATTCTTCGGGCCCGAGCCCGAAGCCCACTGTAGGCGTTGAACCCCTAGACGCCTAACTAGGCTCATGTCGGCTCATGTCGTTGTACAGCTCGTACAGTTCATGGTTGAATCTTCTCCTACTAATTCCGTCAACACAAACAGGACCAAATATCGTACGTAGAACTTTCCTCTCAAAAAGACCAAAGAAAAGAGCCCAAAGAAACAGCGGTTGGCAAGAATTATTCTACGCTTGATCTCGGTACTGATGTGGTGATGAAGTTATAGCTACCCATCTTGAGTCAACTATCCTCATTAAATGTTATTTTTCAATGATTTACTTGTTCGTACGGCGTATAAATATTCCTTAGATAAGGCATAATCATAATGAAGTGAACTTTAATTTCGTGTCAAATATGACCTTAGATCCTAAACTTCATCAAAACGAAGGAGCTGAAGGTCGTTAATAATTACTGGTACACGTCTTTGAAGAGCATCTTCGATCCTTCAGAAATCTAAAAGGGTGTATAAATAGGATAATAAAAGTTATATATCTATGAGTATATCATGTATAGACGCGACGTCATTGCCAGATGACTAAGAGTCCATCAGTCTCCGACCTGAAAACGAATATCCAATCAATTTAGTTAACTACTGTTATTATAAATTCTTCATGTCGTTTTAAGGGTTTATACAGTATGAGAAAAATCTGCTGTCTACCTCAGTCAGCTTGGTTAAATATGTATGAGGGCTGTTAAACAAATTGCCCATGAACAAAATTGATTGCTGCATTTATGCTCTTTCCATATGGCACAGGAAAGAAAATGAAATGGCAACGCATCATCATCTCAGTGTCCATCAGAAAACATTTTCTTACGAATTGCCTAATATTATACCTTTTTACTTACTTAGGCTTTCATGAATTTGAAGAGACATAAAAAACAAGCTTGATTGGAAAAAATCATCCTTATTTTTCTTGAAACTTGTCCTGCTACAGGGCAATGGAATATCCAAAGGGAATATTAGTTTTTGTTCAGACTTCGAGGCCGCAATTGAGTCTTTGGACAATATCATATCCAACCAAAAACATTGAGTGTCTATGAACGAGATTCCTGAGCATTTCAATAAGCATGTGGGCATGTGGGTGCACTTTAACCTGTCGGGCAATAGCAAAACCGATTAACTCGAATTTCCTGAACCTGCAAAAAGCCTTCAGCATTATCTATATATCTATGTCATATCGTAGTCAGCTGACATATCGCAGCCTGGTGCATATGTAATTTGCTCAATTAATTTTCTTTCTTCTTCTTTGATTAGTGCCACAACTCGGCCACAGCTGTCTCCAAGTTAGTTGAGGTCATTTTCTACTTGTTGTGGTGATCCGTGCCGTTGTGGGTATGTGCGTCGACCCCAACCTCGACGTCGTAGGTTCGATACATGCTCTGTGCGACGAAAACATTTTTCACGACCCCACCTATTTCGAGTTACTGACAATGCTCAAAGAGTATTTCCTGTCTAGACAAAGCTTCTCAAACTTGTTCGCAGTCGGCATAAAACTCTAGGTCCCTTCCACTTGTGTAAGAACAATAGCATCCACAACACGAGTGGTTGTTGCTGAGAAGCTAGGCCCCGGCCCTCTATGGGCTGTAGCGCCACCAATATTATTATTATTATTATGTTGTTGTTCTTCGGGGTGTGATTACTGAAAAGAAAGGAACGGCAATACTGGTGACAAAAACATGTAATAAACACCAGCCCGACCTTGACAAGTGATCAAGTTAAACTGTGTACAAAGAAAAAACACGTGCCAACGAGTTGTTGACTGATTTTAGGTGATTGTTAGGACATGAAGAATATTGGAGGAGTGTTTGACTTCGATTGCAATGTGATCACCTATGCGGGTTCAGCCCAGAGAAATCGTTGATGATTAGTCGATACCCACCTTCTATTTATCGACCTTAATGCCGCATATAGAGGCAACTTCAATGCGTTGTCTGCTAAATGACAAGAATTTCTCAACGATGTCGAACCACGAGCTAGATGGCTTCTTAGTCATCATCTAGGCGAAGTCTCCTGCCACACTACCACCCCATCCCAACAATACCCACATGGACATATGGACTTGACAACCCTTTATAAGCAATGGACATTGTGGGATATGAAAAGTAAACATTTCACCGATATCGTAACACAAAATGCTAAATTAAGCAATGTACATCAGTTGGGCTCCTATTATTGCGCCAACACCTTACCATTTTTTTTAGGCACAAATTTCAGGCACTTTATTAAATTTATAACAGAAATATTAGATTTTAGTCTGAAAGCTAACATTTAGTTGTAATCCTAGTTGTAATATCAAAACGCAAATAAGGAAAATTATTTTTGTTCTCAATGAATTTTTGAAGTCGCCAGTCAAAGCCGAAAGGGATGTCATGTATTGAAGGGAGAACCTTGAACACACACTGAAATATTCCTTCCTAGTACTCCCGATGCCATCTTTACTTCTGAAAAGGAGTCGATCTATATTTCGAACACAGTTATTGAGGCTTGTTGTATAAACAACAAAATAAGCTTCTGACATTGTATAGAATTAAGTATATACACATCAGCGAAAAGTGTCATAGCCAAGTACATAGTATTCCAAATAGTCTTCATGGCACTCTCGCCAATAATTTTTAATGGCGATTTAAGGAAAACAAAATCCTATGGGTGTCAATCAATGTGTCGGTTACGCTTTAGTACACACATAAAAGTACAGAAAAGTTTATATTCATGAAAATTCATCAACCTGATTATGACATCTGGCTACAAACTCATTGGATAACTTTAATAACACAATGTCCAAAGAAAAATTCAAGCGAGTTTGATCAAAAATGCAATTTTCTTTTGGGGATTTCAGTGTTGAAAACCGGACAACCACACAAGTCTCAAGAAAATTCGTTTGCCCTTAATTGGATCCAAAACTTTCCATTCAGCAGATGCAACATTTGATTCATAAAATAGTAGAAGGAAAACCGTAAAAAAAACTTCGTTCTTTTGTCATTCCTTACGGTCGCGCAAATACCATAAAAACTCAACAACTATACCATTCTTTAGAAGTGTTTCAAACCAGCTTGCGATATCAAAAGAGCCTATTTTGTAGGCTGCTGTCGTTGTTATTAAACGAACAAAAAGAAATCCTTTTTTCATACTTCAAAATGGAGGATAGAATCCTTTCCTCTCTTTGGCCTCAATGGTATAGTTGAACACACACTTGAGGGCTGAATGACAACAGTTGCGGAAAGAACTCAAGTGGAATGGCCCAACAAAGGACAATGCCTCTGCTGCTTGCCTTTGTTATGTGCTAAACTTCCTTCCATTCACAACCGAGCAACTATATCCTGGCCTTTTCGCCATAAACAACCCAGTTTTGTGGAATCCCATTTATCCATGTATTTTTGTGCAACATAAATTGACGTTTCCCTACTTACATAAGTAATTTCTTGGGAGAATTCATTCCTTCGCACAATATGTGAATATATGACGCTCACATAAGTTTCATGAATCAATGCCTTTTGCATTTGTATTTTTAAAAACGTGTATTAAGTGAAAAATGCAGTTCTTCAAACGATTTTTGGAGGGGAATGGAATGTAAGTTACGCAATGGAAATACGTTCTTGGGAGATTGCTACTCAAAAGACCAGAGCGGACATTATATATTCTTTCCATGTGATCATCAGAGCCTTGTCAAACTGAGCATTGCAGTCCAACAAGTGAAATTTGGACATGTGATGAAGATAATTCTAAAGGGCCCGCTCTATTAAAACTGTTGCTCTTTACAAAGATGAAAGAAGGTAAGAGTGTGCAGAGTCATGAGTCCACACGCCATAAAACCACAATGGACCTATGAGTCACTTTGGTGGTTTATAAGAGAACATTACGGGAAAAGTAGGTTTAAATGTGATCTGCACAAGCAACAGAAACACTTAAGTTGAATAATGTCTGATATGTTCCTGAATTAAAAACAAATCTATTGTTTATTTAGGAATGCAGACAATAAGACTATTTTAACTGCAGCAAGAAGATCTGTGAGATGTGTACTTCGTCAAGTTAAAGCCAGAGACATCATTAGCTGACAATGAAAACCAGCTGGACGAATGGCATCATAGAAAGAGAGCAATAAGTTGGAGTATTGTGGATAAGAAATTTACTTACCTAGCTAGATAAGAAGATCAACACGCGTGTTCATAACCGAAGCATAAGCATGATATCCATCCAATGTAACAGTGATCTTCTTGTAGCTTTTGTGCATCACATGCCTTAAACTGTGTTATCGCAATTTCTTTTGCTCTGCTGTTTAGTTTATTCATTGTGAATAATAATTAGGCAGGATTAAGATAACTTTGGCGCCAAAAATTGGTAATTGTTTTTGGTTGAGGTGTCCAAAACAAGTATCTCATCCCATTTTGAAAGTATATCTTACACTAACCACTATATCGGTGTCGAGCGCCAGAAACATGTTCTTTCAACCTGTATTTAAATTAAATTATTTTTGCTTATAGTTTTTTGAAAAGTTCGAATAGAAACTCGAAATGTAAATTAAAAAAACACAGCTACCATGATATATGATACCAATGTTACATATACGAAGTTATTCTATCCGGGCCTCACGCTCCGAGAAGGAGAGGGATACCTAACCCTCGGTACAAAGACCCAATTATAATGGACGTAAGGCAGCTTAGTCTTGATGACTGAAAGCAGTATGCCCAGGAACGTCAACGATGGAAGGCAGCAATTGCTCAAGTTCCAACCGCTCCTTCACTTTATGCACATATAAAATGTGAACATATGTGTGTGCAGGTTAAGTTGAACTACACGTTGATATAGACGATAGTTCCAAACAAATATATACAATACATAATCATAGTGTAAATATCGCTTAATACCTGAGCATATACTTGAGGATGAATTGCACTTTCAGTGTCTACCCATTCTTCAATATCTTCACGTGAGCGAAATTAAAAACAAAGTACTCAGAGTGTGAACATTCCCATAGTGATGATACCCCTTACAAGAAAATCTAGGGTCGCGTGATTAACAAAGCAGGAGTCACGAACGAAGGTACAAAAATATCAACAAAAACAACACAGCAAGACAGTAGTTGAGCACACTTGCTAAGAAAAGATATTTATTGTAATTAGATGAAAGACCCAAGCAATTAATGTGAAATGCTTCTGTGACACTGTATTTAGTTAAAGTATATCACCTTTAGAAATAAATATTCTTGTGTGACGACGATCTCATCTAAAAGGTGTGCAAGGTCTTGTTCAACGTCGTAAATAAGGGCGAAATGAAGTAGGTAGAGGGAAAGTAAAATAGATTCGTGTTTCTTTTATTATTAGGATTTGCTGTGCAGTATTAAAGACACGTACTTTTTAAATAAGTTAACTGCTCAACCTAACCTAACCTAACAAGCAGGTTCCGTAATAACAGTTGAGCACTGTAAGTAAATAGATAATAGTATTTTCCGAGGTAATACCTTTGAGTCTCAACATTCTGCACATAATTACACCCATTATTATTTGTAAAAACATAAAAAGAGCAATACAATCAGAAAATGTTCAGTTTGAAATTGAGTGTGGCGTAAATCTTCAATTACATGTTTTTGAAAGAGCAATAATATAAATACGTAAAAATATACAAAATAACACAAAATGCATATATACATGTATTTTTGGTTTGTGCATAATACCTTAATTATCAAATCTCCAATTTATATACGTAATGAAAATTCCAGGCACGAATATTATTGCATATAACTTCTCTTTGGTATAAACTTTTCCCTCAAAAGTAACTTTTCGATTTGCCTTATGATGTTATTTTCTCTACTGCTTTTTTTCTGCTCATGGGCATCAAAAAGAACGTTACCAAGAGTAGAACTTAAAATTGAAAATTTTTCTTTATGACTTCATGTACTGTTTTTCTTTCCATTTTCAGAACTTTTCTACAACGCTTCAAATTCAAAGTTATAGAAAGACAACGATATCTGCTTCCACTTGAGTCGACGTACGTCTTTCAATCAGAAAAAAATGAAATGGGTGGTGGTGGACTACAACAATAGCAATATGGAACCATTGGCACGAAGAGTTACTGTATCGGTATAAAAAAAATTAAATCGACCCACAGTTTTGTACTGTACAATCCACTTCTGTGCGAACTACGGCCCTAGTCAGTACGAAAATGGGTCACACAGCTGCTACGGGTTTTAGTATTGCCAACGGAAACAGATTGCTATTAATAACATCCACCGCAGGACAAACTTTTAGTAAAATTAATTGAACTTCGTCTTCTGATCAACGACCAATGACGACAACAAGCAATGAAAGAATGTTGGTGCCACAAACTTTAACAAATCGAATAAGGCTCGGCAGGATAACGCCGCGAACAGTTCAATAAAAGGGCAGGCATCCTTCATCAGATAGAAAGCAAAACTTAGTCCACAGAAAGAGCAATCATATAATCATGAATAACTTGAATGAAAAACCTCCACCACAGCCACCGCCGCCGCCTCTTTTAATGCAACACACCATCTCGCTACCGCCTCTATCCGCATCAACGAACGATCAATATCAATACGAACCAGCATATGTGACACTGGGAAAGTCGTCCAATAATAATGGCAACACGTTGGCAACAGCGACACCAGCAGTAACTGCCACAACGACTATGACAATGACGATGACATCGTCTCCAAAAGCTGACGAAGTTTCCAATTTGCTCAAGTACCAAAGCGGGATCGGTCTGGGCAGTGGGATGGTTGGTGTAACTTCGAGCTTGGCAGATGGGAATGTACTCATCCTTGGCAAAAGCATGAACAATGCGCATCCATCAATAGTTTTGGGTGGTGGCAGTGGTGGTGGACTCACAATGGGTCATCCCATCGGAACTAGTTCAGGAGGAATTAGTATTGGTAATATTGGGAATAATAGTACAACAAGCAACAAAAATTCCACGAGTGGCGTTAGTGGTGGAAGTGGTAGCAGTACTCGAAACGCGAAACGAAAATGCTGCTCCTGCTTTGGAAGAGCAACAACATCGAAACCGATGTCGTTTTGGACCGGATTAATAACGAATTTGGGAATTTGTACATTACTCTTAGCATACACACTTTTAGGTAAGTTGACATTGTTGGATGTTACTATTTCTGTTTTTTTGTGTACGATTTTATGATGAATTTCTTGTGCATGGTTGTATTACTTCAAAGGAGCGGTATGCAACTATGCATTAGCTTCAATTTTATATGTCTTTATTTCTGTGAATTGAAGTTCACAGGCTTTGCTGTGCTGTGCTTCGGGTGCTATATGGATACCAATGACATATTGCTTTGTTTGATTTTTCTATCCCGAAGTTGCTAAGCGTGCCCATTCTGATCAGTTGTAAGATATATTTTCGCTACGGAATTAATTAGCGGGACTATGATTTGCAGACGTATATAATTATCAGATTAAACTTACATAAAAAATGACATATATACTATAGAAAATTAAGATGGGCGTAAGCATTGCATTATTGCAATGAAATATTTATAAAAATCCATGCCACTTTTAACATTTGGAATTGGTTAATGCAAACTTCTTAGTTAGAGCATATTACCACATTTTCATATGTAGTTTTTATGAAGGTCGACCAAAAATGCAGCCGAAATGATTATGATCCTATTTGATCTTTAAGTATTTTGTTTTTCATGCCTCTTTTGAGTCATATAACACATGTTACCAATATGCAAGCTCAAAGGCTATGCATGTATACAGCTGCCGCAATCAATAATTTACATATAGATGTAAAAGAAGTTTCGAAGAGCTAATTATGTAACAAACAGTATGTAATTATGGGAATTGGATACAGATATTACAGATACATTTTTATCTTCATCTATATTTCAATTTTTTCGAGGTATTTCTTTTTGCATGGCCATAAATTTAGTTTTCTACTATTTCTGCAAGATAAACTTATGTATGTGTGAGTATCTAAATAGTACAATGTATATAGATGTATCTAAATAACTATATGTACCATATATACGTAAAGAAGGTATTTATGTTTCATTGAGTATCTTACCCTTCCTTACATTTGCGCTGTATCATAAAAAACAAACAATGCAAACCGTGCATCCATCGACCATCCTCAGGCATGGGAAAGCACAAACGGGTTTTAATGGAAGCAATTTTTTTTACTATTTTAGTGGTTTCACACACTGTTTCATCTTTCCTTCCTGGTTGATTTTACTATACTTTGTGTT
Source organism: Eristalis arbustorum (assembly GCA_916610145.1). Lineage (NCBI taxonomy): Eukaryota > Metazoa > Arthropoda > Insecta > Diptera > Syrphidae > Eristalis > Eristalis arbustorum. The sequence continues at coordinate 56,555,586 of OU744320.1, read as the reverse complement.
ATGTTATTTTTTCACCTCTTTCAGGTTCTTTCATATTCCTGACTATTGAGAATGAAGACTATTCACTATTACATAATCAACAAAGGACTTTGGCGTCAACAAAGCGACAGGGCGGTAGTAATAACCTTCCACAACGACGTGTAGATAATTCCAGTATTATTGACAGTAGCAGCAATAGTGTGAGCGGTATATATGTGAACGGGATAAGTGATTCGAAATCGACGATAGAAGCGGACACATACGATGTTCGGCAGAGAACTATTGAAAATATTTGGGATATTACCGTCTCCTTAAATATTTTATATAAGGAAAACTGGACAAAGTATGTTAACACAATACTGTGTATGCAAATTAAATACACATTCTTTTGCAAAACGTAATTATTTTCAGATTAGCAGCTTTAGAAATCGCTAAATTCCAAGACCAATTAGTAAAGAGACTGAGTGAAGATGTAATCTTATCAAATTTAGATGGTAATAGTCCTGCTACAGAAGCGGTTCTGTTATTATCACATCAGACCGATAGTCAGAAATACGAGTGGAATTTTGCAAAGGCATTTTTATATTCGCTAACAGTTTTAACGACAATTGGTAAGTACAATCGGTAAGAGTTTTGATCTGTCCCTTTATCTGCTGCTAACAAGATAGATGCTGCTAAAAATGATTGCACATTATTAATAAGTTTAAACCGGTTGAATTAAATAAAGCACCTACACCAGTTCAAGTTAACACTGAATTGTTCGCTGTTCATTGGTTACCGTAGTGAACAATACTATACACCACCCTAAATTATAAATATCAGATCCATATTATATTTATTAAGAAAAGGGTCTCTTATGTCTTACATTATTGTTCGTTGCTATTCACACACTTTACCTGCTTGCGTACAATATGAGAAGGATGAGAATATTAAAATTGGATCGAACGGGTGATAGTCCTACATTCACTGGTCTTCTCTCAATATGAACATTATTTATTAACTGAAATTGTTTTGAATCATGATCATGATTAATTCTGCAAGTATCTTTAAATATGCTAAATTTACCAAAACTCCGCCAACAAACAACGACTTAATTGAAATTATATTATTTCAGTTTTCTCACGCTTTTGCAATTGATAGACAGGGCACCCAATCATCTTTAATGATGGTGATTACAAAACATCTACACAGGCAATCTTCGAAATGGATTCTAATCGGATTTTGCTTTTAAAATTCCAATTTCAAATCGAATTTCAAATCCCAATCCAAAAATGTGGGTTGTTTATTACCTTCCATTATCCGCGAATACCAATAAAATTAGTTCAAATAAATTCGTTTAAATCCAACGCAAATTACTTTTTTCAACCCTCCTGAAAAACGTAAGAGCGGAAAAATTGATTTTCCATTCTACGGACATTTGTGAACACTTCTTAAAGTATATACAAACGTTGGTTAGCCCATTAGATGTGTCACCAAAATAGAAGGGGAGTTTTTCTTCCCAAAGCATATAATATCACCACTGATGCAATTTTTATGTTCTTTTTTATCTTAGGATATGGAAATATTGCCCCGAAAACAACATTGGGTCGATTGGTAACACTGGTATATGCAATTCTGGGCATACCTTTGACGTTGGTCTATCTATCTAGCACTGGGGGTGTCTTAGCAAAAGTTGCCCGAGAGGTATTCTCACGAGCCCTTTGCTGTTGCTTGTGCTCTAATTGTGGCTACTGTTGCTACGACGAAAAGCGGATGGCTGAAAAAGAACGAAGAATGAAAAGGAAACGTCAACAGGAAGAGATACGCGCTCAGCAAAGTGCCATGAACGAACCATTTTATGTGCGACCTGGTTCGTTACACAACAATTTTCATTCACCCGAAAAGCAGCAGCACGTGGTTGGTCATCACAATAATATGCTACCGGATGTGGACTCGCTGAGTGCATCTGAATCTCGGGGCTCAATGCATGGTTTAAGCATATTGGCTCCTATCCTGTTGTGCCTGTGCATGATGATCATCTACATAATGTTTGGAGCGGTAGTACTTTATCGACTGGAGAATTGGCCCATCCTTGATGGAGTGTACTTTTGTTTTATGAGCTTATCGACGATTGGCTTTGGTGATTTAGTCCCTGGCCTCAAAAAGGAATCCACGGCAACGACATGGTTCTGTTCTGTGTACATAATGTCAGGGATGGCGTTGACAGCAATGTGCTTTAATGTTTTGCATGAAGAGATTGTACACAGAATCAAGGTAGTTGTGGAATTCAAGAATAATGCATCAATAGAAAACGATGATGCAACAACTGGCTACTACATGCCACCCTGACATTACGCAAAGAACACGAATCTCTATCACAGAAATCCCACCGAGGAGACTTTGGTGTCAGGTTTGCACTGTTTTTTTCTTAACATAACTCTTCTGATTACACTCTCATATCCTATTATTTAGCTACGCCGACCTCAATTGTGTTCAGTCAAGACTCTGATATGAACCAAATGCACAGTCTCAAGGACTATGTGAATCACGAGTTGGTGCCAATTATGACTATGGATCCGAACAGTACGCCGAATAATGCGACACATCTTCTTAAGAATAATGTGATGTCATTGCCACTGAATAATGTCATGTCGCCAACAACGATGTCATCGGGTATGGGTGGACTTCAAATAAACACCCAATTGATGGATAGTTTGCCTCCACCATCTCAGGCGTCCACTGAACCTCTACAACCACAGCCGCAGGTGCAATTGGCGTTAACGGGAGTATACACACTAGCTGAAGAACCAGAACTGGAGACGGAAGAGGATGAAAGTACCGACCAACAACAAGATGATACCATTTAAAAGCAGTTAAGGGACAAACAAGACAATTAATCCAATATCGTATAGGAAGTATGTACATACATATATATTATATGTGAAAGCGAATAGTTAAAACATATGTACATATTTTGTAAGGTCAAGCCGATATTTGTTTGGAAGCAGAGGGTAACAGTTTGTTATTAGTAACCATTCGTTTTGTGAAACTAATTCGAACTGAGCATGTTTTGGAAGTACACATCACACACAGTTGTTATTAGTATAGCGTGCAATAACTTCGTTAGAGAACACATCCATTACATTTTAGTGATCAAATATTAAGAAACAATATATATTTTCTGTATCAAAACATCTATCAGGAGAAATGACATTTTTAATAAATTGCGGATTACGAACGCACTGTACCAATCTTATTAAAAAGTCAATAATACAGAAAAATAAATAAATTTCACTAGCGGTATCAGAATTCTGAATCCGCTCGTAGTCATCAAACTTGCGATTCTGGTAACAGATGCCAATTATAATTTTGACTAAAATATCTCAAAAACGGTACGCATACTAAAGCTTTGACGCCACAAATTAATAACTGTTTTTGGTAGAAATTTTCACAAGAAACATTTAATACTACGGAAGATGGGTCACTTCCTTTACGCAATATACTATAGTTTAATCCTGCATTTAAGCTACATTATTTCTGTTAATAGCTTTTAAAAATCCCAAAAATGTATACAAAATTGAAATTGCAGATCAGAAATGCTCATAAGTTGCCTTTGTTTGTTGAACAAAAAATAACGATGATATAGGTTGCAAGAGTTCGGTGAACATAAAATTGGATAAATGCTAACCGCTCAAATCATTTCCCTATTTTGTCTTCCACACATACGTATATGATGAAAGAATGTGTAATTTAAGCGAATACCTACATGAGATATATAAATAAATGGATTAGCTGAAACAAACGTTTTGTATCATAAAGAGAAAGCATAGAAATACCATATACGAATATACATATTTTTGACACGGACAATATTATCCTTTCCCCAAGCCCACACCAATGGTTAAAAGACCATTTAATGATGAATATCCAGGGATATCAGTCAATCGTTTTACAAAATATATTACTCCATATATTTCTATTCATCCCTTAAGCAAAATTTTATTGGTACCCACATCTACCCATTCATCCATCAGTCGAAGTAACCATCTGAGCAAAAGCTCCCAAGCGTGCCCACCACCGTCACATTCAACAAAAACAAATATTGTTTCTAATTTATTCCAGAGTTTTGAAGACCCAGCTGTTCAATGACCGCAATTCGCCCATAATTCTTCTCTCATCCTCACAAATTGTGCAATACGTATGGTATATACACGTAGGTAAAAAATATGTGTACGTTTGAAGTAATAATGAAAAAACTCCGTACCTACCTACATACATATTAAGAGTATTTTCGGGGATGTATTTCACGCTAGTAAATAAAAATTAAGCAATAAATTCGGCTTAAAAGTTTTGCTAATTTGCATTATCGTTTTGTCTTGCAATAAATATTAAATTCCAACATTGTATTGCAAACATGTATCGGAGATTTAAATACGAAACAAGTTTAAGTATTTTATTAAATGTAGTTTGCTTTGCAATATTATTTTATTTACAGCGCTAACTATCTATTTACCAGAAATAAGAGAGCAAAGAGATATCCATCTTCTACCTCTCGTGTGAGGTCTTGAGAACAGCTGATCCTCTTCCCCAACCATAGTATTGAGGTGGATTGAAAGTCTTATTTGAAAATTCGCTCGTTTATCCGACATTTTTTAAATGTTCTGCGTTAAGTACTCAACACAGTGAGGAGGGCAAACGAACAAAGCGTATGTTCACGCTGTTTCCGCAGTTTCCGACTGCAGCACTACTGTGATTTCTGCTATCGAAGATAAGTTCTAAGCGGCGATAAAAGTCCAATCGGTAAATTTTCAATAATTGTTTACATCAATTTGACATTTCGTTTGAAAATTCAAAATTTATGTGTAACCAAGTTTTTCTCACAAAACCGATAAGTGGATGTTTTCGTGCTATTTTGAATTAGCGAGTTTGGTAACCTAAAAAAACGCGCTTATTGTTAAACAGTCAATTCATTTAAATTTGTTTCTTTTACATTTTTCACTCCTTACTTTTTTTGGAAACAGTTTGAAATTGTCACTGATAAACGCGATCTTTCTGTAAACTAGTAAAATAAAATATCAATTCGGCGTCTTTATATCTTTTCTGTTGATGATTATATTATACTCAATAATATAAACGTTTTTTTTTTTCACGAGTTAAAATGACTGCGAAAAGAATCGCATTCACAGTTGTACCTGTGAAAATTAATTCAAAACTTGGTTTAATTTTATTAATCTTACTGAATGAAAATAATCTACGAAAGAGTAAGCATATGCAAGTCAATTAGCATCAGAAATATATCAAGATTGTACAACTAGCATTGAATGCTACTAATCTATTCCCACTGATTTTTTCCATATGAAAAAAATCAAAATTTGAAAAAAAATATGTTTGGTACCAATATTTACATATATTGAGTCCAACGCTAAAATATGGGCAAATTAAACTGTGATTTTTGTATTTCACATATTTTAAAGATGAATTGATTTATGTTTAAAAGCCTGTTTTAACTGAGCCATACAAGTACTCAAACATGCAAATATGTATAAAAAATATAGGCACGTAAACGTACAACAAATGCGGGCAATAGCTAGAATTCTATGAATACTTCAGTTGTTTCCTACATTTGTTCACATATAAAATGAATATTATTGAAGAATACAGATATAGATATATGATGTAATAAATTCGTGCACAATGAATATAGAACAGAGTGTTTACTCCTAACTCCTTTTGGAGTACTGTTTTAATATTTATGTAGAGTAAATCCAGCTAGCTCACTTTTTTCACAAAACTAACGAATAAAAAAATCATAAAAGTACGCTTCCAAACAATATAACAAGTATAGTCAAATCTTCCATTAAAAGTAAACTGATTCTAGTCATTAACTGTGACCGAAATTGTAAAGGAAAAATATGCGGAACTTGCAACAATATTAGCTATAACATACATTTATATAAGTTGTAATGTACAGTACTAATTTTTTATATACAAAACAAGTTGAATAATGTAATAACAAAAACGTTTAAACAATATCTTATACATTTTACATATCTTTATATTTTATTTTGGTCTAGAGCATGAAAACATCCCATTGTTTCTTTGTTAAATATTCAATAATTTTGTAAAAACAATAGTTTAATGAAGAAAATATCGACTGAAATCATTTAATGTAAACTTAGAGAATATTTAATGTTAACATAAGATTTGTGTAAAATAATCAAATCTAGTACATAAGAAGAAAATCACTAATTTATAAATTTTATTTCCTGTAAATAATTTCTAAAATGAAAATGTAGCTTATAAGGAATTTAATTAAACAATTTTAAAAAATAGATAACCGCTTTTTTTACACCGCCTAATATTTTTTATTATCCTTGGTCTGAATATCCATAAATTCTAATCCAAGACTTTTGTGTGGTGTATAGTTCAAAGCGACAGTGGACAAATTGTAATATTAATAGTTGGAAATCAGTTAAGGCAGGTATGTATATTATAAATATTTTCTCCTTTTTATGCACTCTGAACTGAGAGTGAGATTTAGTAGTGAAACTTAAGAAGAAGCACACATTTTTGCGTGAGGGTTTTAACAGAAGATTGGACAATTTCAAAAGGGGATGAGGAAGCCATTTGTCCTTTGAGAGAATAGTTTTTTGTGCGTTCTTTGGCTCTGTTTGCGTTCATAAGAAGAGAGAGACTCATTGGATAAAATGTACTTTAATTTCAAGTAAATGCAATGGAAAAAAAATAAATGGATCACCATATTCTGTTTTACACGGTATTTAAATAACACGGTTTGGAGAAAAATAAAAAAGCATTCCGTTTGTACACTTTTTACAATCGACTTAGCGCAATGGCTACGTGATTGGAAAAGCGAACGTGAACTTTCAAAAACAACCCTCTTCCAGCAAATACGAACAATAAGATAAACTTCTTGGTATGCAAGAAGATTTAAACTGAATCATTGAGTTTTCCCATTGACCAAAATCTCAACAAAAGTAAATTTAAGTATCATAATTAATGAGTTAAACGTTTTTCTCTGCGAGTTAATCATTCTTTTCGCAAACAGTAAAACTGGGTTCGTAATACACAAAAATTCAAACGCAATCCTCCACGACCAAAAAATTTGCAGTGAAATGTCAGTTTGCGAATGAGCAAACTCCTTATGAATTGTCGGAGTTTCATATGATCATATGATTCATATGATCGAGCCGGGCAGGCGCTTTCAGCGAATTAAGGCCCAAACCCATAGAATCCGGTGCGTGCGTTGCGTCTTGTCAAATAATTGACAACTCATAAGAGCTAATAAGAGGGAGCGAGACAACAAGTGTGGGCTATATGTGGAATACATCAGAATACATGAAGTTGGCGAACTTTTAACTTTTCGTCCGTTTGACAGTTTATTCTCAAATGTGTGTATCTTTTATGCATGTATGTGTATCATTTTACTCTCCTGGTCGTGTGGGATTGTATGTATGTATACATATTTCGGACGCAACGCACGTATTTCATTTGGCACCTCTTTGCAGTCCGGCAAATACGATTTTTGTGGATGTCAACTGCAACGCACTCACCGGATTCTATGGGCTTGAGCCTTTAAGCAGAATATAAGACGACACTGGAAAGAAGACGAGAGCACTAGGGACTTAATTGAAGGGAAGAGTACCGCCTCAAAATAAAGAAGAAACAGCATGAGAAGTGCGTGTTCGAGGAAATGGAGAGGTGTTGCCGGAGAAATAATATCCGAGTATTCTTCCAACGGGTAAAACAATGGTTATAAACATCGGATAGAAACCTGTCGGGACAACTCGTAGTAGAGTCGCACTTGATAATGATAATCTGGTTTTAGGCGGTTAGTGCAGCCGGAATGTCTGCGGTACCAACCCATCTGTGAGATATGGTCAGAGGAAAACAAGTCCGACTAGTGAGTGATATAACGGAGACCACTTCAAATGAGCCAACTATCGGGGCATAAGCATCCCCAACATTGCGTAAAAGATCCTCCCTACCGTTTCGTGTTAACGACTGAAACCCTTATAAGTGCGGTTTCAGGAAAAAGCTAAGAGATGCAGAACGACACCCATCCCCTATTCGTCGATTTTAAGGTTGCATATGACAGCTATACAACGCGAAATCTCGCTGCTCCATCAAATTCACCGCGACCTTTAATGTAAAAAGGGGAAGGCAAAAGTCACTCGCTAACAGAAGCGACACGATCCACAAAAGTGAGTACAATTGTCAACGACCGCGGACGACATTGACGTCACGACATCATGATGAGCCGAACACAGCGAGCCGTCAATGAAGCGTTTCATTATGTTGAAACGGAGACGGCGAAAATTGGTTAAGCGTTCAATGAGGGCAAAAAGAGGTATATGTGGTCATCAAGCACATATCGACAACTCGGTCATCATCTACTTCATGCACCTTGGGTGCCAAGTTAACAGTACGAACAACCTCACTACCGCGATTCAACACAGAATAATTACGCTAACCGCTGTTTCTTTGAGCTCAATGGGAATTGAGAGCCTCTCGGAGGTTCACTGGTACTGTAGTGACACTAGAAAAAGAAGATGAAGACTAATAACATAAAAAAAAGTCGAAGTCCATAAGAATACTTTTTCTATTACCGTTTTATTTGATGTCGAACAAGGAGGTATCAACTGCCATTTTCAATGATTGGTTCAATATATATTTTGCCCTAGAAGTTAGGAGACATTTCGTTAACTCTGACAACTCATTCATATACAGTTTTTTCATTCGCAGAGAACTACGGGTGTAAACTGACACTTCACTGCCAATTTTTTTGTCGTGGTAGTTGTGGATTGCGTTTGCCTGTTTGTGTATTGCGATTTCAGCTTGAGAGTTCGCAAAGAGAATGATTGAATCGCAGAGAAAAACTTTTAAATCATTAATTAGGATACTTAAATGAAAAAACTCGATAATTCAGTTCCAATCTGTTTGCATACCAAGAAATGTAACTAATTGTTAGTTTTTGCTGGAAAATGGTTGAGTTCACGTTCGTAATTTGCCGCTCACACGAATGGGCCTTTAAGCTATGTTTGTAAAAGCCAACGCCTCGTAACAATCCGCACCAAGGCTAAATTCGCGAACATCACCACCCCGGACAGAGAACAAAGATGACAGCAGCTTCGACACCAAGATCGTTCTAGAAGATTTCAATGCTAAGCTGTGTAAGGCTGACATCTTTGCTAAATTCGTCGGGAAACTCAGCCTACACGCCACCACGTCCAGTAACGCAATTAGGCTGATGGACTTTGTCCTGGGACGCAACCTCTCTGTTGCTTGCATGCGGTCACCACACCTCAACATCTATAAAGGAACCTGGCGGTCTCCAGATCAAGCAACCGTCAACCAGACTGATCACGTGATCGATCGACGTCAGACACTCCACCAGTATTATTGATGTTCGAAGTTTCCGACGAGCCAATGTTGATTCGGACCATTTCCTTGTTAAAGTCAATTTAAGAATCAGGATATCAAGAGAACAACGGAGACGAGAAAGAACACAACGGGTTGACGTCGCAAAGCTACAATCGCAATGGACTGCTAAGATCTGCCCATCGAGTCTCCCAGAAACTCTCTATAAGTTCGACGCCGCCTACACAAACCACCGAAGAAGAATGGTGTCGCTGTCAAGAAGCCATCAAAGAAGCTGCCACTGATGTGCTCGGTTTCACGACACCACCCAGAAGGAACCCATGGTTTGACGACGAGTGTAGCATAAGCCAATAGATACAGAAAATTAAGATAAGAATAGCTTAGGGTACTCGTATAGGGTCAGTAGGTTAGGTGTACGAACGTTCTTTAAGTTAGTTAAGATAGTCTTAAGCATTTTTGTATAGCATGTAAGTAATTGAGATGGCTGGGTGTTGTGGGAATCGGGTAGGCACTGACTGGCGTCAACCTTGCGATGCCCACTGTTGCAACTTTTCCTACACACCAATTGTGATTATTTTACCTCCAAGGGGTAGCCATCATGTACTGGTTGTAGTTAAGCCGAGCTCAACCTGCTTATAAGTGCGACCTCTTGTCCTAGGGGTTAAAACAAAGGAACGTCCAGGTTGGGGGTTGTGCCGACGGGGTAACTGCCCGGCCACACAAAACAAAACTAGTTACGAAGCAACAACAAGCCTCAGAAATGGTTGATTTTGCTGATGACCAACACTGCAAACGATATCCGGACAAAGATTTTAGGATCTGTGCTAGAGATGTAAGACCTTTATAGGCCACGTGCAACCGGGCAATTAGCGGAAGCCCGCCATCCAAGAAATGCGGGATGGACCGGGCAAAAAAAGGATGAAAAACTGTGATACGTATTACGATGATTGCTACAAACAACAAAAACAGCGCCTATTTGGATGTGGATTTGTCGTTAGAGGCAGACTTAGGCAAGAAGACTTAACGTTCAGGTCCGTTAATAAGCGCCTCACGACAATTCGCTTCCAGGCTAAATTTGCCAACATAAGCCTTATATGCACATGCCCCCACAGAGGTAAAAGATGACGAAACCAAAGACAGGTTCTATGAGCTCCTGAACAAAACGAATGAGCAATGCCCCAGCTACGATATTAAAATTGTTCTTGGCGATTTTAACGCAATGCTAGTAAGAGAGAAGCACAGTCTACACAACATCACATCCGATAACGGATTTAGGCTGATTGTTTGCTGCACGGCGAAATGTTGTAGTAGCCAGTACAAGATTCCCACATCTCTATATTCACAAAGGAACATGGCGATCTCCTGATCAAACAACCATCAATCACATTGATCATATTGCGATCGACGCAAGGCGCTTCTCCAGTATTATACCTTGTTGTAGCCAAGGTAAGGTTGTGGATATCCCGAACACCTCCAAGACAAAGACATACTGTGAGGCAGTACAACATCGGCCGGCTACAATCGCAAGAGATTGCCAAATCCTATTCCGATCGTGTCTCCCTTAACCTCTTAAGAAATCCTACGTTGAAGACTAGTATCAGCATTGCCTAAAAGCCATCAGAAAAGCCACCACTGATGTGCTGGGTTTCAATCCGCCACCACAACGAAATCCCTGGTTTGACAATGAGTGTCAGCAGGCGCATGTAGCCAAGCAAGAAGCATACAAAGCGGCACTGCAAAGAAGGACAAGAGTTGTTCAGAAGCTCTACGAGCAGAAGAGGAAAGACGAACACCGGCTTCTCAGGAGAATAAAGAAGAAGCATGAGATGTGCGCGATCTGCAGTATTGAGGGGTAAAGTTAACCAGTCAAGGTTATAAAGTCCGAACCAAAGCCTGTAAGGATGATCAACGGATCATCGAGTAAAGTTACAGTCGATGCTGAAGAAACCATTTCTGCAGACTGTATAACGGCGACGAAGAACCAAATTCCGCTGTCAGGCAGAACGAACCATTTAACCCCAATGAAAGGGACGATGAAGATCAACAATTCCGTCCACCCGACCCGGATGAAGTGAGGATTGCCATATCTAAACTGAAATCCAACAAGGCTGCTGACCCGCAGAGCTTTTTTAAAGCCGCAGGCGATGATTTGGTAAGGAGCATGCACCAAATCACCTGTAAAATATGGTCGAAGCAAGACGTGACCGATAAATGGAAACTCAGCATTGTTTACCCGATTCATAAAAAAGGAGACCCTTTGAACTGCGCCAACTACAAAGGCATCAGTCTCTTAAGTATCGCATACAAGATCTTATCTGCCGTACGGTGTGTACGCCTAAAGCCATTGGTCAACAACCTGGTCGGTCCATACCAGTGTGGCTTTAGGCCAGGAAAATCCACCATCGACCAAATATTCACACTTCGGCAGATTTTGGAGAAAACCCCGGAGCAACAAATCGATACCCACCAACTGTTCATTGATTTTAAGGCCGCGTATGTTAGAATTTATAGAAACGAGCCAACAGAGCAATGTCTAGTTTTGGCATCCTTACAAAACTCGTACGTTTGTGTAGGATGACGATGGAGAATGCACGCTGCTCCATCAAGGTCGAAAAAACCTAACCGATACCTTTGATGTCAAAAAAGGGTTCAGACAAGGCGACGCGCTGCAATGCGACTTTTTCAACATCGTTATTGAAAGAATTGTTCAAAACTTGAACGCCAACACCAGAGGAACAATCTTTCAAACGTCTGTCCAACTACTCGCATATGCCGACGAAGAACGCAGCGTGATGTCAATAGCGCTTTCGGGGTATTGCAACAGAGATCGCGAAGATGGGTTTAGCGGTAAACGCGGGTAAGACCAAGTATATGCTGTCAACGAGAATGGACACTCAACACCGAAGTCTCGGTCAGAACGCCACAGCAGACAGATATAGGGGACCTAGGGACCGCCATCAATTCAGACAATGACACCAGCGCTGAAATCAAACGAACAATAACTCTTGCCAATCGGTGCTTCTTTGGGCTAAGAAAGCAATTGGTAAACAAATCTCTCTCTCGAACAACCAAGTTAACGCTTTAAAAGACCTTAATCGTCGCAGTCCTGCTACATGGCGCGGAAGCATGGACTCAAAGCGAATGAAGCAGCTCGTGGTTGCTTCGAGAGGAAAATTCTTCGTGTGATTTTCTCTCCCGTCTGCATAGATGGTGAATGGAGGAGGAGATATAACGACGAACTGTACGGGCTGTTCAGCTACATCGACTTAGCCAGAAGAGTGAAGACCAAAGATTGAGATGGCTAGGTCATTAAGAGCGAATGGAAACCAATGCTCTGGCCCGAAAAGTCTTCGAATCCACCCCCGAGGGACGGCACAGTAGAGGAAGACCGCGACTCAGGTGGCGCACGCATGTGGAAAGGGAACAACTACTAGGCGTGTGAAACTGGACACAGCTAGCTAAAGATCGAGCTGGCTGGAGACGCTTGTTTGTTGAGGCCCAGGTCCACCCCGGACTGTAGCGCCACCTTAAGTAAATAAGTATGTAATTGAATAAAAAAAACAAAAAAACAAAAATAAGAAAAGGTCTACAAGGCAACGCTGCATCGAACAACGAGGGCTGTTCGTGAGCACTACGAACAGAGGAGAAGGGAAGAGAACCAACTTTCAGCGCGCGGTCGAAAGATGGAGAGGTGTTATGGCAGGAAAGACGTCCGAAAGTTGTATCAAAAAGTGAAACAATTATCCAATGGATATACAACTCGGACAGAAGCGTGTCGGGATAAAAATAAACAATTGGTAGTAGAGTCGCAGTCGATACTGAGAATCTGGACAGATCATTCTGTAGACTGTTAAACGGCGAGGAGGACCAAAATATCCCAGTCAGGCAGAATGGATCTGGACGATGACATACGAGAAATCCGTCCCCCAGACTTAGAAGAGCTCAAGATTGATATCAATATCAAGACTGAATTCAGCTTCTTCCGCTTTTGACAAAGTCCATGCCTCCGCGCCATATAGCAGGACTGAGATGATTTAGGTCTTGTATAGCGTTACCTTGCATGTTCGAGAGAGAGATTTGTTTACCAATTGCTTTCTTAGCCCAAAAAAACAGCGATTGCTAAGAGTTATTCTTCGTTTGATTTTAGCGCTGATGAATGAATTGATAGCGGTTCCCAGGTAGACAAAGTTTTTTAAGTAATAAAACTAAGAGTGCTCTTTTTAACAAATTAAGGAAGGTTTATTCAGTTGTAAGTTCTTTTTTTACAAATTAAAGATTTTTGTTTGAGCAATTATTTTTAATTCACTATTCAACAGAGTTGACTTCAGTCGTTGACGATAATTCCTCGACTGCCTCTCATCTGCTAAACCCAAGCCGATGCTCCGGCTTTATCTCTCCCAGGAGATGAAGCCGGAGAGATAAAGCCGGAGATGGAAGCGCGCTTGAGAGTGTGCTTACTTGCACACTTGATGTTTGTTGAGCAAACAACAGGTGCTGAGCGAGCAGAGATAATGGATAATGGATCCATTATCTCTGTGAGAGAGTCAGTGCAGTTCCGTGAGAACCAATGAGGTACATCATTTTGTTACACTTCCACCCCCAAGAATTTTTGTTCTCCAAAAAGTATATATGGGGTGGCGCTACAGCCCATAGAGGGCCAGGGCCTAGCTTCTCAGCAACCACTCGTCTTGTGCGTGCTATTGTTCTTTCACGAGTGCAAGGGACCTACAGTTTTATGCCGACTCCGAACGGCCAAGTTTGAGAAGCTTTTTCTAGACAGGAAATACTCTTTGAGCATTGTCAGTGACTCGAAAGAGGTGAGGTCGTGAAACTTATTTTTATCGCTCAGAGCTGGATTCGAACCTACGACGTCGAGGTTGGGGTCGACGCACATACCCACAACGCCACGGCACCCCAAAAAGTACTTCTGTATAAATGTATTCCTTATACGATTACTCATTCTCTTTTGTATAGTAATATAAACATGAACAAATGAACAAATATTAATATAAATGAACAACATGATAAGGTTAACATTTAATAGTAACAAATATGACTAATGGAATCCAGAAGCAAAATTAAGATACTTAAATTCAAATTTATGTGACTGAAAATAAAACGCTGCAAATTAACATTGTTGGCATTTAAGTTAAGTTAGCTGGGTTCATTTGAATGGTTTTATTTTTATATTTACGCTTTTTAATTTATTTACCTTTAACATTCATCTTTACAGCACATAATAATTATTTGTATTTAATAATAGATTTTAATATTTAATGATTGATACAAATTAACAATTTTCATTTTTGTGCATGGGTTCATTAAAAAATTTTGATGGCTTCGTTTCTGAACGGAGTTTTCTCATTTCCAACCATAATATTAGCACAGATATAAACCTAAATTGGTTTTAATTTTCATAAGCTTTCGTTTAATGATTCCATTCTATTTCAAAAACAAATTTTGGCATTACTGAACATTTCTGAAAAGCTTTTGACGTTATACCACTATTTTGTCATTCCTTAATCAGTTGTAATTTCAAATATTTGTTTAAGTAGTCATAGAAAATAATGAAAGAAAAGGAAATATCCAAGCAATTATAATTACCAGGAAACAAATAATCAGAAGGAGGCAAATTACAGAAAACAAATTAAAGATCAATAACAACTAAATAACAAATGTAGAAATGATGACTGGTGTATTCTTCTTTTAGTTAAATCTGTACGTATGTATGCTTTTGTGTGTCACTTTATTCAAATTATAAAAATTCCTGGTATTTATATTTCCTTTTAAATTGTTTCTTATAATACTTCGTATTCCTTTTCGTAGCGCTGTCAATAACGTAATTACCATCTTTTTTAAAGTTCGATAGTTTCCTATAACGTGGTTGGATTTTGTCAACGGTTCTGTTTATAACAATGTCACTACATTGTTTTAGATCGACACTTCTATCTCTATTTGATTTTCCTATTCTTATTTCTTTTTCGATTCTAAACTTGTTTGCTAGCGATTCAATATCTGTCTTGCTTAAGTTTTTTGTTAAGAAATCTATGGGTCGAAGTTTAGTATTTGTGTGGATTGTTCGATTATAAATATTAATGATATTAAACAATTTTTCGTCTAATTCCGAATGGTCCATGGCTGCATTTCTAATCCTTAGGCTTTCATTTAATGTGCCATGCAATCTCTCGATGTCACCATTACCTGTTTTAAGTAAAGCAGGGGTTCTATGAAACGAAATTTCATTGTCTTTTAAAAATTGCTCCACGGCTGCATGTAATATACATGTATCACTATCAGACACGATTTTATTTGGTTTACCCAAGAATTGTATTCTTTCTTTAAATGCTTTTAATATCGCAATCCAATTCCTATCCTGTAATTTATGTATGGTGGCATATTTAGTGAATTTATCTATTGTTGTCAGATACATTTTATTACGTTCAGGGAACCAAATGTCAACATTAATGATGTCATTAAAATGTAGTGCTGTCTCAGAAATTTGCATAGGGATTTTCAGTGGTCTCCGATCGTGTTTTGCTATGTTACATATATCGCAATTGTTAACAAATTTTTGTATTTCGATTTTAAGATTTGGATAATAGTATTTTTCTTTGAGTTCCAGGAACATTTCATCAATACCCCTATGATTTTTGCTGTGGTGTTCAGCTTTGATTAGAGAAATTAGGTCATTTTTGTCTGTTATATCTTTAAGTTTACAAGTAGCTTGTAATAACTTCAGGTTCTTGTTCATCGAAAAGTATTTTATGTACAGATTTTGAAATTTTATAAATAATTGCAGGTCCTCACAATATAAACAAACAAGTCCTTTATCTATGAGGAGCATTTTCATAATATTTAATAACCCATTTCCGTCTGCTATTTGAACAAAATTCTGCACCTTTTTATGTACTATTTTTATGAACACTTTTTCCTATTTTCCATAGGATAGATATTTGTATAAATTAATAGCCTTTTCCGTTAGGTAAATGTGGTTTGATTCGTCTTCAGGAGCGCTGTGAATTGTAGCACCGGTGGAAGTAACTTCTTCATTACCATAACCAACCAATGTATTTGACGTAGTAACTTCTTCATTACTATCGGAGGCATTCAAAGCGTCCTCATTGACAAACATGTTTTTTTGATAAGCTTCTTTGCTTGTCTCATTACATTGTTTACCCTCAGAAACCTGCTCAAAGTATCTGCTAAGTCCGTCGGCTACACAGTTTTCCTTGCCTTTTAGATATTCCACATTAAAATCATATTCGTTGAGCATAATCTTCCACCTTTGGAGCTTCATATTCGGTTCCTTTATTCCGTTCAACCATATTAAGGGCTTGTGATCGGTTCGAATAGGGAACTTCCTGCCATACAAATACGTTTTGAAATATTTCACGGACCAAACCACAGCCAGTAGTTCCTTTTCAATAACGGAGTAGTTAAGCTCATGGTTACTGAGCGTCCGCGAAGCATAGGAGATGGGATGGTGGTTTTGGATGAGAACTGCACCTAATGCAAAAGCCGAAGCATCGGTAGTGAGTACAAAAGGTCTTGCAAAATCGGGGGTTTTTAAAATAGGTTCGGTAATAAGCAATGTTTTTAAGGTATTAAAAGCTTGAGTGTATTGAGGGTCGCATGCTTTAATCTTTTCGGATTTTTTTAAATACCTTATCATCGGATAGGCAACTTTTGCGTAGTCCTTAATAAATTTGCGATAGTATCCAGTAATTCCAAAGAACTGTCTAATACCTTTAATTGTTATGGGTAATTTCATTTCAACTATCGCTTTAACTTTTTTAGGGTCTGGTTTAATGCCATTGTTTACGACAATATGGCCCAGGAAACTTGTGGAGAGTTCGGCAAACTGGCATTTATTCACTTGAATTTTCAAATTAGATTCTCTCAACTTTTCAAAAACTTTTTTCAATGAATCTATGTGTTCTTCGAAGCTTGTTGAGAATATTAATATGTCGTCCATATATACAACACATATTTTATTTATTAACTCCTTCAGAACGTCGTTCATGAGTCTCTGGAATGTCGCCGGAGCATTTTTAAGCCCAAACGGCATCCTAAGAAACTCATAGTGACCGTGCTTGGTTGAAAAAGCTGTTTTCGCAATGTCACGGGGATCGACTTCAATTTGGTGGAAACCTTTTACTAGATCAATAGTTGAGAAAAAGTTGCATTTGCCTAATTTGTCGAAAAGGTCTTCCATGTTGGGCAACGGATAACGATCGTCTATTGTTAGGTCATTGAGCTTCCTATAATCTATAACTACTCTCCACTGATTTTCACCGTTTCTATCCTGTTTTTTTGGTACAACCCATAAAGGTGCGTTATAAGGACTACTGCTCGGTTGGATAATTTTTTGCTGTAGCATGTCATTAATCTGCTTATTGATTTCGTCCGAGTGGATTTCCGGGTACCTATAAAGCTTGCTGTAGATCGGAATCTCATTTTTGGTATTAACTCTATGTCTAACATTGCTGGTAAAAGTTAACATATCACCCTCTTTATAAAAAATGGATTTGTACGACAGAAGTAGATTTTTCAATTTAGCTTTATCGGAATAGCTTAAATGACGAGCAAAAATTGTATTATCGATTCTGTTTTTATAAATTTCATTGTTATGAATGGCTGGAAGTTCGGAATTCTGATAACATCCAGGATAAGCTTCTACTAAAATAAAAATGTATTACTACATCGTCAACAATTAATGATCGTTTTTTGTAATCGATGATAGGATTTAGGTTGCAGAGAATATTATTTCCTATTATCCCATCGAATGAGTTATGGAAATCATATTCCAAAAAATCTGCAAAGTGATTGTCTTTTTGAAATTCCCTGAAAAGAGGTATCCTGTACATTATATTAGATTTTATACACCCACCAAACGCTCTTAGTGTGTGGTTTTCAGATTTTACTCTCCACTTCGGGTAACAGAGATTAGGGTTTATTATACTACACTCGGCCCCACAGTCAATTATGAATCTGAGCGGCCTTGTGTGACTGTTTACGATTATATAGGGTAATCGTTTTCCCGGCTGTTGTGAAAATTTGGGGTGTTATTAGCACTTTCTTCGTTCAAGGCTATGTCCATAGGCTCACTTTGTCTATACCTATTATATGACTGTCGAGACTGGGCACTAGGATTATAATTATTTTGTTGATCATTGGAAGTATGATTAAAGTTCGGTCTTTGCGTAGACTCACCCTGGTGGTACCTATTATTTTGTCGATTTTGAATGCTGGCATTACTGCCGTTTCGGCGTTGTTGTTCGTTTCGTGTATAATTATAATTTTGCCTTTGTGGTCTGACATGAGAATAATCCTGACTTACAAGATATTGACGATGATTAACATTCTGATACCTGTTTTTGTTTGGTCCTGACAATTTATGACCAACCTCCACAACAATTTGATATGCCTTATTTAGGGTCTGGGGATTTCGGCTAAAGATAATTGTTTTTGCGGGTTCCGGGAGGTTGTTTTTAAAAGCTTCTAGTGCTATTCTATTATTAGATGAAATTAAATCCCTACCTATCTGATTGTTGTTTAATAGGAATGCATTATTTATTCTACCTAGAAGTTCATTAATGCTATGATAATAATCCTCAATAGTCGTTACTACTTTAGCGGTTCTAATTTTATCAAGGAGGGTATGTGTCGAAAGCTTTTCACCGAAATTCTCTTTAATTATTTTTCTTATTTCGTTCCATGAATTAACTCTTCCGTATTTTTGCAATTCGCATCTAGCTCTTCCTACTATCTTATCTTTTATGTAACCTAACAAAAGTTGAATAGTAGTCGCATCGAAACACTCAAAAGCGGCTGTTAACGAGTAAACTCTGTCCAGAAACTCCACTGTACAGCTCTCATCTCCGTTAAGTTCTTGGAGCTTACTTATTAAATCTAACATAATTTTAAATTTTTCTGCCGCCTGAAGGGCTTCCATCTTAATTGGTGATGTTGGTAATATTTCAGCTTACCGTATCGAATTAGAGATAGTAGCAGACGCTACTATTGATGTGCCAAAATCACTAAGGCCAAGCGCGGCTGATAAAAGCTTCCGTTAGTATGCAAGTTGTTGTTGGTGTTGGGCTGCTTTCCAGAAATGATGAATTACAGAACACCGGAACATTGATGACCATGTACCAGGAACACGTTTCTGTTAACGTTCGCTTTTATTTATTAAGCTTATTCAATTAATTTCCATTTAGTTTGTTCTTTTTTTTTTATTTTTTTTGCTAGTGGAATTTTTCACTGGGTGACTACAATCACTAATTGATTTTTGTGAATTTTGGTATTTATTAACTTAGCTTAATCCTTCCAAAATGATTATTGTTAAACTATTAGCGATTTTATGTTTTTTTCAGTTTTAGGGAGCTTAAGCTGAGCTTCGAATTGAAAACCACGTGGTTATTCTTTATTTCGAATATTCGTAATTTTTGCACTTTTTTCCGACTGCGCCAGATAAGTAATAAAACTAATAGTGCTATTTTTTAACAAATTAAGGAAGGTTTATTCAGTTGTAAGTTCTTTTTTTACAAATTAAAGATTTTTGTTTGAGCAATTATTTTTAATTCACTATTCAACAGAGTTGACTTCAGTCGTTGACGATAATTCCTCGACTGCCTCTCATCTGCTAAACCCAAGCCGATGCTCCGGCTTTATCTCTCCCAGGAGATGAAGCCGGAGAGATAAAGCCGGAGATGGAAGCGCGCTTGAGAGTGTGCTTACTTGCACACTTGATGTTTGTTGAGCAAACAACAGGTGCTGAGCGAGCAGAGATAATGGATAATGGATCCATTATCTCTGTGAGAGAGTCAGTGCAGTTCCGTGAGAACCAATGAGGTACATCATTTTGTTACAATATACGTTACAATACCCACCAAAGCGCCATTGACATCGCTCATATGCTAGTAGTTGGATGGACTTTTGAAAGATTGTTCCTCTGGTGTTGGTGTTCAAGTTTTGAACAATTCTTTCAATAACGATGTTGAAAAAGTCGAATTACAGCGCTTCACTTTGTCTGAATCCTTTCTGACATCAATGGCTCGGTTAGGTATTTACAGAACTTGATGGAGCAGCGTGCATTCTCCATCGTCATCCTACACAAATGGAAGAGTTTGGTAAGGATGCCAAAGACATTGCTCTATTAGCGCGTCTCTATAAATGCTAACATACGCGGTCTTGAAATCGATGAACAGGTGTTGGGTATCGATTTGTTGCTCCGGGGTTTTCTCCAAAATCTGCCGAAGTGTGAATATTTGGTCGATGGTGGATTTTGCTGGCCTAAAGCCACACTGGTATGGACCGACCAAGTTGATGACGAATGGCTTTAGGCGTTCACACAGTACGGCAGTTAAGATCTTATAGGCGATGTTAAGGAAACTTATCCCCCGATAGTTGGCGCAGTCAAAGGGGTCTCCTTTCTTGTGGATCGGGCAAACAATGCTGAGGTTCTATTCATTGGGCCTGTTTTCCTCCGACCATATTTTACAGGTGAGTTGGTGCATGCTCCTTACCAAATCATCGCCTGCGGCTTTAAAAAAGCTCTGCGGGTCAGCAGCCTTGTTGGATTTCAGTTTAGATATGGCAATCCTCACTTCATCCGGGTCGGGTGGACGGAATTGTTGATCTTCATCGTCCCTTTCATTGGGGTTAAATGGTTCGTTCTGCCTGACAGCGGACTTTGGTTCTTCGTCGCCGTTATACAGTCTGCAGAAATGGTTTCTCCATATCTTCAGCATCGACTGTAACTTTACTCGATGATCCCTTGATCATCCTTACAGGCTTTGGTTCGGACTTTATAACCTTGACTGGTTAACTTTACCCCTCTATACTGCCGATCGCGCACTTCTCATGCTCCTTCTTTTTTCTCCTGAGAAGCCAGTGTTCGTCTCTCCTCTTCTGCTGGTAGAGCGCCTGAGCAGCTCTTGTCCTTCTTTGCAGTGCCGCTTTGTATGCTTCTTGCTTGGCTACTTTCGCATGCCGACACTCATTGTCGCTGTGGTGGCGGACTCAAACCCAGCACATCAGAGGCGATATCTCTGATGGTTTTTTGGCACTGGTCTTCAATACTTGATGCTGTCGGCGTAGGATTTCTTAAGGGGTTAAGGGAGACACGATCGAACTTTCTCATAGTATGTCTTTGTCTTGGCTGTGTTCGGGATATCCGCAACCTTACCTTGGCTACAACAAGGTGGTGGTCCGAGTCAATGTTGGCACCTCGGAACGTTCGGACATCTATAATACTGGAGGCGTGCCTTGAGTCGATCGCAATGTGATCAATCTCATTGACGGTTGATTGATCAGGAGATCGCCATGTTCCTCTGTGAATATAGAGATGTGGGAATCTTGTACTGGCTACTACAACATTTCGCCGTGCAGCAAACAATCAGCCTAAATCCGTTATCGGATGTGATGTTGTGTAGACTGTGCTTCTCTCTTACTAGCATTGCGTTAAAATCGCCAAGAACAATTTTAATATCGTAGCTGGGGCATTGCTCATTCGTTTTGTCCAGGAGCTCATAGAACCTGTCTTTGGTGTCGTCATCTTTCTTCTCTGAGGGGGCATGTGTGCATATGAGGCTTATGTTGGCAAATTTAGCCTGGAAGCGAATTGTCGTGAAGCGCTCGTTTGCAGATAAACGATAAGACTTCTTGCCTAAGTCTGCCTCTAACGACAAACCCACTTCCAAATATGCGCTGTTTTTGTTGTTTGTAGAAATCATCGTAATACATATCACAGATTTTATCCTTCTTTTCCCCGGTCCATCCCATAGCACTTCTTGGATGGCGGCTATATCAGCTTTGCAGCAGTCTAGGGCTTCCACTAATTGTTCGTCTGCACGTGGCTTCACGTTATTGATGGCGGTTGAGGTAGCATGGTCCTAGCATGTGCACAACCTTCGTAGGATCCTTCCCATTCTTCTTCTTGACCTTAAGTGACCCAACTGAACCCATAATAGATACTGTTGTTATTTTTACGTTCCCTGTGCACGACCTCAATTTCTGCACCTCCCATACATCGTCCCGAATCCGAGCACGGTTTTCCTGTAAAGATCGGCTGACCTTTGGTTCGTGAAGGACAGGAGCTTCACGTGGCCCAAATGCCAACCAGAATCAAATTTCAGCTCGTGTTGACGCCGCGTTCTATCTTACTGAAATTAGAAGGAGATATGCCACAGTCAACGACGCTTCTATCTATCACGGCGAAAGTGAGAACTCCTTTCAGTATCTCAATGTATGACCGTAGCAGTTCATCGGTGCATAAAGCACTACAGGCCCAAACCCATAGAATCCGGTGCGTGCGTTGCGTCTTGTCAAACAATTGACAACTCATAAGAGCTGATAAGAGGGAGTGAGACAACAAGTGTGGGCTATATGTGGAATATATCAGAATGCATGAAGTTGGCGAACTTTTAACTTTTCTTCCGTTTGACAGTTTATTCTCACATGTGTGTATCAATTATGCATGTATGTGTATCTTTTTACTCTCATTGTCGTGTGGGATTGTATGTATGTATACATATTTCGGACGCAACGCACGTATTTCATTTGGCACCTCTTTGCAGTCCGGCAAATACGATTTTTGTGGATGTCAACTGCAACGCACGCACCGGATTCTATGGGCCTGGGCCTTACCTGTCTGCTTGAGTTTCTTTGACAGGTTGGGCGATTGCTCCGCCTAGATGCGGGGCTTCCGGGTACATTTCCCTCGGCCAGAATCTAAACTATTTTTTAGCCCAGGTCAGTAGAAATTTGCGAAAATGTTATTTGAACAAAGAAAACTGTTCATGATTTCTACTCCAAATATATACAGATACCTGGCGTTGTAGGTTCTAATGATGGATAATATTGTTTCCCCTTCAACAAATAAACATCTGTTCCATAACAGAAAGCGAAAGTTTAGCTTAATGTTTAACTTCTTCTTCTTTGATTGGCGCTACAGTCCGTGGTGGACCTGAGCCTCAACCAACACGGAGAGGCATGTTCTTTCGCCAGCACGATCTTTCGCCAGCTGCCTCCAGTTGCGCACACCAAGTTGGTTGAGGTTCTTTTCCACTTGTGTGCGCCATCTAGTGCGAGGACGTCCTCTGTTGCGCTGTCCCAATGGCTCGGTGTCGAAGACTCTTAATGTTTAATGTTTAATGTTTAACTCGTTTGTTTAAAAAAAACCAAAAGGCACCAAACCTTCCTTCTCTGCCAACTTCTCCCGATATTTTCAAATCCCCTTCTAATACTCGGTTTTTCAGTCATTATGTTAACCTAAATATAATTTTGTTGCTTATTTAGAGTTTTGCTCCTGAAATACAATCATGTTTAATTAATATGTTAACTTGTTTACACACACAACAAACAATTAACATTTTCCGCTTTGTTGTTCTCACTTCCGCCAAAAAACGTATGTGAAAATTTTCGACGGAAAACTCATGATATAGGAAAAGGGATTTTTTCACGTGGAATGCTGTTCGAGCGAAACTTACAATAAGGCTGGTATTGTTTTGTATTGCTCAATGAAGAAAAAAAGTTGCATCCAATCCGTTCATTCGTTGAGATGGAAAAATTTCATAGAAACTTGATTTTGTCGTAGGTCAAGTTGAACAAAATCTGACAAAAATGCGTAAAGCAAACCACATACGATGCCTCGTGTGTCAATATGTCTGTAGTGTACCAATATGCATCATGTGATAGTCGTTAGTTAACGATCGTCGACCTAGTCTGGTATTGTGAATGTCGGTCTCAGTCCATATTATTGAAAAAAGGAAAATCACAAAGCAAAAATGGATTTGTATAAATGTGTAGCAGACGAATGTATGCAGACCATCACATGATAACGGGGAGGCTTGGCCGAATTGAGTTACCACCGGAATTCGATCATTTTCGTTGTATGAAGTGAAATGTGATTATCTTTATTTGTCTATGATGATACTCTTTCCATTATATGCAGCTTCAAGAAACAGGTAAGGTACAAAACATTAAAACAATATAACTGTAACGGTTAATAAATACCGAAGTCATCTCTATGCAGGAAAACCATTTGTATTTACTTAATTACTCCAACAAAAATCACGTTCCACTAACCACAGCTGACATATGTTTCAATATTCTCTAAAAGACAGATATATATAAACATGTATTTAAGTAGACAAAACAATAATTATATTTTGTATAATATATCTCACTTTCAATAATATCGGCACATCTTTCTAAATACGCATCAGTATTTGAGTCCTGACGTGGTCTTTCAGAAACCTGAAGACAATAATCCGGGCCATAATCCAAAAAGAACTTATCGCTATCAGGAATATCGTCACTCAGTTCTGTACCACACACCGCTGCAGTTATTTGAGTCCAATAGCGGGTTGTATTTGGAAAATTATAGCCTCCTCCTCCTAAAAACAATGTTGGTAATTGCGGTTTCATGATGAACCTAATACATTCCAATAAATCATGTGGGTATAGATTAGAACCGCCAAGTGGGTCTCCAGCTATAATGTCCCCGCCACATTGTATAACGCAAATCTGTGGTTGATAGCTCTTTAAAACACGATCTACCACTCTGCATTTCATAAAAAAAATTTATATAAATTGCTCTAACTTGTATTACGATTCAGCTTGATACCTTTTAAAGTACTTGACAAAACGTTCACCTTTGATTCCGCTTTTAAAAGGGAAATTAGCTGCATAACCCTTACCATTCGCAAAACCACAATCATCACTCGCACCACTACCTGGATAAAACCCAGCCTCATGTTGATGGAAGGATAATGTAAATACTCTTTTTGTAGTTTCGAATGCTTCCTGAACTCCATCACCTGATATGAATTCGGAATTATAATTAGGAACATATTTCAATTAGGGCCTACCGTGATGAATGTCTAAGTCAACGTATAGAATTCTCTCAAATTTCTTTCTTAATACGAGAATACCAAGTACAATGTCATTGACATAACAATAACCTCCAGCCTTGTCCCGGTGTGCATGATGCCATCCTCCATTCCAATTAAAAACTATGTCTGCTCGTCCATAATTAATTTCATTACAGCATGTCATTGTGGCTCCAGCAATGCATGATGCATAATTGAATATGCCATTCCAGATTGGGCAATCGAATCCTTAGCGAAAAATATTTTAAATTCATTCGTTACTAGTGTCGATTTATTCACCTAAGCCAAACTCAGAGTCTTCCATATCTGAATCACTTTCATCTGCAGCAGACCTCTTCATAAGGAATTCTATATAGTCACTTGAATGGAAACCTCTCAAGTCAGCAGCTTTACATATCTTTGGTACTAAAACATCCAAATAATTCAACAGCCCGTATGACTTTATGAGCTCATGAACCATTTCGGCCTAAGATTGTTGACTTATTTAAATTATAGGTGATAATCGATGTGTTGTTATATTTACCCGGTGTGGCACGACAGGATTCTTACAACTTTCTTGTATCAAATATTCACTGTATACATATTTAATTCGAGAAGAATGCATAATACCTTGATAATTTCAAACAATATTTTAAAATACAAACAATATTAGTAGTACTAGATTTATTCAGATTTCCTTTTTCAAGTTTACAGTAAGAGTAATAGTGTTAAGTACATTCAGTGACACTTAAAAACAATACAAATTGTTGTCGGCGACTAATCAAGAGTTGATAGCAATTTGCTTTTTAATGAATATTTAGATTTACATATGTATACAAAATAATTATGAGGGAACAAATTCAGATATGAATTATACAAATGCAATAACAACGAACTTAAAACTAAAATAAAATTCAAATACAAAACAGACAACATAGAATACGTAGATAAGAGAGCATAGAAATATTCGTCTTTCCAGTCTGGAATATCACTCTGCCTTCCCAAATACTATCATTATGGGATCACTATTTTATTTTGACCATAAATGAACTATGCAATAATAATAACAAAAATAGAGTATTATAACATGCGTAAAAGAAGTTTATATAGTAATTTGAATTTAAAAATGAAAACAAAGTACTAGAAACTGCGAGTAATGGAAATGCGTATACATATTTTGTGCACAGCATACATATTTTGTGTATAAGTTAAGAACTAAAATGCTTCAATTTACAACTTCTTTTGGGACACCATCATTTTAAATTAAGTAGAGAAATAAGATGTTTTTGAGTTATCGATAAATATGTAATGTTATAATGGCAATACGATATAATTCAGGTGAATTTTGTTAAGGTGTTAAAGTACACACAAATGCCAAAGAAAAGCCATACATATGTGTGGGAATTTTCGGAATTTATATATCATCATAGAAATAACATTGGTATGAAGTGTGAATAATTATTTCCAAATTGAATTTAAAGACCAAATTAGGTTTTGTTTCAACCATTATAGAATATTTGGACAGCAAAATATTTGAATTCAAATGTAACGTGTCAACGGTCAATGCATTCCAATATTCTTCCAGTGGTGTGAACATACCTTCTGAACACAATCGGTCATTTAAGCTCCTCCTCCTTTCGGTGGTGAATAGTAATCGTTTGAAATAACGCTCAAATAAATGCGTTTCTTTTCAAATAAATGCTCTCTTTCACCTCATTATTTTGGGGGAAGCCTTTCAGCTGTTCGAGACGGCTTTCATATATTCACAGACGCTACAAAAACAACAAGCTGTCCAAAAGGGGTTCGAGGCAAGAGACGAGGGAGATGGATATCTCTATTAGTTCATTTATGCAATTTTAAGCTCGCGCCATGATTTTTTCAAATTTGCCCTTAATACTGTCAAAATGTTATAAAACAAAAATCTCAATATATGTACATACATGCATACATACATACTGTCAAAATAATGTCAAATGTGTAACCGACTGGAAGTTCCAGGGGAATGTTTGCGAATTGAACAATGTTAAATAAATATTCATGATTTTGCAAATGAATGCAATGTATTACCAAAATTCGAAAAAATTTTGGGCGGCAGCGTCTGGGATTAGAGAAGTTAAAAAAGAGCGATAAACTGTGCGACACAGATTTTTCAAGAAAAATGTTTGCCATCCCTTTTGGTACATACCGTCGCTTAAGTGCTTTACGATTTAAAGCCGCTTTTCAAAACTTTGGGGACTCCAGTATCTAACGATAGTGAGAAGTGATAATTGCGAAACATTGAAGCAGAACGACAGCAGGTTATCAACATTCAGTCTGCTATAAAGCAGCCAGATTGGTTGCAGAGCAAGCTACATGATAGGCCAAAATCAAGATTAAATGTGAACGAATTTCTAAAAGAAACAGTTTTGTTTATTTTTGCGGTAGGCTGTATCGTACAAGTCATTTATGCCTACAATATCTACGGCAGACCCATCAACAAGCTTAACATTTACAATGTTAAAGCATTTGGATGCAATCTGGTTGCCCCACCCCCAGATTTCGTAGAACACATTCGAGAACTGGAATATATGTTCTTGAAAGTGTTCTACGAATGTTACCATCAGAAGGGTGTAGCAAAGCAACTTGCCGAACTCGATTTAAGTGATCCCAGTTTCAGGAATAAAATTGTCCGCTTTTCGCATTTATGAAAAAATACTTATACATGTTGTATTCCATTATAATTTTATTTATATTTCTTCTATACGATTTACTTTTCCATTTATTTATAATAGTAATATGGGTGGCGCTACAACCCGTAGCGGGCCAGGGCCCGTAGAGGGCCAGGGCTTAGCTTCTCAGCAACCACTCGTGTTGTGCGTGCTAATGTTCTCTCACGAGTAAAACGGACCTACAGTTTTATGCCGACTCCGAACGGCCGAGTTTGAGAAGCCGTTTCTAAACAGAAAATACTCTATGAACATTGTCAGTGACTCGAAAGAGGTGGGGTCCTGAAAATTATTTTCGTCGAACAGAGCTGGAATCGAACCTACGACGTTGAGCTTGGGGTCGACGCACATACCCACAACGCCACGGGCCACAATTTTCCATTTATTTACAAAATCTATTAATATATGTATTATCAGCTTGTAGTTCGAATGCAATAGGCTTCTCGGGGAAACTGAACTCCCGGAAAAAAATTGTCTAACGCAACATAAGCATACCTCAAGAGTGGATCGGAAATACTTTGAAAAATATTCAATACTTCATTCTGGAGGTTTGTTCGGTCTTTTCAACTGCATGTTGGCATAAATGACAGGAAGATTTGCCGTTCTGTCACTGACATAAAATCACACACAAAAAGAAAAATATTTTGCATTACATAACATCAATAAAACAAAAATTTTTACATGCAATCTGATGAAGAATATTGCTACCTGTGAATGTGATAATAATCTCACGTTAAAGGCCCTGTTGCGAGTCGAAAAGCACCTGCTCACTTAGGTATAATAAGTAGGCGCGCCGCGCCCACTGTGTATTTTTAATAAAATTGAAAACCAAGTCATCTTATCCTTCTCCTATTTGGCATTTGGAAAACAAACGAGAAGACGTGATCGTTTTATAATAACTCTTATTTAAATAATAATATACCTAACCATCCGAAACAGTAAGCCTTCATTCTGTATTTCAAATCTATCAAACTAATTGTAATCTTTAAATTAATAAAGGTATTTTTGAATATAAGCCTACAATTTGGTATGCATTTCTAAAACGTCTCGCACGCCGCCGATTTAGCGGCGCTGGTAGTTGACGCTTCAAGCTGCGCCAACAGGCTCGTTCATATGAACGGCGAACTGCGAACGCGAACTCTCGGAAACTACTTTTTTTTTCCAGCAAATGTAAGCAACAGGTTAAGGCCCATTCATATAAGCGGCGAACTACGAACGCAAACTTTCAGAAACAACCCTTTTCCAGCAAATATGAGCAAAAAGTTATATTTCTTGGTATGCAAAAAGATTTTAACCGAATTATCGAGTTTTTTCGTAGACAAAAATCCCAATAAAAGTTAGTTTAAGTATTCTAATTAATGATTTGAAAGTTTTTCTCTGTGAATCAATCATTCTATCCGCGAATTGTCAAACTGAATTCGTCATACACAAACGCAATCCAAAGAAGAAAACGCGATCCACAAACTCACGAACAAAAAATTCGCAGTGAAGTGTCAGTTTGCACCCGAATGAACGTAAATGGTTGCGAAGTTCTCAATTCGCGGCGACCTCATATTAATGGGCCTTTATATTTTTGGTATGTTAAACTATTGGACCTGAATTATCTATTTTTTTCATCCACAAAAATCTCAACAAAAGTCAGTTTAAGTATCCTAATTTTAAAGGTTTTCTCTGCGAATCAATCATTCTCTTTGCGAACTGTGAATCTGAGATAGCAATCCACAAACAGGCAAATGCAATCCACAACCACCGCGACAACTGCAGTGAAGTGTCAGTTTGCACCCGTAGTTCTCTGCGAATGAGAAAACTCTATATGAATGGGTTGGCAGAACTTGCGCAGTTCGCAGTTTGTTGCGACCTCATGTGAATGGGTTATCGGATGAATCTAATATTTTCTCATGGATGATATTGGGCACCTCTGCTTCTTCTTCGTTTTTATTAGACTCATTACGTATAGCCCCGATCATTGAGTCCACTTTTGAGGAAAAGCCCGTACCCACGAGAAGGATTATATTGATTTTGCTTTTGATTTGTCGTCTTCGGTGTAATATGCTTTAACAAAGTAAACCGGGTTTTCGTTTTGTAATGTAAACAAAGATGAAGTGTATCTCTCTCATACCTTAACTCTGGTTTCTGATGATGATGAGAGTGTAGTGTGAAACTGTGTCTAGCTTGGCCTAAATTGAGAAGGAAGACTACTTTGACATCCCTCCATGCAGACGGAATATAACCATATGCCAAGCTGCGATCGAAGAGGCTCTCTAGAAGTGTGATAGTGATAGTGTCCTAAGTCTTTCATATAGATAGATTTCGTTTATTGTAGCTTAAAATTTACATTTTCCTTAAAAACTACATTTCACAATTTACAGAGATGTGGTATACACTACCTTACTACTGAGAACTTTTGCATCATGATGAGTATGATCTAATCGAAACCCGGTGATTTATAGGGTTTCAATGGAATCAACGGTCCATCTAATGTTTTGCGTTTGTCACATGGTCCGTTAAGTTCTGTTTCCGAAAACGACCCAGTTGTGAAGAGACTATTATGCTCATAAAGACTTTCTTTGTATGCGTCCCAATCGTCGGCTAGCCTGGAGGACTTGGCTGCGTTGAAGAGTGATTTGGATTTCCTTCTTAGTCCGAGGAGGTCTTTACTCCTTTCAAAGTCTTTTTGCATTGATCCTAAATTTTGACAGTTTAACTATTGCACTCGGAGGGTATGGCCTTGTGCATCCTGGGCAAGTTGTCCAAGCTCTCAACTTGGCGAGCAATGACAGGAATGATCTCTGTAAACGTACGAATTAAGTTGACATACAGTTGCTTGGCAGTGCCCACTAGGTAACCTTATTAAGCAACCGCTCCCAGGTGCACTAAGGTATGCAGCGGCCCCTTGTCCAGGCGCTAAAAACAAGACCCGGTCTGCCAGGTGCGGGCGGGGTGCGGGGATATGGATGGTTTTATTCAAGCAAATTAAAAAAGACAACGTTTTTCGGATCTCCACATGGAATGTACGGACCATGAACTTGTGCAGCCGAAAAATTTGCGGAGGCGCTAGAGCGCTATTACACGAGACAAGAAATACTGCTTCTTGAACTCTTTGATAAAGCGTACGAGGAATGCCTTAGCTTCGACATCAAGATAGTCCTTAGAGAGTTTAACTTGAAGTTAGGCAGGGAGGCAACCTTTGATAGTACATTCGGAAAATATAACCGACACGATACCACCTCCGACAACGTACATAGACTTTACGACGAGGCGTACCCCCATTCTGGCCATCGCACTTTTCCCGCATTTCAGCATCCATGGCGGATTGATCATATAGCAATAGACGCAAGACTTTACACCGGCATACTGGATGTCCGGACGTTCCGAAGCGCTAACATAGATTCGAATCACTACCAACCGGTGGGAAGGTGGACGAAGCAAAATCAATTCAGTACTGTAAGGTCAATGTCGAAACACTATAAACAATCGCAGGAGATCACCAAAGAATTTGTTAGATCGAGTCTTCCTTTACCACTCAGATCAGTTTCATGAAAACTATATATCTCAAGTGCGCACTATCATTCTAAAATCACCAGAAAAGTGTAGAACATTTCTCATTTAATACCATAAACGGCACTGAAAGAGCTATCGTCGAAATCAGTCGTCGAGACTGCTAGTTGCTAGTTGGAGAAGAATGCTAACTGAGGCCCACCTACACCGAACTATAGCGTCATACACAGAAGAAGAACTATTATACTAACACTTACAACGTTCCATGCTTGCGGTATTATGCCGTGCTCATAAATGCTGTGCCTGTCAATGATGTGCATTTTAAATGAATATCGTTACCTTGAGTATTCTCATTAATGATTTTAAACAGTGCGAGTGGTGCAATTAATTGAAGTTGGAGAGGTGTTACGAATAGCAGATTGCTGGAAGGAAGTTTGAAGAAAACTATCATCGCTGCTGTATTCGATTTTGTCAGATTTTTGCCAAAGTATTCGCAGATATCTGAGGGGGTTTACCAATGAATTGATGGTGCATACCATATGCAGTTACCGGTGAGCCCTGAGTTCTGATAGTGACTCTACAGCTGCAAACAACTCAAATAGACCTTCACTTTAAGCCGCCAACCTCTACACCGACTAACAACCGGAGACGATTGGAAAACCGAGAAAATCTCCCGACTGAGAAAAATGGTCAAACAAATGCACGATACATAAATGCTAAGGTAAACTCAGAAGCTGTAGTTTAGCAAAAGAAAACCTCAAAACCACAACGACCGAGTCAGGAGCCAATACAACTACTGCTAGATAAATCGTTCCCAGGCAGCGAAAAAAAGGTACTCGGAAGAACAATAAACCTTAGACAGCAATCAATCAAACATCTCGGTGAATGTGGTAAACAACAAGAAGCTCAAATGGGCTATAGACACACTGATCCCATATACATATACTGGCTTAAATAGCATATACCCCATAGAACTACAACGGACCTACAATACGTTAGAGCTGTTAAAACTATAAAGGGTCTGCCTCGCCTTGACTAGATACTATATTACAAAAAATGGAGAAAAATAAAAATAGTCCTCTTCCCAAAATCCGAAAAATTATATGTTTGGGTGTTGTGTGTGTCATTGTTCTCTCACAAGTAGAATTGACCTACAATTGTATGCCAACTCCAACTCCAACGGCTAAGTTTGGGAAGCTTTTTCTAGACAGAATTACCCTTCGAGCATTGTCAGTGACTCAAAAGATGTGAAACCGTACAAATTGTCTGTCGTACAGATCAGGGACTAACCTAGACGTCGAGGTTCAAGAACATTGGGGTCGACGCGCTTACCCTCAACCCCAATGGCCACCACTAAAGAGCAATACCGACTTGAAAACTCTCAGCATGCCTACAGCAAGGGAAAATCAGTCGAAATCGCTCAACACACTATTGAAGCTATTATAAAGAAATCACTCACCCACAAAGAATACACTCTTGCAGCTTTCCTCGATGTTGAAGTAGCATTTAGTGACCAGAATTCATAGTAATCACTTTCAGCGGAATAGGTATTCATGATGATATCATACCCTGCATAAAGTTAAAGCTTACAAGCAGAACAAGCGAACTTCAGTAACAGTGAACTGGTTAGAAGAGTAGGACAGGGTACCACACAAGCAGGTATACTCTCCCCACAACTTTGAGTAATTAATTAATACTCTCACTAAAAAGGTGCGGATGTAGAACCATGGTCTATTGCTATAAACATCAGTACCCACAAAGCCGATCTCATGAAGAACGCTTTTAAAGTGTTGTCGAAGTGGACCAAGAGATGTGGCTTGGATATAGATCCAGCAGAAATTGAAATGCTACTCTTTTCGAGAAAGATGCCTCAAGTTACACTGCCAAACTCAGCGGATATCCACTAACGTTTCCGGATCAGGCCAAGAATAAAGAAAGTAAACACCGCATTGTACGCGTGCAAGGGGGGCCTAAAAAGAAATTAGGGAATTAACCCCAAGGTAATGCGGCAGAACAGTTAAAAGTCCCATGTGGCGTATTGAAATGGTAGACAAAGCTAGTTACACAAAAATGATAGACATTGTACGAAGGATGGCGTCCATATCAATTAAATATAAAACCGCGGCTCTAAAACCGGTAGTGTAGTGGAAGTATTTTAGATTAGGAACGTGTAAAATAAAAATCAGATGTAGTGTTTTCTAGACAGAAATGACGGCTATTTGTGAAGCCGTAGATTGGTATGACCCTACCCTAATGACATATCAAGGCAACGCATTCTAACGGTGTGCTGTGTTCCTGAGCGTAGAGATATTAGGAACAACTGTGAAGCAGCCGAGCAAGCCAGAAACGGGACAAGAATTTTTGAAGAAATGATTGATAACATCTAGGTACCAATAGAAACTCAAAAAACTAAGACTCCGGAGCTAGCAATCTGCGTGAAAGATGGAACTGTATCAATACATGCGTATGTAGGCAAATATAGTAGTAAGTTAGTATGAGTTCTTAAAGAACACTGTACAGTGGGTGGGTTGAAACGACCTAAACCTAGGATTAGCAAGCAAAAGAATAAAACTTTAATGAATTAGCGGACTTATCCGAAAAGGATGGCAATCTGGACGTTTGATTAACAAATTAAATGGTTCCAAGAGTAACGAACGGTAACCGGCTCAGTAGCAACACAATGGACAATTGGGTCTAAGTGAATCCATCGTTGGCGATGGAATCCACATAACCGTATTCTATGGTATGAGGATGTATATGCTTGGAGTTCTTAGTACTCGGAATCTTTTCTTATTCAATCTTATTATTGATATAAAATAAACAACTTAGCACAGATGACAATTATTTACTTATCAAGATTAAATACAATTAAATTATTAAAGCTCATCATTTTTTGTTTCGCCTTTGGTACGTTTATTTGAATCCGCTTCTATCGAAGGAGGTTGCTCTTTGAGGCATTCCTGGTCATTAGCTGGTAGTGCCTTATCCTCGCAGAGGTATTGAAGAAGAGGTTTTGTTTCTTGATGATTAAAATACCAAACTTCAATAACATCTTCGTACTTTTCTAAAAAGTTTTCACACTGAGATTTCATTTGAGTAACTTCCACTGGAGGCTTGTCCCAGAGTTCATAAGGAATCCCTAGTTCGACCTTAACGCCCTTGTCGACTAGACCATGCAGCGCTTTAAATGTTTGAGGCATTCCCTTGGCAAAGCGAGTACTGTCCTGTCGTTCTTTATGAAGATTGTATTCTAAGATACGGTCACATATGTTCTCAGTAGATTCAAGCAGGCGTAGTTCACTTCGACGATACTCCGTTCTTTTTTTGGGCTTTACGTCGTCCAAGGAATAACTTCATATAAAGGCTTAAGTTAATTACTAAGTAATGAAAACAGAAAATATGTAACGTTTACCCCATTTCGAGAACATCGTGCGATTTGCCGGTTTCACTCAGTTTTTCTTGTAATTCCATGGCCAGTATTTTACATATTTCACAGTTGCTGGCAAATTTAACACCTTCATTTTCTTCAGGTCCGCTTAATACGGATACAATAAGAGAAAATACAATGAAAATTGGAAAAAACATTGCTGATAGTGAAAATAACTATCTGAATTTAATAAGACTCAAGATTTGTTGACGACAAGCTGTCAGTTTTGTACCAAGAAATCGATAAAAGTCAGGGATGGCATGTTTGAAGTCGGGAAATACGAGTTTCACATGAAGATTGATGAGTTTATCACTTTTGGATATTGTTTTGGATTTTCCTTCGGTGAAGTAAGTGGCACGACTACAATTCCCGGGACCCCAGAATTTGAAACTCGATATACTTACAAAAA
Organism: Eristalis arbustorum; assembly: GCA_916610145.1. Lineage (NCBI taxonomy): Eukaryota > Metazoa > Arthropoda > Insecta > Diptera > Syrphidae > Eristalis > Eristalis arbustorum. Next base: position 56,520,315 of record OU744320.1, on the reverse strand, counting down.
TGGATTAGGCGCTTTATTTAGAAGATAGAGGTTTCAATATTAATTTTTTCCTATGTAAATCGCATTGAATTAAACATATATTGTGGCATACTTCTAGAAGTCTCAGTTTTCCACGTACACGGTAGAAAAATAAATCTATTCAATTATTTATGATTGCATTTTACAAAAAAAGTATGGAAATCTCAGTCCCTAGAAAAAATTAGTAATTTTTCATGCAAATATATTTTAAAATCAGACCCCGAAAAGTATGCAATATTTGCAATACACAAAACACTTTTCAAACAGAAAATATTGCAAATATTGCATACTTTTCATGTCTAGAAGTATGTCACACTCTTTAGCAATGTTTTTTGTTTAATATAATGCGATTTACAAGGAAACATTTATATTAAAACCTCGATATCTCCTAAACAAAGCCACTAACCGATTTTTGTCGGTACATGTATTTTGTTCTTATTTTATCGAGATCTACAAAATAGGATTTTTAATCTTGGTACCCCGGGAATCGTAGTATCCCCACACTTTATTTATGCACTTAATTATCGTATCGATAACTTAAGTGTTATATAATTATAAGAAGGTACGTTTTTTATTTGATTTAGCTAATGAATCGTCGGGTTACTCTCTTGAGGATTTGGTTGTTGTCTTCGATGAGAGTGAGGTTGCTTCAGTTGAAGGTTTTCAGATGATAAGGTAGTAAGCGCAGTGCTGCCAAGTTATCACATTAGAAGGAGCTGAAAAACATTATGCTCAAACTCAACAGCCTCACAGGACAATGATGAGATGTATGATGTATGAATAATGGTGATTTGTGATAGGAAACTGACAAAGAAAGGTTTCATATTAGAATCGGATAAAAATCAGAATTCAATTCAAGAGACCTTATATCATATACATGGCAAAACAAAATCTAGTGGATACAAAAAAAATTAATTTCCAATGAGTTTTAAATCATGTTGGGGAATCTCGAATCCGATATGAATGGCTGTTTATATTGTGGATGTGATATTGGGCATGGTTAATGCCCATTGGAGATCGTGTGTAAGGTAAACATTTCGTTAAGGAGCCGGCTACTTGCAACTCTACCCTATTAAGTTTATTTTAACAGAAACCATTAAATAAACAAAAGAAGTACTAAATTCAGATTTTTTATTGACTGTGGTACATTTTTCTGTAGTTTATCTAATTTTTTTTTACGCTCACCAAACAGAACTCAATTCAATTTACATAGCTATGTAGAAAGTTCATTAACAAATCCATTGATGTATGTATATATTTATTATGTACGTTATCTTAGAGAAAAGTTACAACATTAAAATCATAAAACATTTATTATTTGTATTGCATTTGGGAATACGATGAGTGGAGACCATTGGCACTATCAGTTCCCAAGCAGCGATTCAAGGATTTTTTTACTTTTTCCTCGCGCCTACGTTCTAAACCGCTCCTCTTCCCACTTCTACCACTCTCCCTGCGGAACTGCAGTTAGGTATTACTCCGCGGGGCTGTGTAGCTGTTATGCTGGAGTTCTTAAGACCTCTCCTTGGATTGGGATTACTCAAGTGAAATACGAGAACGGTCAGCTCGCGATTTCACATTAAGAAGCATTTCTATTGAGTCAGCTGATGAAAGGTAAAACTGTCAAGAAGTCTCCACTAGAACAAAATCGATTGCACAATACGAAGAATGTAAAAAAAAAAAAACAAAAAAAATAAGTATTCCTTACAAAAATAGTAAATTTCTCCAGCCAGATTTGAGCACAGAACATGAAAGCAAAAAGTGCGAGAAAACCCACTCATTCCGCCAATGGACGTTCGTTTATTTGAATGTGGGGACCAAATGAATGAAATATAAATTACACATTTATTTAAACTGCTAAGAAAGGACGAAGCAAGGTAAGCATGGGTCAGCTAGTTATAAATAAACGTAATGAGAATGGACAAAGGACAAAGGATTAAGGCAAACCCAAATATAGAAAATCTGAGCTAGAAAATATTCACCCAATACATTTTGAAAGGCTTACTGAATGGCCAAAATCGAACCTGAATATCAAATCCAACACCCTATTAGTTAATTACTAGAAAATGTTAGGAACTGCACCGTACTCAGACCAAAGACTAATGACATCTAGGGCTTAATCTCCTTCTAGGTGTCAGTACCTTTAGGAACCTTAAAAGCACGGATTGGGTGCGAATTCGGAAGCATTGGATAGGAAACAAAACAACTTTCTGAAAAAAACTAACCAAAGGGCGCTGATGAACTAGAGACAATAGGAAATCTTCTCACCACTTTCTGCAAGGAAGACTTTAAGAAAGCAAATCTTCTACGGAACTCATCAAATAAAAATCACGATAATTGTTCAACGAAGCTAAAGTGTCCCCTTGTCTGACTACCTACAAAGATAGCATAATTCATTCCAAAACGGTAGTGGCCACAGCGAAGATATCATGAAAACCTCGGACGTAGAAAAGCTAAGGAACTGGGGGATAGAGTCTACGGGCGGATATAATTGCGTTCTAGGAAATACGTTTTATAGGACATGAGAAAGAAAGAGTGCGACATATATTGCACGCGTGGACTTAAGACTCTGTCAACGAGAACTGTTACCTACCTTTTGGATGGGACTACGGAACCTGTTCGGAGTACGATGTCAAAATCGTACTCGGGGATTTCAATACCGAGATAAGGATAAGGAAAACATCTTTGGCGAAGTGGTTGGAAAGTATTACCTCCACGACACGACACCAGACAAGGCATACCAAATAGCGCTGCAACGAAAAAAAAGCAACGCAGCAGAAATACCGGCATAGAAGACGGGAGGAGAAAATCTTCAACGCCTGAACAAAAGGCCTCTTGCTACCTCCCAGCTCAAGAATATCGAAGACTATCCGGTTTTATCCCAGGGAGCGGTCACTGAAAGATCGCATGCATCAGAAGCTCTACATTCGAGTTTTCGATTTCAAAAGCACATAAAGAATATTGATGCTAAAATTTTGAACGCTGCAGCAGAGGCATTTGTGAAAGCTTACAATGATGATTTATTCATTTAATTAGTTGGTTCACTTTGTAGCTTTGATCGCTTTATACAAACATGATTATAAAAGAGATCAATTTTTCGAGCTATTTCACTGCCACGAAGATCAACATTTCAGAGCTGCACTTCCAAAATTGTCATTGCACAATTCGACGATCCGCTTCTGTAATCAGTTGCTTTCTGTCAATTTTGTATTATCATGATTCAACTGATTTGAGAATATTGATTCTAAAATTGAAACCAAAATATATTATTATATAATTGGCTTTTTATGAATTTAGAAGAGGAAGAAAATGATTCCCGATGATTTCGTAGAAAAAAAAAGTAGGCCAAAGGATATTTTAGCGATACCGGGCAATCAGTAAGTTATATAATAATATGGGTAGCGCTACAACCCTTAGAGGGCCAGGGCTTAGTTCTCAGCAACCAGTCGTGTTGTGTGTGGAAGAGTTCTACAGTTTTATGCCGACTCCGAACTGCCAAGTTCGAGAAGGTTTTTGCAGAAATATTCCTTGATCATTGTCAATAACTTGAAAAAGGTGTGGCGTGAAAATTATTCGTGTCTTACAGACCAGGGATCGAACCTATGACGTCGAGCGAAAAATGCTGCTGTTAATTACTCCATACATTTAAATTTGTATTAGATATATTAAAGGAGGGTGGACATCAGACCGGTACTGGCAACGTCTTTGAAGTTGGAATGGAAATTTAGTTGGACCATTTATGGCAGCATCTAGCCAGGCGTCGGTATTTAGCGATAGTGCCCAATTTCAATTTATTTGAACAAAAAACTATACAATTGGTCTTACATGCTAAAAGCTTAAGATAGCGAAATAGGGGTTGGCTCAACAATAGGGACCCAACGGATATACAATGCTTAAAAGGTTTACAATGTTGTCAATTATAATATTTAAAATTTATCAATTATCAATGGAAATCTTTAACATCGGGATGTTCAAGTCCGTGTGTCCTTGTTGTTCCTCTAGGGATAAGGGTGGTGGTAAGGCGGCTCAGCCGCGATGGTGACTGCTATCACTGCTTTGATAGAAGTGATGCTTGATGTCCTTGGGAGTGCCTGCACATTAAGCAGATTAAATGCGTTGAGGAATCGTTGTCCGGGGTGGAACTTCTCAGGTCTCTGGTAGCCATGTTGGGGTGGTTGCGGAAGTCATGTAGTTGCCTCTGGAACAGTGTCACTAAGTACTCTTGTATGGGGACGATGCGGGCTTCCACGTAGAGTGGTTTGTGGGTTTGGTTACTTGATTAATATCAAGAACAACACGTGTCAACAGCATTTGTGCAGGATCTGGAGGGACAACGCACATTTTGCACACAGCTTGGGAAGAGATTCATAAAAAAGGAAACATTTTACCAACTACGTGGCTGATATGGCCTCCTAAGAATTGAAGGCTTAAATAAACCTTATTTAATTCAACTATTCACTTTCATTTCAGTGTAATCAGTCAGGCGTAATCTAGCAGTCGCCTAAGATAGACGCAAAATGTCGATGTGAAAAGGGTGTTTAATTTCAATGTTCTTGCAATGTAACTGATCTGTCACGAAGAAAGTTTTAAAAGTTAGTTTTTACATTGTTTGTTGAATAATAGTGTTTGTTTGAATGTAATCTTTAAGAGTGTGGGTTAAGATTAAAATAGTGGGTAGACGAACCTTAGTTACGCAGTAAATATCTCTTGTGTAAAGCGATATTGAGAGCTAATACTAACGTAGGGTTTTGTATTGCTCTGTGATGGATAAAAATAAAATGATATTGGAAGTGTTGTGTGTAAGATTAAGCAACAAATACCCCAACTTGATGCATGCAGAATGTGCGAAACTTAAACCATCTGATGTGCAAAAATAAACAAAAAATTGAATTGCTCATCTTGTGCAACAGACTGTCTCTGTCGTCACCTAGGGACATTGCACCCAATATAATCCTCAAGTGTTTGATCTGGTGCTCGACTTGATGGAATCCCTTTCTTCCCTTCGTCATTCCTTCGACGCAATGAATATCAAAGAAGAAAATGAAAAACTGTAGGCACAGTCAAACACCAACAACGAACGCTTGCCTGTTGCTGAGTGGCAAACTCACGCGAACTACCTAGAACTTAAGGCTTAATGTTATGTTCCCATCTAGTGCACCAGTGCACTAGAAATCCAGTTAGCAAAAAAAGACATCGACCTTTGCTATGCAAAAATAGCGACAACCTTGTCTGACGTATAAAGGCGCGGATATTGGCAGCGGCTAAGAAAAAGAGAATAAGGCCATATTAAGTAAAACTTCTGTTAATGGGATCATTCTTATCAATGACTGGTTGTCAGGAAAAATGAAGTACTTATATGCTTAAGAAAGTGAAAACAGTGCAAAATGGGAAATTCTGTGGATACCTAATGGGCGAATTATGTTGTCACGTGCAAGTGGGTCTGGGATCAAATTAAAATGTATTGATGATCTTAAAAACTTTTAATAGGAGTGAATAGCATAATGGGGGCATGGGCTTATGTACACAGGGCAAAGTTGCTGACTGCACCCAACCTGGTAGGATGCCAGCGCGATCCCTGTTTGTGCATAAGTCAAGTTGACATACAGCCTCCTCGTGGCGCCCCTGGATAGCCATCGCAACAACCGTTGTGTGGTGAACTAATGTATGCAGCGATCCCCCTCTGCCCGAGGGTCAAATAATGGGCCTGGCCTACCAGTTGTAGGTTGTGCGTGAGGTTGACTCCCTCACCACACAAAAAACCAACGGTTACGAACCGACAACAGGCCTCGGATATGGACGGATTCAAAGTTGACGACCCCAGCAAACGATCAAAGGACAATGATTTTCGGTTCTGCACGTGGAATGTGAGGTCCCTGAACAGACCACGTGCAGCCGATGAACTCGCGGAGGCCCTAGACTGCTACAAAGCAGATGTCACCGCCATCCAGGAGATGCGATGGGATGGGCCGGGCAAAAGGAAGATGAGAAACTGCGACATCTACTACGGTGATTGCTACAAAGAGGGAAGGCAGCGCTTATTTGGATGCGGATTCGTTGTTCGAGGCAGACTTAGGCAAAAAGTCTTAAGCTTTGATTATATCAGCGAGCGCCTCATAACAATCCGCATCAAGGCTAAATTCGGGAACATCAGCCTGATTTGCGCACACGCCCCGACGGAGGAGAAGGATGACGATAGCAAGGATGACTTCTATGATCTCCTAGAAAGAACATACGATCGATGCCCCAGCTATGACACCAAGATCGTTCTAGGAGATTTCAACGCACAGCTGGGCAAGGAAGAAATCTTTGCTAGAGTCATCGGAAAACACAGCCTGCACGACAACACATCCGGAAACGGACTCAGGCTGGTAGATTTCGCCTCGGGGCGTAACCTCTCTGTGATGAGCACGCGGTTCCCGCACCTCAACATCCATAAGGGGACCTGGCGGTCTCCTGATCAATCAACCGTCAACCAGATTGATCACGTTGCGATCGACGTCAGACACTCCTCCAATATTCTCGATGTCCGAACGTTCCGAGGAGCCAACATCGACTCGGACCATTTCCTTGTTGTAGCCAAGGTAAGGATGAGGATATCGAGAGAAGTACGGAGTCGAGAAAGAACACTACGGTTTGACGTCGGAAAGCTACAATCGCAATCGACCGCTAGGAACTTTGCCGACCGAGTCTTCCTGAAACTCTCTGAAAGTTCGACGCTGCCTGCACATTCAATAGAAGAAGAATGGAAACGTTGTCAAAAAGCCATCAAAGAAGCTGCCACTGATGTGCTGGGTTTCACGACACCACCCAGAAGGAACCCATGGTTTGACGACGAGTGCAGGCAGGTACATGCAGCCAAGCAGGAGGCCTACAAGGCAACGCTGCATCGAACAACGAGAGCTGTTCGTGAGCTCTATGAACAGAAGAGAAGGGAAGAGCACCGGCTTCTCAGAAAGAAAAAGAAAGAGCATGAGAAGCGCGCGGTCGTGGAGATGGAGAGGTGTTACGACAGGAAGGAGGTCCGAAAGTTTTACCAAAAGGTAAAACAAGTATCAGGAAGATATAGACCTCGGACCGAAGCCTGCAGGGACGAAAATGGACAACTAGTAGTAGAATCGCAGTCGATGCTGAGAATTTGGAAAAATCATTTCTGTAGACTGTTAAACGGCGATGACGACACAAATTCCGCTGTCAGGCAGAATGTTTCACTCAATTTGGACGATGATGAACACGAATTCCGTCCCCCCGACTTAGACGAAGTTAAGATAGCGATATCTAGACTGAAGTCGAACAAAGCTGCCGGAGCGGACGGATTGTCCGCGGAATTGTTTAAGGCAGCTGGAGATGACCTGGTTGGGCGCATGCACCAGCTCATCTGTAAGATATGGTCGGAGGAAAGCATGCCCGATGAGTGGAATCTCAGCGTCGTTTGTCCGGTCCACAAGAAAGGAGACCCCTTTGACTGCGCCAACTATAGAGGGATCAGCCTCCTTAACATCGCTTATAAAATACTCTCTGCCGTTCTGTGTGAACGCCTGAAACCCTTTGTCAACAACCTGATAGGTCCTTATCAGTGCGGTTTCAGGCCAGGAAAGTCCACAATAGACCAAATATTTACACTTCGGCAGATCCTGGAAAAGACTCAAGAGATGCAGATCGACACCCACCACCTATTTGTCGATTTCAAGGCCGCATATGACAGCGTGCATAGAGACGAGCTATACAGCGCCATGTCTAGTTTTGACATTCCTGCCAAACTCGTCAGGCTGTGCAGGATGACGATGGAGAACTCTCGCTGCTCCATCAAGGTCGGTAACGAACTCACCGAGACCTTCAATGTCAAAAAAGGTTTTAGGCAAGGCGACACGCTGTCATGTGACTTCTTTAACATCATACTTGAGAAGATCGTGCGAAACTCTAACGTCAACACCCGAGGCACGATCTTCCAAAAGTCCGTTCAACTGCTTGCATACGCGGACGACATTGACGTGATTGGACGAACACAGCGAGCCGTCAATTAGGCGTTTGCTGGCATTGAAGCGGAAGCGGCTAAAATGGGTCTAACGGTAAACCAGGGCAAAACAAAGTACATGCTGTCATCACGGAAGGACGCACAACATCGACGTCTCGGACAGAGCGTCATATTGGGCAGCAGAAACTTTGAGGTAGTCAAGGACTTCGTCTACCTAGGCTCCGGAGTGAATAGGGACAACAACACCAGTACCGAGATCAAGCGCAGAATTACTCTTGCCAATCGCTGTTTCTTTGGGCTCAAGAGGCAATTGAGTAACAGAGCCATCTCTCGAAACACCAAATTGACCTTGTATAAAACCCTGATCATCCCAGTCCTGCTCTATGGCGCAGAGACATGGACGCTATTGAAAGCGGATGAAGAAGCTCTTGGTTGTTTTGAGAGAAAAGTTCTGCGTACGATCTTTGGTCCTGTTTGCGTTGATGGCGTTTGGAGGAGAAGGTTCAACCACGAACTATACGGGCTGTACAGCGGCATGCACCTAGTTAAGCGTCTTCGGATCCAACGCTTAAGATGGCTAGGTCATGTAGAGCGGATGGACACCACAGCTCCGGCCCGAAGAGTCTTCGACACCGAGCCATTGGGACAGCGCATCAGAGGACGTCCTCGCACTAGATGGCGCACACAAGTGGAAAAGGACCTCAACCAACTTGGTGTGCGCAACTGGAGGCAGCTGGCGAAAGATCGTGCTGGCTGGAGAGGCATGTTGGTTGAGGCCCAGGTCCACCCCGGACTGTAGCGCCAATCGAAGAAGAAGAAGAAGAAGAATAGCATAAATGATAATGAGACCTTTGTTGGAACTAATTTGCGTAGCTTACCATGTAATTTTTTAATTATACATCAGAACAGTAGAAGCCTAAAGAAAGTTAATAAAGTTAATATGTTTTGCTTGTACTTACAAAACTCTTTTGTTAATTTTATGAACTGAAATCTGGGTGCAAGAACAAGAACTATATAAATTGTTTTTACCAAGTTACACACTGTTCACAAAATGCAATGAAACTTACAGAGGGAGAGGACAGGAGTGCTTGTGAAAACTGAACTTGATGCTGCCAGTAGCCACTCCAGATTTACTTATTGCTTATTGTGTTATAATTAGGATGAAACAGGGTAAGAGCACGTTTTTGATTTGTGTATGTCAACTTCAGTTTGTTGGATATGATGTTTTTCTTCTTGAATTAGCAGTGTAATTGCGACTTCAAAAAGACAGTGAGGATTATATGCCACTCCTATCAGCGATGTGTTTTCAAGCTGTTTGAACTGTGCCAACTAGAGTCGCTGATGAGACTAAAACATGTATAGATAGTGTATTTATAAAGACCCGACGTCTTTCCTAGTAGACTCGCAAAAAACAGCTTACTATCAAAAAAGTAAAACACACATGAAACAATATAAAAAAAAAAAGCAGAAAATCGGTCAAATCTTAGAGATCAATAGCGTTTTATCAATGTTATTCTAGGAAATCATAATAAATCATATAAAATATCTATCATCATAATTTTCTGTCCTGCACGAACCACTAAAAGGGGTACGGGAGTAAAGCACGCACTAGAGATCTCCAGGCCACTGGCTGCACTGCCATCCACTTATCAGGACTTATGCCTAGGCGAAATCAAGCCGACCAACTCGTCTTGGGTCTACCAATGCGACGTTGGAGTTCCTGATGGATTTGTATTTAAGACCCGCCTTGGCAGACGAGGAGATAGGTTCGTTTGTGCTACGTGTGCAAATCGTTTCACAGCATAGCTCAATCCGTTCAGAGAAGTACCTACTCGACATTGAGTTCCCCGCCAACTGCGTGTTTCTCACCCTATCCCGGCTAGTAACCCCCCCCCCCCCCCCCCCCTCCCCAAAAAATAACGCGACTGTGAAATCTCTTGAATTCGCGATAATATTATTTCTGCCATTACCCGTGAAAAAGAACCCTTTATCATTTGATAACAAAAACTTAGCTAATGATTCTGATTTATTTTTGAAACATAACTTCTTTGATACTGTTTTCCCCACTCCTACATTTCGTATAAAATAATCATACATGTATATATTAATATATGGTATTACTGTTACAAATCTGTGATGTTCTTCGCATTGACATTAAATCGAGGTTTTCCCCGTAGATTTAGTCTGAATGTACATTAAGTCTTACTGAAAAACAAAAACTCATTTAAGAGGTGTAATCTCAGTTGTAAGGTTCTTATCATCCATATGTCTGTCCAAACTAGAGCATTCACTCACGTATTGTAAAAATATAATATTACGCTATATTATAAATAAAATATCCATCTATCTACCATATCGATCTCTTGCTGAATACCGTACTCCTCACTTATACACAACCAACGCTCGCCTTGCTTCTACCGCTCTTAGCGGTTTAAATAAATATGTAATGTATATCTCATCCATTTATCGTTTAAAATCTTCAAAGGATACTATGTGGACCTCCACACATCCACACACCGAAGGGAATTTTAACCAAGTTAAAACACATTCTTACACATACAGTACGAACTTGCTAAGCGCAACCCTTATTAAACACAACTCATCGATTTTGCAATAGTTTAAAACATAGCATTATAACCTATCTGCTAGTCGATGCTTGAGCAGGCTCATTAGAAATGGCACATTGCTGTGGACACCTGAGCAGCACTTCTCTCTGCTGTTCCAGAGGCTCGTACATCACGTGAGTAATCCGTAATTTGAGAGATGCGGTTCTTCCGTTGCTGCTAAGATTGTTATTGGTGACACTGTTCTGTCGCTGCTGAAGAAAATTGCAAAAATGGTCCTTGTACGGGCAAAAATTACTTCACATATTTTTTCAAATTTAAGTCCATTTAATGAGAAAACAGAGTTACCATTAAATACCACAATATGCTGAAGCGTTTCGTCAGGGTGTGTAAATTGTGCATTGCTATTTAATATTGTACCTATATTTAACAAACTACCTGTTGAAATGCGTAGCACAATAAGATCAATTTTCTTGAAAGACTTAAATTGTAACTGGTGGCTCGTGGCCTTGTGGATGTGTGCGTCGACGCCAACTTTGACGTCGTATGTTCGGTCGAAAAAAATAATTTTCACGACCCCATTTCTTTCGAGTCACGGATAATGTTTAAAGAGTGTCTGTACGTGTCCGGGCTGTGTTCCAGTCTAAAACTAGCCTATCAAATATGGCCGTTCGTGGTCGGCATAATACTGTAGGTCGCATCCACTCGTAAGAGAACAATAACACGCACAACACTAGTGGTTGCTGGTAAGCTAGGCCCCGGCCCTATACGGGCACAGCGCGGCCCATATTATTATTAAACATTGTAACATGAACTGAATGAATAATTAAAGATTTCAAATTATTTGGAACAATAACTTAATCGATATTATTGCACTATATTTTTACTTATAAAATTATGCGAAATCGGGATACTCTGCCATTGGACCACCTCCATATCCGACCGCACTATTTGCTTTCATCGTTATTTTCTATTCAATTTACGCTACATAATCGAGGCACCTGCTAATGGGAGCACTTTTGTAGGTATCTGCTATGCGTTGCTAATGTATTTATTTGATTAATTGGACCATTTGTAGAACAAGACACCAATGTACTTGCCCACATTTTGTGTTTCTCCGTTTTTTACATAAATTTACTATTTGTTAATAAGCTTTTCGTTGATTGGTGGTTTCCTTTTTTTGGAACATTTTGTTCAAGGAGATGTTAATTTTGAAGTAAACCATGAAAGCACTATAAATACTAGGAATTATGATTGATTCACTGTGAAATCACTAGGAGGTAAGGTAAGGTAAAAGTTGTTGTTAGGAGTCCACTTTAATATACATATTTTCAGATTTTTATCTGAAACTAAGACAGTATCTGCTTCCTCACAATCTCTCACATTAAAAGACGCCTTTCGTAATTCGAACATGTTAAAGGACTTTTCATGTGAAAGTGGGTTGGATGAAGTATGTTCATCTCAAAATTATTCTCAAAAATGTGGAATACGGAGCGGAAGCAGACTTCAAGGATAATTCGGTGGTCAATTTTTTCCTCAGCATACAAATTAAAATACATAAATACATTTGTACAGTAATAAACGTTGATATTGATATTATACTTATTCAATTTAGGATTTAATAACACTATCCAATTAAAGGGGACCTGCTAATAGGAGGGTAGTCTTGGCCCCCGAGGGTGGTCCACTTTGACAGGTTTTAGTATATTTTGTTTCAACTTCTTCCGATATAGATTCATCTTTTTCTTTTCGAAGCAGCCTTAGAATAAACCAAAGTTTCCATTTATCAAAAATTTAGTACATTTTTAAATTGAAATTAATTATTATATTACGTTGCATAATTTGTTCGCACGTATTTCGATTCACAGTCCGCAGAGAAATTACTATTAGTTGAGCATGACTATTAGTTAATAATAGCCTTACTCATATATGTTTTGTATATAAAACTTTTTAAGAATCGCTATTACGTTTTGGGCCGAGACTTAAAAAATCACCGACATTGGGGAAGCAGAGAAATGATGCAAGCAAAGGATAGGTGTTGACGACTTCTGCTCTGTTGCCAGCTCATCCAAATACTCGGTATCGTTTGTGTCCTCCTCCTCCTTACAGCAAGCTAAACTGAAAGGAAGATCTTAGTGAGGGGGACAAGCAGAGGCTTCAAAAAACTCTTGACTTCTACTCACCCGGAGGTTAGTCCGAAGGAAATGTCAAAGAGAGAGGACAGGTCGTGTCCCGTCCCCGCCCCAAAACGGAACCGCAGAAGATCAGTAGTGTTTAAGCAGTGATGGGATCTTCCCCTCCGGTGGCTGATGCAATTTGGCGCAAGTGAGGGTTTGACTCACCAGTCAGCAAAAATAAAAAGACATGAAAATGCTGATGTCGATAAAGAAAAAATGCAGGCCTAGGTAGTAGACTTTGGGAATACGGAGCGGAAGCTCAGGGTGAACCAACGGCAGCTGATCGAGCTCAGAATCCTTCATGGGTTGAACGACGCTCAAGCTCTTTAAGCTCATAGAATGCGAGTATGATGATACCCTTGAATGGCTCAAAAACTTTATAGAGAACACTGCAGCCTCAAAGAAAAACGCCTTAGCTACCTTAGGTCATACCTCCCGGAGAAAAGAATCGAGTTGAACCTTAGACACCTCAATCCCCAAACTTCTAAGCCAGGATTGGAAGGTCATCGCTTTGGGTGAAAACTCTGACAAAGGCATGGATGTAAACATCTGTCCTTTACTGCGCGAGAAGGTAAAGGTTCATGTGTTCATGTGGGTATTTCTCTCAGCAAACGCAGAATCTTGCTAGCAAAGAATGATAATAAATGTGTAGGAGGAAAATAATAGGCAAAAGAAAAGAACAGCTGTATGCAAAGAACAATTTAGTTTATTGTCATCCCGTATACTGCGAGTTTTTTATTCTTCTACAAATGAATATAACTTGCTGGTCATAATGAAGGTTGTATAAATAAACTTTCACCACAGTAAGGCGACCAGCGCTAACCTGGTATCCCTTTTCTCAACGGGGAAACACACATCGCTCTGGCACAGGAACCTTGGATTCACCGAGAAAGAGAACTCAAAATTTGATCACATACCTACATAACGCAAATGGCGAAGTAAGTAGGATAAGAGGAAAGGGCTTAATCTGTTTCTTCTTCCTACTCTCCGCGATGAAGATACGGTAGTACAAGACCGGAAAAACAAATACCCCTAGTGTTGGCATCAACACAGATGCCTCATGATGCTGTTGCGGACCCCCAAGCCTACTAACCAGGGGGTCTGGGGTAGTTCGGACACGAATGACAGAGGTTTTTACCTCTCTTTTTAGCTTTATTTTAAAAAAAGAACGATTTTCGGACTTAGCCTTACCTTATGACGAAAAATATTATCAACCCACTTATAAGGAATAACCTCCCTTGACATCGATACACCCTTCCGGTGTTATATTCCAACAAAAGCGGACTGAAACCCAGAAGAAGAGTGGCGAATTTTCTGGTGAATATGAATCGAGGTCATACTGTCAGAGTCATGAGCTCCGTCAATAACATGTTCTCCGAGAGAGGTTACGTCACAACGGCTTCGTCCCCCAAACGATTCCTTCATTTTGAAGGATAAGCGACAAGAATGTGGTACTGCTATTTTTCCACATCTAATTAGCTTGTTGGTCTTATTTGAACGGCGATTCAACCATCACTGTTCCTTTGCAAAATGAGCTAAGAAAGGTCTTCTCCGGTTCAATGGGGAGGAATCAAGGCTAGGTGTTCTGTATATTGCAATGCAATATTGAGTGTAAAAGAACTCTCTCGTCGAGCCCTTTGGACCCAGGTCAAAAAAGGGCAGTGCTTATCTCCGAATGGGGGAGCACTCCGTCTCATTTGTGGTGGTAAAGTTATCAATTACAGCCTATGGCCGATCTGCATAGGTGAGGGTAATTTTTAAGGTAGTATTAATATGCTTTCCGTGTATATATTTTTATAACGCTCTAGAGTGAGTATCCTCCTTGACGCGATTCTGGGGCTGAGTCCGGTTGTGACTTTGGGAAATGTTGATGCGTCAGCACTGACACACCAGAGAAAACACCGGAAACAAAGACGTAATAGACTCATCTGTCACAACATCCACCCTCCCACATCCTCGTGGCCGGATCGAGGTATTACGCGACCAGTGCCGTTGATCGACCTGGCTGGAGGCCCTGTAAAAAAACCTAGTCGGTATAATGAGCATCCGACATACTGGCACCCTCTTGATTAGCTAGCCTTAGCTGTGCATTATGGAGCTCTGTAGCATGTCTGGGTACGCAAGCTTTTCACAAGCAAACCGAGGTCTCAAGTTGAGAAATCAGAAAACCTGTTAAACCTACAAAGACTTAGCACCAATATTAATAAGAAATTATCTCAGAAGCATAAATCCTCCTTGAAGTGGGCCACTAAAGTCATTACTCGAAGCCCAACATCGACCAACTGAACAGATCCTTGATAAAGACGCTTACCACTGCCCCAAAACAGGCCAAGTGTTTCACATCTACTTTGCTTCCACCTACACTAAAGCGATGCAGTACAGGGACGTGCTAAAGGACCAGACTATTGCGGCAATCGTAGACAGAACGAATCCGAAATCGAGGTTAGAAGCCAGGCCTGCTTGTTTTCTTAGAAGAACATCCAGGAAACCCGCATAACCACCAAGACGCTTGCTGGTACCAAGGGCACATAAAAATCCTGGCATGTGCAGATCAAAGGTCTCTCGACCTTCTGAAAATGGATCCCTACACGTATTATGGTATATGTGCCACTGAAGCTTATCAAAGTGTGCAATTCCATTATCCATCTAGATATGGAAATAGATCTGCTGGATTCTTTGCAATAGATAGACATGTTGTTAGACTCCGGCAAGGAAAGCGTCACAGTAGTGGAGGTGTCTTAGACAGACCTGTTGTCGTTTCTTCAGATTAACCTTTACCTCTATCTCCACTCAAAATAAGCATCCTTCTATGATGTGAGTATGAACCCGAGTCTGCCGAAATACTAACTGATTTACGTAAGAAACACAGGTAAAGACAAAATTGGTATCCTTGATAAAAATCACCTAAACGTTTCTCTTTTTCCCAGCCTATCCAATCAAGAACGTACGTCAGCGAGCTTGGTGCTAGGAGAATCTTTATATTGGATTGTCTCATCATACATAGCGTTCGATGGAGAAATACGCCCGGAAGACTTAGTAGCTACCGCTGAGGAAACGCTCACCATAAAACTCCCACTACCTTTTATGGGGAAGCACAAATACTAACGATAGAGGTGAGTCACTCTTACATATCATACTTTTAAGCACCCACATTCGTCATTACAAAAATCAAGAAGTTCTAGACCTTTCATTTCTGGTAATATCTTCCATCTTTTTGCAAACTGGTGAATGTATAAATCACACTCCCTATCAAGACCACCGATATATATGCATCGATATCTATGCAAATGTCATTTAGGAACAATAGAAAAACAGTCTGGTCCCTATATATCCCTTTATGCAAATCACCCTCCACCTCGATGCAAAATCAACTCTCTGCGGTGGGTCTTGGGGTGCAAAAGTAGAGACTGTCAATAACGCTTACAACGAGGCAATGATGCGTTGGTGGAACGCAGAACTGCACAATCTTCTGCACATTTGCAGGCGAGAAAAAATATATAAAACTTCTACGAAAAAATCGAAAATTCCTCAGCGGCTTCCCATGGCTGTAAACTATTTTCAAATGCTGTATCTCGCTGAGCCACATCTACTTCAGTTGAAAACAAATCAAAGTCGCATTAATTCCTAAGGCCGGTAAGGACTCTCACTTTCAACCAAAAGATCAAAGACCTATCAGCTTATCATCATTTCTGCTTTAGAAATGCTCATGATCTTCATTTAAGAACATCTATATATCCAACTAAACTTTCGCTATCTCAACATGGAGACAACAATTGTAGATCCACAGTAATGGTCCTCTACACTTTGGTACCCACAAATGAGAGTTCACTAAGCTTCGAAAAAGGAGCCTTTAACAACAGAATCCCGCACACTATTACAAAGACTACAATAGAGTAAGTAATGCTATTGTAGGAAATGCATGTGTAAAAAGCTCAATCAGAGGGCGCACCTCTAGCGGGAATTTTATACCCTCTCTTCTATGACATAGCAATAAGTAAATATTACTACAGCTAGAGTAGAAGGGTTGCAAAAAAAATTGTCTACACAGATGATTTTACCATAGCCATCTCGTGAAAATACCCTCGAGCAGCAAGAGGTCTAATGCAACATGGTCTTAGTCTATTAGTCAGACCATCAATGCTCAGGAGCCACACTTGGTCTTTGTAGTTATCATCAGAACCATCCTTTTATAAGGCATTGGTGTGTGGTGGCCCACACTACCATAGACGTCGGTACTCACCTCAACTGACTATGGAACGTACAGGGCTGCATCAGTTGAGCCCCTAAAACCACTCCTACCCATGCAATTGAAATTCCCGAACCTCACCCCGTTAGATATCTTTCGTAAGCAAAAAGCAACAAACTATGGAATGAACTTTGGGACTTGTGCTAAGTGGTGCTAATGTCTCATCAAAATCCAACTAGACTACACTTCTCCAAAATATTTCCCAGAAAGCATGTTCGTAACCATGATTCCGGAAAGAGACCTGTGGTACGGTGGCACTATACCCTTTGGTAAAGTCGTAAACTTAAACTAATGATGGATCCAGGACAGAAGTCCTGCCTAAGTCTGAACAAATCTATTCGTTTCCTCCATTACTGCAGGTTCCAAGCGGAAGAATTGGCGATTAGCGAAGCGCTGTCTTGACTAAGATAGTTAGGCAGCAATTAGGTCTCTAGTATCGTTCTGTTTAAATTCAAAAATAGGTTAACTACCTTGAATTTACAGCTCAAAAACGTCTGTACACAGATAATAATTGTCAGATGGCTAATAGACAACACGAGCAAATTAACAATGTATGACTCACCTCGATCCAGAAGATCAAGTAGACTGATGTTCCTAAGAGAATCAAAAATCAACACAGCAGTGGGAATGGGGGTCAGGGTCCATGCACACAGGGCAAAGTTGCTGATCACTCTCAACTTGGCGGGATGCCAGCAACGATCCTTGTCGATGCATAGATCGAGTTGACATGCAGCCTCCAAGCGGCGCCCCTAGGATAGCTCTCACAACACCCATTATGAAGTGAACCAATGCATGCAACGTTTCCCCCGCGGTTGTGCGGAGGGCTAACAACCCACCCACAGAAAAAGATATCTGTTACGGAAGAACAAGCAGCTTCGGAAGAACAGAATCTCAATGACGACACGGCGCATTATAAAGCGGATACTACTGTACTCCAGGAAATACGTTGGATAGGAAAAGGGATAATCATAAAGAAAGAGTGCGACATATATTACAACTGTCACAAATGGTTGCACACGTGGTAAAACGGCTAAGGTCAAAGGCCATCGACTTAAAACCGATAAGCGATCGCCTGGCTATGATTCGCATCCAAGGCAGATTCTACAACGTCAGCCTCATATGTGCACACGCCCCTATCGACGAAGCTGAAGACTCTGTCAAAGGGGACCAATGCCACTTCTTACAAAGTCAAAACCGTATTCCGAGACTTCAATGCTAAAATCTTTGGCGGAGTGATTGGAAAGCACAGCCTCCACGACACGACAACAGATCTTTCGCAACCTCCCAGCTTAAGGATATCGAAGAATCTAGCGACAAACAAAAATGCAGGCCTTTTACAAAAAAGCCAAAAGCCTGGCCACATGCTTTAGGAAAGGCATCCAGGCTTGCTAGGGTAATCTAGTTACGGACCCAAAGGGTATAGTGGTTGTGTTTAAACAACACTTCCAATAGCTGCTTAGCGGGCCTGACCAGGAAGAAGTGATAGGGAACCAGTAAATCCCAACTCCTCGATGAATTAGTCCTCCCACCTAACTTTGAAGAAGTCGGTACAGCAATTAAAAGGTTGAAGAACAACAAAGACGTAGGCTCAGATAGCTTGCCATCGAAGCTTTTCAAAGTCGGAGGCAATGAAATGGTAGGGAGCATGCACCAGTACATTTGCCGAATTTGGGAAGACGAAAGTAATCCCGACGACTGGAATATTAGCTTTATATACCCCATCCACAAAAAAGGCTATCCTAGTTCCTGAAAGAACTGTAGAGGTATATTCCTGCTCAACGTCGCCTACAAGATACTATCCAGCGTACTGTGTGAACGTCTAAAGACGTTTTGCGCCGCACTAATTGGGACGTACCAGTGCTGATTCCGGCCCAGCAAATCTACTATAGACCAAATCTTCAGACTAAACCAGATCCTGGAGAAGACTAGCGAGTTTCAAATCGATACTAACCATCATTTCATAATTTTAAAGCCGCATACGACAGCATTCATCGCAAGGAACTATTCGAAGCGGCCGAATTCGGAATCCCGGGGAAATTGATCCGGTTGTGTCACACCACGGTAACACATCCGCGATGTACTGTGCAGTTCGGTTCTAAAACCTCTGAACCGTTCGAAACTTGCACCGGATTTCGACAAGGAAATGCGCTGTCGTGTGATTTCTTCAGTTTGGTACTGTCTTCTACAAGTCAGTCGAGCTTTTGGGATACGCACACCACCTAGGTCAAAACGTTACAATCTACAGCTACAATTTCGATATAGTAAAGGAGTTTACTTACCTCGGGGCAAACGTAAACTAAACCAATGACAACGTAGTGGTGATCCGACGTAGAATCGCCCTTGGCAACCGATGCTACTTCGGTTTATCAAAACAACTGGGGTCGAAACTCCTGACTCGAAGGACCAAAGTCGTGCTCTACAAAACCTCTTATTCTGCCAGCCGAAGCCGGACATTAAGTAAGACTGCAGAGCTGATTCTTGGTGCCTTCGAAATAAAAATTCTACGTCGGATATTTGGTCCCGTCTGCGAAAAAGGCGAATGGAGGAGAACCACAACCGCGAACTCTACGAGCTGCGCAAGGATGTCGACTACACTGGCTCGGCCACATCAAGCGAATGGAGAACAACGCCACAGCAAAGAGGGTCTTCGAAAGCGAGCCTTCTGGTTCTAGAAGATGAGGAGCACCGAACCTCCGGTACAGAGACCGAATCATCGCGGATGTAAGACAGCTTGGCCTTGATGACTGGAAGCAGCGTCCTCAGGATAGTCACTGATGGAAGGCAGCAATTGCTCAGGCTCAGACCCTTCATGGTTCGTTTGCCTGATAATTCGGAATAATCACCGGACACTGCCCAAATAGACTTCTGTAGAAGCTACCGAGACGAGATTGAAGACTAAAGCGACTTTCCTGCTCACGCCTCACCAAGTTCAAGAATGTCACTACCTACCTACTACTGAGCATTCATGCTTATTCTTAACGTTTAAAATGTATTTTTTGGTTTTTAAACATACGAATGCTTGGACAATTCGAAAGACATAGTTGAAGATAAAGTTTAGCTTGCGCCCTCCTAGTATATGTAAGTTGGAAGTTGTAAAAATATTCGTGCAGCTAGTTTTACGCGTAGTATGAAATAAAAAATGAATGTTTTTTATATGTAAAATGAAAAATAAAAAAATGTAAAATTGCTCTTTAAGCATTGTCAGCCGCTCGAAAAAGGACTGTTAAGATTGTTTCTATATATAAATAATTTGGAATAGAACCTAGACGCTGTAGATACTATTGCGTAGATTTGTCACAGAAAAAACATGTAATTATACACAATTAGTATAATACCATAAGTACCTTACGACAGAATATCGTAAAAACTTAGTTGTCATAAACAACAGGTTAAGGTGTTTTCTCAATAAATACTGAATTCGGTAAAGTACTCAAAACAGCGAAGTATATGATTATTGTTATAATTTAATGATTATTGAAAAAAATAATATAATATGTCAGGTTTTTATGCAAGTACTTAGAAAAATGTGATAATTATTCATAAAGTTTTTATATTGTTTGAATCTGCTTTCTTATTGCACAAATAAAAATACAATTGATAATTAATAATATTATTACAAATAGGTTTTGAATTTTGCAATCAACACGTAAATTATTTGTGTGTGATGTATTAATTATGGTCATATACATAATATTAATCGATTTTTTTATTAATGTGAGATCGAAATATCTAAATTAAGTAAATACATTTGAAATAAATTCGATGCCACAGCTTTGTTTTCAGTTAATAATTACATTCATAAAAATTAAAAATACTTATTTTCCGTACTATAATTAATAATTAAGAACTTCTGAAAATCAATTAATCTACATGCCAACATTGCATATATTTTTACTGTATTTACAGGAGGACTAAATGTCCATAAGAATAAATTCGAAATCTTGTGTGGAAAGACCTACGTGTCCTATCCAGTTTCATGTCTATCGTTGCTTATGAAATTTCCTTGGAAAAGTGTGTCGTTGTCAGATTTTCTATGTCAAATGTCGGAACCGCATCCTAGTCCTTGGCCTGGTTCGATTTTAAGTTGATTGGATTGTTGATAAAATAAGCTGATATCGTTCTGCTGATTAGAACGTAGAGACTGCTCTTCGGGAGTGCTAATACGCTTCAGGGAATATGGTTGTTCTGATACATCCTCGTGGATCTTTAGAATATCACAATCATTGCTGTTATTATTATTATTATTATTGTTGTTGCTTTGGGGGAGAGGCGAGAGACTTGCATTGCTACTGGCAGTAGGGCTCTGGAGACCAGCTAATGAACGAACTTGAAGGAAGATACCACTGTTGAGTAATCGTGCTTGATGTTCCTGAGCCTTTGCACGTAAGCAGGCTATCGAGTTATTTCTAAAAGCAATTTAAAACAATGAAAAGTATTAAGATCGCTCAACATTTTCTGCTGTGAAATTAAAATTTGAAGTAAAAATCAAATCACCGTATCATTGAAATTGGGTCACGATTGTAGTTGTTAACCCACCTAAAGGCTTCCTGGTCCTGGTCGATATAGCCTGTGGGTGCTCCATGCGATTGTGGGTGTGCATGAGGGGGTGAGGGCCCAACCCCATGATGTAATCCGGGTAAGTGGGTGGAGTGTCCAACAACAGCTGCAGCGGCAGCAGCTGCAGCTGAATTCATGAGTAAATGAAGGTCTTTGTTTCCACATCCATCCAACAGGTGACCTGTATGATGGTGGTGCATTTGCTGATGCTGTTGTGGGAGATGGTGATGTGGCTGGTGCTGGTGCGTTTGCTGTTGTGTGTGACGCAAAGGTGAATGATGACTGTGCACCTGATGTGGGGTGTCAGCTTGTGGCGAACTACTTAGGTCGACATGAGTATTAGTGGGAGATGCTGAATGCCCGGTAGGTGTTGTGCCATTTGAAGAATGAGGGGGCGGGGAACTGACGACATTAAGAGATTCCGACGATGACGTCATTTGTCGCAATTCATCGTTGGATTTCGATGTGTTGTCATCATGATCACTGTTTCCGCTATCGTCTCTAAGTGCATCTTGTGCCTCAAGAGATTTCCTGTGCATACCTGGGTAGAACAAATTTGTGTTTGCTTATCAGTTATATAGTCGTAACATTACTTAAGGCGGAACTTATATCATTTAATTATATCTGTATCATTATTTTTGGATTCATAGAATTTTAATTATAGTTTTTTGGAACTATTTATATTTACAAAATGTTGATAACAAATGTTCATATGTGAGAAGGTGCATAGTACATTTATAAGCTTTTCTTCGCTCCATGCAATTGCGAAAAGACAGACTCGTTAATGCGTACGAGTCATCAAACCATTTTTCTAGTAAGCCAAGTATTTTATTCAATGTAAAAATGCAGTACAGCCTAGCTAGTCAGCAAGGACACCTCTATATATCCAACAATGTCAAAATGTTATCCCTTCAGTCCGGATATAGATTTAAAATGTGTATGTACATGTTTTGACTCTGAAATTAATAGGTACCTATACTTTCAATTTCTTTACTATACTTAAAAATAGTATATTAACGCATGGTAACGTATACATATATACAAATTTCAGGATAATGTACTAAGTGCACATCCAAACATATCATAATATAGGATTCACATCATAGTGGCACAAAATTAGATTTGAATCTAGAAATACAATCCTTCTGAAGGGATCGATGCAAGACCATATTCATCACAATGGACAGCTTTACTTTGATCATTGTAACCATTCCCTCACAGTATAACAAGCCAAGCTTCTCATCTCCTCCAAGTAATATATTTAATAGAATTATACTCGTTCATCGATGAAATTCGACGATTATGTACCAGACCAACTGTTTTATGCCGACTTTGAACGGCCAAGTTTGAAAAGCTTTCTCTAGACAGGAAATCCTATTTGAGCATTGTCAGTGACTCGAAAGAGGGTCGTGAACATTATTTTTGTTGAACAGACCAGGGATCGAACCTACGACGTCGAGGTTGAGGTCAACGCAGATACCAACAACGCCGCGGTCCATCACTATATGTATGTAATAAAAGTACCTAATTTGTACACGTGCTTAACAAGGCTCTGCACCACCGCGAAATTAAATTTCCATTGATATATCATGCCAGCCCGTTTATCGGTGTATGAGCGTATGACAAAAATGGGAAGCAGGTATTTTGAAATATATATTATAACAATTCATACATACATTTACAATTCATATGGTGATTTTAGTCAGAACGTATAGGAATAACAAATTCGAAATACATATATCCTCAAGTTGTAACAATTATTATTCTGCATCCAAGTTCATAAAAGAAGTAGATAGAGTATCGCAAGGTATACATACTATCTACCCACCCAAAACGATGACTACTATTGTACATCCATTTTGGTACCTGAGTCACTCCAGTCCAATAGTCACCTATAAAATCGAAATGTTCAAATCAGATGTATTGAATAACTTGCCTATTTGCCTAATAGTCCAAAAATACTATGTGTTAAGTCCTTAGTGGAACCAGCTCGGTTTAACGAAATCCGAATGTGTTATAGCTATCAAGTTATGAACTGAGCTATTGGAAATTATTCCAAATTTAACAAATTCAAATATTAACAACACAAGCTTGTTACATGGAAAATTACATGAATAGATAAAGGTAGGTACAATATTAGATTGTTCCAAGATAGGAAACATAAATATAATTATATCTAAGTAAAGTGCTATGAATCTTAGCCGGCGTGACTTATAATTTACTACCTGTATGTTTTCGCTTTGCTGGGATCTTTAACAATGGAGTACGTACATATTGACATACATTTATTTTTGTCGAATATAAAATTTATTGTGTATACATTATATTGTATATAAGAGGTTTTCCAACAAGGAATTGACAACTTTTTTTAAATAAAACACAAAAAGATTTCAAAAACTTTATTATCGGCTTGATGTACAATCAAAACATCTATTAATGGAACTCGACTTTATTCACTGTGGGCACATTTGCAGCGGTTGATTCCTTGGAGCCAATTTTCAACGACTCGGTTATACACTTCGGCCGAAACGCTATATCACGTTCAACGTTGGGTCTGAGCCCTACTAACGTCGTCGGCTTGTTGGCATGAACCAATGACGTAGCTCCATAGAAAATATTCAAACGGCGTCAAACGCACGATTTTTTTTGTAATTCATTTAGTTACATGCTAGACGGAAATGCTTAAAACTAACTTAACTTACTCTAAAAATGCTTTTATATTTAACTTACTGACTTACACAGGTTCTCTAAGCTATTCTAATAATAATTTGTGTTGTGTCTTTTGGTAGAGTTTTTTTTTTGGTAGTCTTAATGGACACATTATTTTTGTTTCAATTGATTGTGTGGCCAAAAAAACTTGAAAAAAAAAAACTTGACTGTATATACCTTAACTTAACATTCAAACTTAAGACTATCCTAACTATGTTCGTAACAGTACGAACGCGTGCACCGGGTAGTATTATGTTAGGCATGGCATATACGTCCCGGTGTACCTTTTTTTATACGTACCTAATTTCCACCTTAAATCTATGTAAGTTATCTATTAGGGTCATCTATCTCACCATTTAGAAAAGCTGCGGCGGAGTCTGGTTTTGGTGTCGCCACCAGTAAAATTCCATTAAATGAGGCAGACTCACTCTTGTCTGGAGCAGAGATCGCTCTACTGAACCGGATGAGATCTTCGTGACTGCGAGCGGCATCCCGTTTATATTAAAGTCGCCTGTCCACTGTTCGGCGTACGACTTGGAAAATTACAGGACATCTGTGTGTATCCTGTATTAGGCCAATTGTGTCAAGATAGAGGAACGAAGCCGGTAAGACGCACTCTCTCATGATACATAACGTTGGGGTAGTAAGGCCCAAAGATCAGACTGTTGGAAGAAGTCATGGTTCGTGCAATATGCCTTCTGATCAGCTTAATAATAAAATTATCTATCCTATACAAGTTTGCCTCATTGTGCAGGAGCTGCTGGAGACAAGTCTGGCGCTGTCTCTCCAACAACCTTATATTTTCCATCTGGGAGAAGAACGTTGAAACACAGTGGCCAACCGTACGCCAAAATTGGGCGGTTGAGTGTCATGTAACAGATTACTTCCACCCTGGCATCAAGTTGGGTGCTATAAAATAAACGCCATGCCTCAGCAATGGCCTTTTTAACTTTAGCCAGAGTAATATCTATATGTTTGTCAAAATAGAAATATTGATCCAAGCAAATGCCAAGATATCTAACTACACTTTTCACATCTAAAGGGCATCAATGTGGGTCAATAATGCCGAATTTACGCTAGTTTGTGCTCGTATCCCGCGAGGTACGCAATTAAGTGCAGTGATCAGATCTGCAGTGAATATTGGATCGGCGAACCAACTGCTGCCTGGTGCAAGAAGTTACATCGCCAGTATCATGACGAACCTTCTACCTGTCATCATACCATAGATCATGTGTAGCATGTATGCCGAGCCTGACCAGCTTGAAGAAAACGCACTCCAATCAAACGGTGTCGAACGCTTTCTCCTGGTGAATAAAGCAAGCACCCGCGCATTCGCTTGAATCCGAGCTGATTTTCCGGTATGATATTATTTTCCTCAACAAATTTTCCTGTTTAAGAACTCTAATAACTATCTTTTCAAAAAGAAGATTTGCCGGGGTAGATCTATCCTTGTCACGGTTACTGATTGGTTTGCACCACAGCTGTTTTCCAATGCTCTGGGAAATATGCATTGTTATAAAGTGTTGTGTAAATTTGCACTGGTTCGGGAGAAATATGGCGAGGCACAATATTCGGAATATCTTCGTTGAAGATAACCTGGAGATCTTCTTCAGAAATCAAGATGTAATTTCTGCCATAGGCGATGGCACTTGGCAATGACACCAGATTATCGTCATTGAACCGTGACTTATTTTTTTACGAAGATTACAGTGGTTCAGCAGGGCTTCGTTCTTCAGTTCGTGATTCGGCCTAAGAATCTCTTTGACCGTATAAAATCGCTGGAATGCAGTTCCTGTTGTTCATGCGGAAAATGCTTAAATACAGAATGGGCATTCTTACAAAAATTAAACGTGTACTTTCAAAAAACAGCAAACAGTATGGTATGTCAACGATTTTTGTTAATTTTGGTCAACTCTGTATTTATGTCCGCTCAGAAAATTGTAGTGCTTTATTGAAAATTGCATTATACCGCATAGCATTCAGTTCATCTTTACGCTCAGCTTATGTTAAATGTTAATAAAATGGACAGAGACGTAACGCTATTTCAATTTCTGTATGTGACTCGTAATATAGGAGGCGTGCATTGGTTACATAGAAAACTAGATTTTATTTTGTACAAAAATGGTATTGAATTCAACTTGTGTCCTTCCGACTTTATTTTAGGTTACAACTTATAACTTTTTTATAACTATTGAATTTTATGATTATAATCCCAAGCATGAGCGCAATTTGTTGATTTAACTT
Organism: Eristalis arbustorum; assembly: GCA_916610145.1. Taxonomy (NCBI): domain Eukaryota; kingdom Metazoa; phylum Arthropoda; class Insecta; order Diptera; family Syrphidae; genus Eristalis; species Eristalis arbustorum. The sequence goes on along the minus strand of OU744320.1, from coordinate 56,493,828 downwards.
TGCGATAGCTCACTTCATTACTATTAATAACTTCTTTTATAGTATTTAATGTAATCATAGATTTCATAATATGTCCCCAATCGACTTACCCCGACTGCTGTACTTCACTTTGTGCAAGAAGTTCATAATACATCACGATATTGAACAAAACTCAAGTAGTCCCTCCGTGGCTTCTGTGGCCGAGAGTGTGAGCCTCAGTTCACGAACTTGTTTTAACTTAACCGACTTTTTTTACTGAAATTAAAAACATTGACTGGACGACCTCCAAGCCAGACAGCCCATTCCAAAACTCGATATTTTGCCAAATTCTCAAATCATGTTATCGCCCGTCTAGACGATGTCTATTGGTCGATTCTAAGCTGTAATTTGCCAGCTTTAGAATTTGTCTATGGGAAACCGTGAAGAACCGAGCAATAAATGAAGGATCAGGCAATAAAAGGCTAATATTACCCAAGCAATCCGAAACCATCAAGAAGATCTTGAAAAATTATTGTGACAGACTGCGCCATTGCCGAGCCTGAGCTTGAGCGACTTGTTTATTTAGTTGCATTTTTACCTTCCTACCTGCTTACCCTGTACTTTGTTTAAATAATTGAGAAAAATTTTTGAAGAAAAAACATTTAGAAAACAGTTTATTAATATACAATTACTGTCCTTTTCAAGAAGATAAAATAAAAAGGACACGATACCGAAAAAGAAGACTGTCCTTTAAAAAAGAGGGCGAATGATCACAGAAGTTATAACTGACTATTATGCTACAAAAATGTGAATAGAGATGAGATTAAAGAGCTGCTGACGTTCGACATGTGAAATTTCTTAAAAATTGAAAAAACTCGTTCTATTACGCTTTTATCGAATCTACTACTCAGTTTGACAGATGTAGCACACATTGAAAATTTCAAACCCTAACGCTGGTAACTACACTATATATCTTTCTTTATTCACGTTCTATTCTCGTTTGTGAGTTTGTTCGTCCATGCTTATCTTTGGCTAACTTTTTCGACTAATATTGATCAAATTGTAATGGTATATTCGGTTTTCTTAAAATGACTTCAGCAGTTCTTAAGGGTGTGTATGACGTAAAGACAATTAAAATGCCTCTAATTAGCCAAAATAAGCCTTTGGTTTTTTTCTTAGAAAAAATGCTATTAGGATAATAGATAGATTTCAAAAAAAATTACTAGTTACACTTTGAACAAAATAGATGATACATTTTATGTTCAATCACCAAACAAACTATGGCCAAAACTTCTTCTTCTTCTTCTTCTTGTGGCGCTACAGTCCGGGGTGAGCCTGGGCCTCCTCTCCAGCTGGCACGATCCTTAGCCAGTGCGCCATCGGGTTCGTGGTCGTCCTCTATTGCGTTGTCCCACTGGTTCGGAGTCGAAGACTCTTCGGCCTGGAGCAGTGGTGTCAATGCGCTCTACATATACAATACGTACAATATTGAACGCAGAACTTTTCTCTCGAAGAGACCAATTGTGTCTTCATCCTATCTTGAGATAGTCCAAGCTTCCGCGCCATACCGCAGGACAGGGATGATGAAGCTCTTATATAATGTGAGCTTGGTCTTTCGAGAGAGGGCTTGAGGGTTGGCAAGAGTTATTCTGCGTTTAATCTCGGTACTGATGTTGGTCGCACTATTAACTTGGGAGCCAAGGTAAATGAAGTCCTTTACTACCTCGAAGTTGTAGCTGCCTATGGTGACGTTCTGACCGAGTCGTAGATTATGTGTGTCCTTTCTTGATGACAGCATATACTTTGTTTTGCCCTTATTCACCGCTAAACCAATTTTTGCCGCCTCTGTTTCAATACAAGCAAATGCTTCATTGACGGCGCGTTGAGTTCGGCCAATCACGTCAATGTCGTCCGCGTATGCTAGCAGTTGCAGTTGAACTTTTGGAAGATCGTGCCTCTAGTATTGGCGTGTGAGTTCTGCACAACCTTCTTAAGCACAATGTTAAAAAATCACATGACAGCGCGTCGTCTTGTCTAATGCCAAAACTAGCCAATAATAATCTTGTTTGTGGTTTTTGTGAATATTCAGAAACTAACCGAATAAATTAAAATTCAATGCAAATAGATACAAGAAGACGATACAAAATGAAATTGTGTATGCGAGTAAGCAAGCACATACACACTGAAGTTCTTCTAGTTACAAACAAGTTTTCAAAGGCACTTCAAATCTTCAAAATTATTAACTAAAACTAAGCAGTCACTTTTCTTCCGACAATGTGGAAGCAAGACCCATGCGGAACCCTAGCGCCCGTATTAGTCTTATTGTATACCAGTTATATATAGTATACAGTTTCTACTTACAATTTGCTGTGATTCTAAGCAAACCAAACCAAGTCATATTTTTTTAGTTAAAAGAAAGATATGGAAAGAATTTGAATGTATTTACTTTTTGCCTCCATACCTAGTAGCCACGGAGCCACTGCATCATTTTCCTTGGCTGACTTTATTATCGTTTCCGGAAGAGGTAAGGAATGTCTCACCATTGCTCCATATAGTCCATATTCGGCCATAATAGTGCTGCGACCCCAGCACTTTTCAGTCTTCCGCCACTTAGCTCGTCGATTTTGAAACCAAACCTAAAAAGAATCAATATAAATGACCATATATTATATATATACATATATATAGTACATATAGAGATCCATAAAACTTAGTGAAAAATTTCAAAGAAAATTGATTCGTTCAATGTGCTGCAACTTGTCGTTTTTAGCTGAAAGCATTCAAAGGAATACCAGCGCTCATGACGCTTTATGCAAATTTAGTAGAAAAACGGTTTCACACTGAAGGGTGAATATTGTGCAGTCAAAAGGAAAATCAATAAAAAATAAAAGTTAAATATCTTGGTCCTATTACGTATGCATGTACAGATGTAAATTAACTTGTAATGCAAGAACAACAATACTCAACCCCAAAAATTTCAAATATATAGAGATATTTGTGAACGTTCGTCTAGAATACAACGGGGAGACTGTAAAGTCCTTCAAACTTACTATCATCAACGAAACGCTATCTTCCATGCTGGTGGTGATGTCCCTTGTTTAACGATTTTATGAATCAGTTAAATGTGCCGGAAGATAATCTAATTTGGTCACTTATATGCGGCGATTTGCTATTTTGTATTATTTCATCTTGATGGTTCTGGTTGACTTCGGGGGGCTTAACGTAAGTAAACATTACTATGCAATACGCGAACGGATCATAAATTCAATGTGTGCTTGAATTGTTAATTTAAGGGAGAAAATTGAGAAAGTAGATATTAAAATTGTATTCAATACTAGAAAAAAAGTAGTTTATATGATCGAAATTTCAAATACTGCCGTAAAATATGCTACGAGATCGTAAATTAATTGAGTTTTCAATGTTTTTCAATTATTTCGATCCTAGAAGAAAAGCTTAATGCAAGTGTAATCACCAGAACTTTCATATATCCGGTTATTATTAAAAACAAACATCCCTTTGTTATGAAGTGTTATTACCACAAGCATATCACCTTTCAAATGATAAATACAATAAACCACAAAGAAAATAATTGGCCAACGCTTATGCACGTGTCAAACGGTTATTAATATCAGGATGTCCATCGGAAGATTATGAGAATTTAAAGAAAAAGGGGAAGAATGCATATAAATATTTCATTTGTAATTGCAATTAGAGCCCTTTGTGTTTAATGGGTCTGTAATTATATAAATATCTTAGAATATATCTATGGAGTTTTAACTGAACGTTTCCCGGGAAGACTGCAAAGCATATTTGGGTACTACCTTGATTTTATGATTTATCCAAAATTTGGCATACTAACGTACATATCCACATAGTGTGTAAGCATACACACTTGTATCTACAATTATTATACAAAATCATAGAAGTTGCTTAGTGTTTAAAATACATCAACCCAATCACCCCTCTTGAGTTCAGACCATCATTTAGAAAGAATAAACAACGATTTACACCCTTCTTTCAATATTTACTCGCCTCAATTGTTACCAGAGGATTTCACTTGCAATCCAATAATCTTAGCACACTTACAGAGTGTGCCCAAAGCATCCCTGGAGATACTCATCGACCCTGTTTGTTGCACTAACAGTGTGTTTGTTTCACTTAGGCACCCTTAAATACCAAATAACACATTTACGGCTTGTCTTTCGCTACCACTAAATGCAAAGCGTACACCCGGTTGGGGGGAAGGGAAATTGAAACAATTCACACGCCAGTCACCACCGCATTTTATCCTCAGTGTTATCAGCCGCACTGCCCTGACACATTACATTACAAGTTCAATACATTATTGAAGAAACTTGAGATCATGTCACATTAATCATTATATGTGAATATTTACGTGAATGTACAATTCAAGTATTGTATATGATGGACCAAGCAAACCATCACCATCGAAGCATCATTGAGAATTCAATATCTTAGACCAGTGTTTTTCAAACCTTATGAGAAAGCCACATTTGTTGTTCAACGATTTTTGGCGATCCCACATTATAATGTGTCCGCTATCATACATTTTATCCTTCCTAAGCCCGTTGTAATTACACAAGATCGTACTTATTCGCTATATAATTTTCGCGCATATTGTGAAGAGAAAACGCAAGCAAGATGCGTAGGAATCTACGCGGCAGAAACGATATATTACGCTCTACAGCTTAGGATAGAATAGGACAGGTTGCTTATTTTGAACAATTAAATTGTTCATATTGTTGCCAATTCACTCTTTACTCTAAAAATGTATTTATCTGTTTGTACAAATACGGTACAAAAATAACATTTTAGATTGTAATTGATGTAGAAGTCGCTCAAATACCCGAATAGTGCAATAACCAATTTTGATGGAGTTGGGCGAAAATCAATTAACACGTTGGCTGCCAATGCAAAATTGAGAAAATTTAATGGAATGCCAACATACAAAATTTGGATCTTTGATCACAAAACTATAACAGGCCCACAGTAGAAATTTTTACAAAGTAATCTTAACGTCCACGGCAATTTTAGTATTCAAATGTTCGATCCAATACATACGGGATATCGCTCGGAGTCAGGAGGATCTCCAACAGTTCAGTTTAGCAATCTCTTTTCGAGACATTAGAGAGACGGCCAAAGAAGGGTAATTTTGCAGGTGATTACACAAAATCAGTCTCCTAATGTAGTTGACCATAGTAACCAATGTACATTGTAGGTAGGAATAAGAAGAAAATTGTAAAAATATACAATGTGTAAATATCAGAAAATCTAAAAACAAAACACAACAAATTCCAAGTTTCTTGGCAAAACAAAAAAATAGAGCTTGTCTTAGCGATCACAACTTACAAATGTCTGTTACATTAGTCGGATGTGAGAGCTATGAGAGATTTGTTTTTTATGCGTCTCAGAAAATAAAATGTTTTACTTTTATAAACTATCTAAAAATCAATTTCATTTTGTGTCTATATTGTTTGTTTCCAGTAAGTAACAAAATAGAAATTTGTTTGTTGTGCTTATTTTTCACAGTGATGTTCTCCGACGCTCATCACAACTTGGCATTGGCTGTGAGGTCTTGAAAACCTCCAAAGTTGAGACTATCCACGCACTTGTGAAATTGTTGTGATCACAGAGGTTAGCCAGAATAGCGGTGTAAGATATAGCTTAGAAGAAAGTTTGTTAAAATTTAAGCTTGTCCCAAACATTTCTAACAGTTAAGTAAAATGAATTTAAATAAAATAAAAATTAAAAAAAAAACAGTAAGATGGTTTCGCTTTAGGCCATTATTGTTTGTCTTAGGCTGTGGAAGATAAAAATGTGTCACTTAAGCATTTGCAACTTGTTCGTACAAACTTAAATTTTTATGTACAACATTCTTCAAAGTTGAGCCGCTTTGTTCATGATTATTTTTATGAATGCGATATTTACTTCATCATATCAAACACGGTTCGAATATTAAGATTTAAGAATTTATGACACTAAAACATACTTGTTTCTTGAATAAGTAACCATTTCTTCTGCAAGCCCCGTTGCTGTATATTTTCCCAAATCGCACTCAGGTTTTATGTTAAGACATTCAATTTACATAAAAATGCGTATAAAACATAACTGACATATTTACTAATACATATTTCTTCTTCTTTGGTTGGCGCTTCAGCCCGGAGTGGACCTGGGCCTCAACCAGCATGCCACACCAGCCAGCACTAATGCATACATGTATATACATATAATTCTTAACGATCTTTACAAAAAAAGTTTTGTGCGTTTCGTTTTTCCTTTGAAGTTGTTGCGAAGGAATAGGTAAAAAACCTAAATAAATAGGTACTTGTGAAATTGTATACAGTTTTATACAATTTTCAGCACATTTTATACGCTTTTGTATAAAAATAAGAAAATGTGCCTGATGAGACGAAGTTTTCTAACGCTATCTATTTTTTTGCTTGCTAGTTCTTATTCTAAGCTCTAGGCACTATTTGTAATTTGTTTTTAATAAACCTATCGTGTTGCTTAAAAAATTAAGACATTTTCATCCATTTACATCCTTATTACTCTGAATTTTTGTTGTTAATTCAAACGTTTTTTTTATCATGGTGATACAAAAATAATGCAAGTCTACCACGATTCAATGGAGCGGCGTTGTTGCCAAATTCAATCCTGGCCTTACAAATTTATTGGCCTTATCCAGTCACTGATCACGGTCAAAGTGTATTCATGTCTAGAAAAAGCTTAAATAAACTCTTACAACTCTTTCGCGAAAGTCGCCATCAATTTTGATAAAACAATAGCATGTGCACCATTTTTTTCAGTTGCAGTAAAAGCTATAGCCAGGCTATGGTCACTCGGATTTTCGCGACACAGTTATTATTGTTATTATAGCGCTGCTTCACTTATTTTATCCAGTATAATTTATTTAAAAAAAAATTCCAATTAAAGACTCAATTCTGATACATAAAACAAATATATAGGTTCTTTGAATAATTGTATTCCTTAAACATTTAACATCCAAAATCCCCACGAAATCAAAGTTTTAAAATATTTACTGGCTCTTTTCTTGTAATTTCATTACTTCAAACCTATCCTTTGCAGAAGTGGATTTGGTATGTATATTTAAATCATTTGTTTGGCTTAAGTTACAAATATTGAAGCTCATTGGAAGGGTATCTATTCTCGATTGAATTACTAATTAACAATTCTCCCACAGTTAACGAAATCCTATCCAATTTCGCCATATACTTTCAAACTGCATTTATGAAATCACGAAAATGAAATAATAACATGCTTTGATACTAAAATAATGACCACAAAACAGCACGTTCACCACAGCAGGGTGCCAGTATATGAAACAAAGCTAAAAAAAAAAACTACATATACAGATCCATACGCACGAAATCTTGAATTTTTTCACGAATGATTTCACTGAACGTTGGTGATGAGATGAGTAAAAAATGTCAGCCAAAAACAACACACTATGGGATAATGTCTGCTTACGAATTACGAATTAGTAACAAGTACCAAACAGTTTTGTATTATTTTACTAACTGGATAGGCACGTGGCAGGACACGCACTTTTGGGTGGCAACGACGGCAGTCTCCTGGGGTGTTTTGGCCATTAGTACGCAAATCAATGATGTAAAGTGCAACTATGTGTCATGTCTCAAGGGTGCAGTTCATGGGGTGGAAACATGGGCTGTGTGTAGTTTATAATCAAAGCATCACTCAGTTTGTGTTGACTTCTCTGTCTATTCATAAATTCATGTTTTACACTTGTCTTGTTAGGGTAACTTAGAAGCATGTCCCTGGGGTCGCTTTACATATTTTTTTATTATGCCACAATACATATTAAAAACAAACAAAATCCAGAAACGTCCTGATTTTGGGGCGCTATATAATTGAAAATATAAGTATGGAGGAAAAACAAATAATTTTGAATTCTTCACCGGTAATCTTCTCGACTACTTCTGGGCGTAATATTATCACCGCCAAAATATACAGCCACTCGATCAGAAGTTTGAGCCGGAAAAATATCAGAGTAGCCTGTTACGCTTAATCTCCAACCACATAGACAGCTGGATGATCAGATTTTAGTTCTTATTGGCATGACTCCGAAAAACCGAAAAGGTTGAACTAGTTCCAAACGACGTCTCTGTGGGATCTTGACTTAAAGCCAAATGAAGATGAAAAGAAGCCTAGCGGCAATCGCACAGCGTAAATACAGCCCGAAAGAACAAATGATGAGAATTGTATCTCTTTGGCGGTGCTGGTGAAGAGAAACAGTTGGTCATATTTCACTCCAGATATAACCGACCAAGTGGGTGGTCTGTGGCGTCTGGGTATGTGCGTCGACCCCAACCTCGACGTCGTAGGTTCGATTCCTACTCTGTGCGACGAAAACAATTTTCACGACCCCACCCCATTCAAGTCACTGTTGCTGAGAAGCCAGGCAGGCTGTTTTTTTTTTTCATTTTCAGTTCATTTATTTTTTAATTCATGACATACTTATATACTAGACAAAAATGCTTAAAACTAGTTCAACGAACAGAACTTCTACTTCTAACTTACTGGCCCTAGGCGGGCACTCTAAGCTAAACCTAATCTTATTCTATGTCTTTCGACTTAAGCTAACAGAGGTTATTTTTAATTCAAATGTAATGGAGGAATACTTCTGGGGGGACGAAGCCGTTATAACGTACCCTCTCGTTGTACTGAGGGTTGGGGTAGTAAGCCCCAGATCAAGTTATTAACCGAGTTCATCGCTCTCGCAGTATGGCCTCGAATCAACTTCACCAGGAATTTGTCCACTCGTATCAGATTGGCCCTGTTGTATAAAACCTCATTGGAGTAGAATTTTATGTACTGGGACTCTGGTGTTCTATAAAGGCGAAGGCAAGCCCTAAGACAAGCCCTCTCAAACACCCGAATCTTTTCCATCAAGCTTGCACTCACGTTGAATCACACGGGACAGACATAGGTGACCATTGGCCGTATGAGGGCCATGTAGCAGATTACCTTTACCCCTGCATCGAGTTGGCTGTTGTAAAACAGTCTCTTTGTAAGGGCGAAAGCGCCTCGGGCCCTGGCTAGAGCAGCATCTACATGTTTGTTAAAATATAGATACTGATCTAGCCAGATCCCCAGGTATCTGACAACAATCCTTTGCGCCAGTGGTTGCCCGTGCCGTCCAACGTTGCCGAACTTTCGCCAATTCTTTTTTGTGTCCGCCGAAGCTTTATACAACGGCGTTCTGGACAGAATGGTTTCCGACTTCTGAAAGTTGATATTCAACTTCCAGTCATCGCAATCTCTCATGAATGAGTCGAAGTCAACCCTGCTCGAGCGTAGTGATGTCCTCAATCTTTTTGCCTGATCTGCACACGATCAAGTCGTCGGCATACGCAATTGCGAAAATGTTGAACAGGATCGGCGAATTAACGGCACTCTGTTGGAGACCATTTTTAACTTCAAAAATACCTGTAGCGGTCACGTTGCCATTCTTGACTACGAACCGCCTACCGGTTAGCATATTATATAGTAGGTACAGTAGTGGTTTACTAATGCCTAGCCGATTGAGCTTGTAGTAAAGTCCTTCTAGACATACGGTGTCGAAGGCCTTCTCCAGGTCAATCAAGCAGGTTCCCGTGCATTGTTTCTTGCTCTTGTTCCATTGGATATCCGACACTAGTTTCGACGCGGCATGAATAGTGTCATGCCTCGCTCTGGAACCGAATTGGTTATCCGGAATTATATGTTTGTCCTCTGTCGAGTTGATCAGAGCTCTATTTATCACCTTCTCGAATACCTTGCTGATGTTCGGAAGGAGACTAATTGGCCGGAGGTTGCACGGATCCGAAGAATCTTTCCCTCGCTTGGATATGGGTTGTACAATCGCAGTTTTCCAATGCTCCGGATAATGTGCATTATTCAGAGCATTGTTAAAAAGGATTGTGTACATAGTGACCACTTCCAGAGGAAGATGTCTTAACACAATGTTTGATATGCCGTCGATTCCAACCGACTTTTTCTTCTTTAATGATGCGAAGACTGCTTGAAGATCTGCCTTCGAAATGAACGGGAGATGAACCCCTTTTCTTCATTGAACACGACAAAGCCGATGTTCTCAGATCGCCATTGCTGCAGATCTTCTCGAAGTTGAGAGTTGCTAGCTTGCACGCTGTTTTTCAAGTCGTGGTTAGGGCGAACACTCACGATCACCTTGTACACTTCTTGAAAAACTGCGCCTAGTTCTTCAACTTTTTCTTGCGGGTCTTCGACCACAAGGAAGTCATCGTCGAGTACGGCGTTATTGGAATCAATACCTGCAAATGCAATACACTTACAAGCTGTAGCGCCACCCATATTATATTATTATTACCATATCCGCCCAAACAGACCACAGTATTCGCAAGGACGCTTCTACTATAATTTTTATTATATATGGATAGGTGGGCACATTAGGCCTAGTAGTCAAGCATACTTCTGCTAAAAAATGTAAAAAGGCAGGTTAAACAGAATGAGTGTGGGCATTTTCATCGATATAAAGAGGGTTTGAGATGAGGGGGTGCGATAAGGAGATTGCAGTAAATTCTTCAAAAACAACTAGGATGATTTTCTCTAAAATTTTTAAAAAAAATATATTCTTCTTCTTCTTGTGGCGCAACAGTCCGGATAAACCTGTAACTCAGCAATCAAGTTTCTCGAGCCAGCTTCCTTTAATTTCGCAGAAACAGCGGTTCGCAAGAGTTAAACTGTGTTAAATCTCGGTAATGATGTTGACGATTAACTTAGAAGATAGATGAAGTCCTTAACCACCTTGAAGTTATAGCTGTTTATGGTGACTTTCTGACCGAGTCGTCGATTTTGTGCGTCCTTTGTATTCACTATCCTTTATATTCACTTTCATTCAACGCTAAACCTATTTTTGCCGCCTTCGTGTCAAAACCAGCAAACGCTTCATTGACGGTTCACTGTGTTCGACCAATAAGTCAATGTCGTTCGTGTACAATTGCACGGGTTTTTGGAAGATCGTACCTCTGATGTTGGCAAGTAAGTTTTGCACGACCTTCTCAAGTACGATGTTAAAAAAATAAGACGACAGTGCATCGCCTTGACTGAAATTTTTTTGACATTGAAGGTCTCGGTAAGTTCGTTACCGACCTTGATGGTGCAGTGAGAGTTCTCCATCGTCATCCTGTATACCCTGACCAGTTTGGCAGGAATGTCAACGCTAGACATGGCATTGTATCGCTTGTCTCTATGCACGCTGACATATACGGTTTTAAAGTCAGCAAATAAGTGGTGGATGTCGATCTGCATCTCTTGTGTTTTTTCGAGGATCTGCCGTAATGTAAGAACTTGATCGATGGTGGACTTTCCAGTCCTGAAACCTCACTGATAGTCTCACGATAGTTGGTGCAGTCACAGGCGTATGCTTTTTATGGATCGGACAAACGATACTAAGATTCCACTCGTCGGACTTGCTGTCCTCCGACTATATCCTACAGATAAGTTGGTGCCAGCTACCAGCTCATCTTCATCTGCCGTAAAGAGTTTTGCATACAGTACGTCTGCACCAGTAGCTTTGTTCGACTTTAGTGTCGATGTATACATCTTGACTTCGTTTAGGTCGTTTGTGACGGTATTTTTTTCTATCGTCGTCCATTGTGTGGAGTAGAACATTCTGCCGGACAGCGGTATTTATGTCCTCTTCGCCGTTCAACAGCCTGCAGAAGTGGTCCATCCAGATTCGCAGTATCGACTGCGACTTTACTACCAGTTGTCCCTCCTCGTTCCAACAGGCTTCTGTCTGATGTTAATGCTCTTTCCTTTTCGTACAGCTCACGAACCGCTCTCGTCCTCGCGTTGTCTTATACGCTGATTTCTTCGCTGGTATAGAGTTGCCACTCTACGGTGACCGTATCGTAATACTCGCGGAATGCTCGGACAAAATGCAAATCATGATCAATAAGCTGCAACAATAATGTCGCATGTGGCATTTGCAAATAAACAAAAAATCAAGAATTGTGATTTTGTCTATCGGACAGGGTCGATACGCAATAAATTTAAAAGGACTTGGCAAAATAAAGACCCAGAAAAAGTCGAGGAATTCAAGAAGCCAGGTATTCTCAGTATTTCAAAGTTTTCCTTTAAAACGAATCAGCAGGGGAAGCTACTAGAATCCATACGAGTAATAAATACAAAAAAGGTATTCTAAGCAAAAAGAATGATGTAGCAAAATTTATGAATTCGTTACTTAGTAACGAGTACTCAATAAATTGATAAATACCGTAGACACAAAACACAGCACAGAAGACCTACCCTCTTGTATCAAACCATATCCATACGTGATGTATACTTACGTATACTTTTTCTCTATACTGTTCTTAATGTGTAAACAAATTGCTTTTGTCAACATCGGTATGGTTTGATTCCATGCTATTTTGTAGGGTATAGATATATCTCCGTTGAATGCGAAGAATGTATTTAGAATGTTGTGCGTGGAAAAAATGTGAAACAAATGACTCACGTTTCGTGTTTTGTTTCACTGTCAAACATCTTCAGTTTGGACTATAATTTAACCATGAATCGTCTTACAAGCGAACAACGCTTGCAAATTATTGAATTTTATAATCGAAATGCGTGCTCTGTTAAGAAAACTCATTGCACACTTTCTGTTGTTCATGGTGTTCAGCGACAAAGCTCATTTTTGGCTCAATGGGTCCGTAAATAAACAGAATCGTCGATTTTGAAGTGAATATCAGCCAGAAGCATTGCAAAAGCTACCAATGTATCGCGAAAAAGTCACAGTTTGGTGCGGCATTGGACTGTACAAACATGATGTGAATCGTAACGTAACTGTGAAGAGCGCTACTGTGAGATGATATTGAACTTTTTTTTGCCCAAAATGCAAGAGCTTGACTAGCATGACATGTGGTTTCAACAAGACGGTGCCACATGCCACACAGCGCTCACAACAATGGGTATATTGAGAGGCGAGTTCGGTGAACATTTTATTCACGTTCGGGACCGGTCAATTGGCCGCCTAGATCGTGCGATTTAACGTCTTTAGACTGTTTTTGTGGGGTTATGTTAAAGCTCGTGTCTATACAGACAAACCCGCTTCAATCGACGCATTGGAAGACAACATTGAAGTATTTATTCGTGAGATACCGGCCGAAATGTTGGAAAGAGTATGCCAAAAATGGACTAAGCGGATGGACCATTTGAGGCGCCGTCAAGGTCAACATTTGCATGAAATAATCTTCAAACATTAAATTATATGGACCGTACTATCGATTCAAATGAAGATTTCGTTTTTTCTGAATTTTATGTGTTTTTTGAAAAACTTTCCTATAACTTTTAAGAAAAATCACCTTTTACTTTGCCAACCGTTGAGTGTTGAGTATAGCTTAAGGAAAAAACATGTAATTAACAAAAACAAAAGTAGATATTATTCTTGCCATTCACCAGAAGTATCAATTTTAGCATCCAAAGAGCAATTTTGATGGAAGTAACGAAAGTAACTAGTAACGATATCGGGGATACGTTTATACAGATGAAAATATAGCACAATAAGCCCACATCGCCAAATCAATTTCTCGTTTTCGTTCACAGTGGTATTGCTTAGCTGCGAACTAAAAGTAGGTTCAAATCAATTAATTAAAATATGTTTGATGACCATCGGCATTCCTCTGTTTGAGAGCCACGTCCACCACGGACTGTAATACCACAAGAAGAAATACACATACATAAGCACAAATTGCTTTAAGTACATACGCATGTGGCCTTTGTAAGAGAAAACACTTTTCTTTTTTAATAACCACTTTATTCTACAATCACTGCAATCAAATCAATCAATCTAACATGCGAATGGACGAAGTTGGAGTGTTATCCGGTACGTGCATGGTAGTAAACCTTTTCAATTTTGTAGCTAACCACAGAAGAGTCATCATCACTCATATTAGCAAATCGCTTTCGAGAGCCCTGAACCGTACACTGCACTCCGAGTCCTGTATGTACACACTTTTTGCAAAACATGAAATGGAATTATAATCCGCAATCCGCAATTCACGATCCAAAGATGGCTCGCGAATATGGCCAGGTGGTTCTCATGTCATCTTCAACAAGACATGTACCCATAAATTATGGTTGTCATATTGAATGGTGAAGAGATAAAGTACATGCAGTCGGTGAACAGTATAATTACACCGCCGATATTGGAACCCAATCAAAACCTCAATGGAAAGCTTATGCCCGCGTCCTATTCCGAAGGGTAGTGCTTCATTGCATATGTGATTGGTATGAGAGGATGGTTATTCAATCACCGGTACTGATGGCATCAACTGAAACCGAGCTTCAGGCCGCCTCACTATTCAGTGTGACAACCGAACACGTAAGCACGTAAATGCACATCTTTGTGTATATGCACAGCGAAAGCAGCATTGGATAATTTTTTGAAACAATAATACGATAATTAATTCAAGAGAACTAACTATTTTACAAGATTTTTAATGCCTTCACAACTTCATTGCAGTGATTTAATTTTAATGACGAAGTAGTGAATTTTAGGGCACGCAATGCAAAAAATATTAAAACAAGAGCAAACTTAAATATCAGTTTCTTCTCTTTGATATTAAATGCTTAAAATTCAGTAGCAAGCCATTAAGGGGATAATGAACAACTCGTAGTAATATGAAATTTTGAACTACGAACAAATTTTCATATTAACTGAAAGCGAAACACACATCGACGGTTTTATCTGGTTTTCAAATTTGCTCCAGTCCGTTGGGATCAAATTAACGGCACTATCACTGAAGTTGTCTATCAGAGGTAGCATCGACCATGGGCATCACAATGGACTCACAATGGTCTAAGTGTGCAGGGAATTTGTCTGGTGATCGAGAAACCCAACCTAACCTAACCTTACTTGTGATGCATCAATATGATTACTGCTCGACTTACTAATGACGGTCTTCGATGTCAATTTAACTTCCCTGCTATAGTTATAAACAGATTTTCTAATATTTTTGAAACAACAGCTATATATTTAGCATTGTGCTAAGATTTTTTTGTGTTTGGAATAACCGGATTCTTTTGACACTAGTCTAGCCATCGTTTAATTGCGATATAGTTTGTTTTAGTCGGGAAAACCTCGAGTTCTTATTCAAAAGGTTGAGAACGTTTGCAATTTGATTTTGAAACAAAAATTATGGAATTTATTAGCGTGTGTTATAGAGGTTACCACATTTACGGATACGTAGAATTGATGTTGATGTATGTTGTTCGGACTATTAACTTGGGAGCCGAAATAGATGAAGTTGTTAACCAACTCGTACTTGTAGCTGCTTATGGTGCCATCCATATCCATTCTTGATGCCCGCATATACTACAATCAGCCCTCATTCATCACTAAAATCGTTTTTGCAGCCTAGGTTTCAATACTGTTCACTGTGTTCGACCAATCACAGCACGGATTTCTGGAAGATCGTGCCTGTTGGGTTGGCTAGTGAGAACGGGTTTTTTTTTCGAGGCTCTGCCGTAATGTGAATATTTGATCGATGGTGGACTTCCCAGGCTTTAAACCGCACTGATAAGGACCTATAAGGCTATTGAAGAATGGTTTCAGGCGTTTACACAAAAAGGCAGAGAATATTTTATAGGCGATGTTAAAGAGACTTATCCTTGATAGTTGGGGCAGTCAAAGGGGTCTCCTTTCTTGTGGATTGCTCAAACGATACTAAGATTCCAAATGTCGGGCATGCTTTCCTCCGACCATATCTTACATATGAGTTGGTGCATGCTCCTACCAGCTAATCTCAAACTGCCTTTATTAGTTCTGGAGACAGTCTGTCTGCACCAGCAGCTTTATCCGACATTAGTCTCCATATCGCTATCTTGATTTCGTCTGGGTCGGGAACGGAATTCTCGTTTGTCACCGTCTATATTAAGTGAAATGAATGGTCTTTCCAGATTCTTAGTAACGACTGCGATTGTACTACGAGTTGTCCCTCTCCGTTCCGACAAGTTCCATGCTCTTTAGATAGTTGTTTTACCCGTTAACACACATCGCCATAGCACCATTTCCTATACTGCGCTTGTCATGCTCTTTTTCTTTGTTGAGAAGCCGGTGCTTCTTTTGAGTTCGTAGAGCTCACGAACCAATATTGTCCTTTTATCCAGCGTCCCCCTATATGCTGCCTTCCTATCTGAATGTGCCTGCCGGTATTCGTTTTCAAGACAGGGGTTTGTTCTGGATGGGTTTTAAATGGGTTAAAAATCCAACAGATCAGAGGCAGCTGATGGCGTTTTGATAATGGTTCCACTATTCGTCGATTTTTTCATCTAGCAGTGTTGGACTATCTGAGAGCTTCAGGGAGATTCGATCGAAAAAGATCCTAGCGGTCGATTGCGATTGTAGCTTTCCGACGTCAAACTGTTTTGGTCTTGCTATACTTCGTTGTACTATCGATATCCGAGTTCTGAGCTTGGCTACAAAAAAATAATGGTCCGAAATTTATATTGGCTCTTCGGAACTTTCGGACACGATTAATATTGCAGGAGTGTCTGACGTCGTTGGCAACGTGATGAGTCTGATTGACGTTTGATTGATAAGGCGACCGCCAGGTCTCTCTCGAATGTTGAGGTAAGGGTGAGGATACCACGTGGTTACAGAAAGGTTTCGCCCGTCAGGAAGACCAACAGCCTGAGTACGTTCTCGGACGTGTTGTCATAAAGGCTGTGTTTCCCGAGACGTCGCCCTTGCCCAGCTTTGCATTAAAATCTCCTAGAACGTTCTTGATGTCGCAGCTGGGGCATTGTTCGTATGTTCTTTCTAGGAGATCATAGAAGTCGTCCGGCGTAGATTAGGCTGATGTTGGCGAATGTAGCCTATATTCCGATTGTTGCCAGGCACTTGCTTATGTATGTAAAGCCTAAGTACTACTTTTTGCCTCGAACAACAAAACCTGCTGCAGTAAAGACTATCCAGAGATCGCCACAAGGGAGCTGTATGTCAACGTGAAGTCTGCATTTACAGGGATCGCCATCTCGCTAAGTCGCTAAGTTGAGTGCTATCAACAACCTTGCCCTGGATGCACAGGCTGATGGACTCCGAATGTATCCAATATGAAACGAATTTATTAATGTTAAAATGCGTTCGCGTCTAAACTTATTCACCCACTTGGAGAATTTATTGCCAAGTTAATCACCGAGTATGGCATGTCATATGTTAAGCTACCACAACAGTGAGTGTAGGAGTAGACCAAAAGCGCTGGCACTTAAGTAAGTATTAATATATACATAATATGGGTGGCGCTACAGCCCGTAGAGGGCCAGGGCCTAGCTTCACAGCAACCACTAATGTTGTGCGTGCTATTGTTCTCTCACGAGTGGAAGGGACCTACAGTTTTATGCCGACTCCGAACGGCTTTGTTTGAGAAGCTTTTTCTATACAGGAAATACTCTTTGAGCATTGCCAGTGACTTGAAAGAGGTGGGGTCGCGAAAATTGTTTTTGCCGCTCAGAGCTTGAATCGAACCTACGACGTCGAGGTTGGGGTCGACGCACATACCCACAACGCCACGGGCCACCACACAGTAAGTAAGTATTAAGGATTCCAATTATGTGGTAGCTCTGTAGATGGTTGGTCAACACTTCCCACCATACTCGTGGAAATCAAATGGAAACAAATAAACAACCAGACAAAATATAACAAAACCAAAGCCATATTGACGGAGTCAGAAGAGGAAACTCTAGTCCAGTCAGGGATATGGAGACAAATTTAATTGAACCATCTCATGTACAGAATCTGTACTCTTGTCCAATGAAATGGACAACCAAGATGTCCTGGTCAAAGTACTTCGGTAAAAGGAGACAATCACAAAAAAAGATCTCCCAACAAAATCAGGAATATTACGCCAGGGCCCAAATGCGACGAATCGCAGCCCCGGAGCGGAATAGAACCCGAGGAAGCGAGCTGTCTGGCGGAAAAAAGCCGGTACAATGGCGACTGCACCAGCAAGACAGGGAGTTAGGTTTAGTGACAACTCCCCAGCAGGAGTAGCACCAAAAAAATCGACCGCACACAGAGTCACATAGCTACTCATGTGTCAAAAACGGAACAAATAACCCTGGGTACGATGCCGAACACAACTCTAATGCCAACAAAGGCTCTAGTAAAAGCAGCGAAAAACCCACAAAATATACTGCTTCTATTGCAAAAGAGGAACCAACTACATAAGAGATATTTTATCGATATGCCGCTGCCCAATGTAAGGTTGCAATCATGCACTCTCAACATCCGCAGCAAACGCTTAAAGAGCGGAAGATACAACTTGTGAGGAAGATCCTATTAGAATAGATGGACTTATCTGATAAGCCACCTCAGCCAGACACAGCTGCATCTCTATCGCCTGCCACAACACATTTACCAAAAGCTGGCTCATGTCAACGGTAGGAAACTAAAGCCCTGGAAAGATGCATGTCTACGTAAAACTCAGAGCAACGACATTCCCTAGCTATACCTATGCGTAACATACATTGCTGCAGAAGATGACCTTAAAGAAATTCTTCTCAGCCGCATAGCCAAAAAAACATTCAGCAGCTTGATATAGCCTTTACCCAGGAAAAAATATACCACAAGATACCAAATAAATGGTATATAGGGTGAGTTACTCTATGATTAAAACAATGAAGGAAGTCCTAGGGCGTGCATTTTGATCAATCGTATTATCCAAGCCATACCTATTCCAGAACACACAAACAGAGACTTGGTTACTGCCGGCGTCCAAATACACACTGCGGAATGTAGGTCAGTAGCCAGTCTACCTAGCAATAGTCCTATACTTAAAAACAGAATCAACTCCATCAAGACCCCAATATCAATTAGGTACCTAAGAGCGACAGATTGGGACGCTTAAAGTATAGAGGTCACTCAATCTATACAAAAAAAAAATTGCCTCAAAAGCATCAGAGACGGAGATAGCTTCGAAATCTGCTGTGAAAATCTCATTGCTAGAATTTTAAGTGCTTACCATGACGCGTGTCCAGAAAAAATTAAATCAGCATCATCTCCTCACCTCCTACCAGGATATTGCCTTGGTCCATACTGACACGGGGAATATTCCATGATAGAACTATAAAGAAGACCGTTAATGCCTTCGGCTCGTATAAATCTCCTGGAGAAATGTCATCTTCCCATCCCTTTTCAGAGAGAAATTGATCAAATTATCCCTACGCTGATACAAGCATTTCGAACCAGCTTTGCATCTGGACACTTACCGAGATACTTCAAAGAGGTACGACTGAAAATCCCAATTTCTTCAAACCTGTAGGTCGCAACTCATTTTGTACAAGAGACGGCCCACTTAGAAGATCATAAAAAACAGTGTAGGGAAAAAGGATTCTAGAAGAGAAGAGCATGGTAGCCGCACAATCAAACCCAAACAAACCCTTTCCGTTTTGTGTGCGTACGGTATGTATGGCTTGTATGTCCATGCAAGAGTGAATGTACCGATGTCGGTTGTCTATAGTGTATGTAGTAACGATATTAATTGAGCGGTAACGTTTCTATATTCGGTACTTTATTGAGTACTCTGTTATTAAGTAACGAAAACATAGAAGATAACTCTAATTACAGGCTACTCTACCCTGACATTCTCCACGACTGAACAAGCACGAAACCTGAAAATATCTGTCGTTGACATCTGTCTTCGCAGATACAACTTCAGTCAAAATTATGAGGTCACCCTCCCCTCACGACACAACTGGGAGACCCACCTTCATCCGCGAGTCCCTCATCTGGTACATAGATGGCTCCAAAACAGATGAAAGTGTTGGAGCTGGAGTATGGATACCATTTGGATACCGCATTACCATTCATGATGCCACGACCATTCTGCGGCATACCAATCACCACCGCTAAGAGCGATGTAGTCAATTGGAAGAACGAAAGAGTGACTGTATTTAGTTATATTTGACTCGGAGAAAGACCTAAGCATAAATGACATGACCAATGCAATAGCTCTCTATGAAAAACGAAATGAGGACAAAGGCTGAGAGATATTTTCGAGCACACTCTGGAAGAAATTTCCTTGTTCCCTCTTGCGCTGTGTTGGTGGGATTATTTGATACGGAATTTTCTTCTTGGTTTTCACAAGACGAATTCTTATTTTGTATCTCAGTCATAATGATTAATTAAAATTGAAAGAATATCTATTATGATGCAAGGAGTATAAGGTGTGCTGGACAACTTTTCAGAACCAACATATTTTTGGCTTGTGGCGTCACTAAGTGATCTTTTTGTCATTGGACAGATTCTTGCTTAAGCTTACGTTAAAATTCAATTTCAAATATCACAAAATGAAAAACAGGAATTGAATTGGAAATTGGTGAAAGAAAGGTTTTATAAAACTAAACGTTCGTGGTATAAGTTAGGTAGAACATGACCTAACCTGTTGGGTAAGTTACAAAGCCACGCTGTTTGTTTTGTGATCGGCATCCTGATGACACATACTATATATTATATCTCGTATTTACTTTTCCATGTTTACTAATATTTAATTCAAAAACGAACCATTACTTAAATGCTCCCTCACTGGATCACTTTGTACACAAATCAGCAGATAATGAATTATATCCTAATTAAATTTATCACTGACATCCTGTATTATAAATGAAATGCACTGCACTGATGGTTGAACATCGTTAATTATCCCAAAAGGAAGACAGCAATAACAAGCAGTAAAACCTATTCCTGTGAAGCCCACCCGACCGTACCCCACGTTAATCCCTTAGTCGGCAAACTGAAGGGGTGGTCCCTTCGATGTTTTCATTCATTCAGTAATCCATTTCTTTCCTTCTTTTGAATTGTACGTAGACAGATATTCACTGGTCTTATATTCATATATCAATTATTCTGCCAAAATTTGTAGTTTTGTGATAAATGTTTTGAACGCAGGTTCTTAAGGGTGCATTTCAATTAGGTTGAATCATTATAACATTTGATTAATTCACTTTTAAATACGCGCCACTGACATTGAAGCACGAATACTTGAAATCGACAGTCGCTAATAATTTTATTAAATTATTAACTTCTATGTAAAATTGAATATATATAGCATAAAAATCAACGATACAAAGCTATTTTTGTACGTAAATAATCTATTACCGCATAAAGACAAATTGTCCCAAGGTTTAATTAGGACATATTTATTATACATTATTATACATTAACTAGCCATCTACAGGCTTTGCAGCTGCTTACATCTAGTTGTAGTTATAGTATAAGCATAACTGGTTTGACATTGAAGTACAATCTTAAGGAAAAATTATTGGGGATTATTGATTTTTTCTTAAGCTAATCCGAAATGAGACAATGAACAAATGTCTCTCAAAACTATCTGCTGATAAGAGATACGAGGACTCACTTGGGAAATGTTCAAAATACCTTGAGCCACCAATAAATCATATTCCTATTTTGATATTCCTCCTGTTAGATGTGATAACAGACAATGGGCTAGAAGCAATGAAGAAAAAGTTGCTGCTTTTGAGAACCAAGAACCTCCTAGCGAAAACTTTGATTAACATTGTGATTATACTTAACTCAAATGAAAGTGAAATGATGGTTCTGTAGTTCCTTCGATCACCTTGCGAGGGCTAAAGTATGAGATAAAGCGGCTTAAGGACAAAAAGCTCCAATTTCTGACTTGGCTAATGAAGAAGTTCTGTAGAATCTTCCAAACAGAGGTTTAGCCAGACTAGCAATCGCAAGATATTGCCAAATCCTTTTCGTATCGTCTCCCTCAACCTCTTAAGAAATCCTTCGCATTGCTAAAAAGCTAACACAGGCTTTTTAGGAGAAAAATGTAGGGGCGATCGGCAGAATAGAGGGATATTACGGCAGGAATGAGGTAAGCAAGTTTTACCACAAGTCCAATACCAAGGATATGCAGAAACCATTTCTGCAGACTGCATAACTGCGACGAAGAATAAAATCACGCTGTCAGGCAGAACGAACTATTCAACCCCAATGAAAAGGACGATGAAGATCAACAATTCCGTCCACCCGACCCGGATGAAGTGAGGATAGCCATATCTAAACTGAAATCCAACAAGGCTGCTGACCCGCAGAGCTTTTTTAAAGCCGCAGACGATGATTTGGTAAGGAGCATGCACCAACTCACCTGTAAAATATGGTCGAAGCAAAACGTGACCGATGAATGGAAACTCAGCATTGTTTGCCCGATTCATAAAAAAGGAGACCCTTTGAACTGCGCCAACTACAAAGGCATCAGTCTCTTAAGTATCGCATACAAGATCTTATCTGCCGTACTGTGTGAACGCCTAAAGCCATTGGTCAACAACCTGGTCGGTCCAGACCAGTGTGGCTTTAGGCCAGGAAAATCCACCATCGACCAAATATTCACACTACGGCAGATTTTGGAGAAAACCCAGGAGCAACAAATCGATACCCACCACTCTTTCAACGATCTTAAGCCCGCGTATGATAGCATTTATAGAGACGAGCTATACAGAGCAATGTCTCGTCCGTTTGTGTAGGATGACGATGGAGAATGCACGCTGCTCCATCAAGGTCGGTAAATACCTAACCGAGCCATTGATGTCAAAAAGGATAAAGACAAAGCGACGCGCTGTCATGCGGCTTTTTCAACATCGTTCTTGAAAGAATTGTTCAAAACTCGAACGCCAACACTGGAGGAACAATCTTTCAAAAGTCCGTCCAACTACTCGCATATGCCTACAATATTGAAATTTTCGGAAGAACGCAGCGTGATGTCAATGGTACTTTTGTGGGTATTGCAACGTAGGCCGCGTAGATGGGCGTAGCGGTAAACGCGAGTAAGACCAAGTAACAAGAAAGGACAACCAACACCGACGTCTCGGTCAGAAGGTCACAGCAGACCTAGGCACCGCTATCAATTCAGCCAATGACACCAGCGCTGAAATCAAACGAAGAATAACTCTTGCCAATCGCTGCTTCTTTGGGCTAAGAAAGCAATTGGTAAACAAAGCTCTCTCTCGAACAACCAAGGTAACGCTTTATAAAACCTTAATCGTCTCAGTCCTGCTATATGGCGCGGAGGCATGGACTTTGTCATTCTTCGTGTGATAGATGCATAGATGGTTAGTGGAGGAGGTGATATAATAACGAATTATACGGGCTTTTCAGCGAAATCGACTTAACCAGAAGAGTGAAGATCCAACGATTGAGATGGCTTGGACATATAGAGCGGATGGAAGCCAATGCTCCGCCCCGAAAAGTATTCGAATCCACACCCAGAGGACCTGAGACCGCGACTCAGGTGGCGCACGCAAGTGAAACCAACTGTGCGTGCGAAACTGGAGAAAGCTAGCTAAGGATCGAGCTGGCTGGAGACGCTTGTTGGTTGAGGCCCAGGTCCACCCCTGACTGTAACTCCAACTTAAGTAAGTAAGTAAGAAACCAATCATAGAAGCAATAAACCAATATATTCCAATAGGTGAAATTACTGTTCCAAAAGGTGCACCCTAAATTTGCTTAGTTGACCTACACATCCACATGTCTAAGGAGATTACAGAAAACAATTCTAATGCTATTTCAATTACTGTTCCTAAGACCCGTTTGGATTCCTAAACTAGTGCAGATCCAAGCCGGACCACCTAAAAGAAGTGGCCACACTTTTATATCACCTCTATACCAATGAGACAACCGACGACAAAGCAACACAGACATTAAAATCTAAACAAGAGAAGTAAACATTAAATGGTGAAGAATAACTGGCTCTTAATACCAGTTTGGAACTATGGCGCTCAGTTCTGGGGATGCACCTACACCGCAGTTATCAAACGCTTCCAGGACAAATTCAGCAGAAGAAGAACTGAACCCAGATTCAAACACAGACCTTGCAACCAAGGTAGTGAGCAATGCACTAATCTACTTCCCAGGCCTGACAAATTTATGGGTTCTTTTCGCTTCGAAGTTCTTTATTATATTTGGATCTGCGATCATTACAAAAAATACGAACAATAATTAGAATTAATTTATTTTGTTTTCAGACCGTTTAGTAAGTCTCTTCAATGGATTAACTTGTTACAATTCTAAAAAATGTATTTATTCGCATTATTAATTGGTAAATTTTAATGGTTCTTTATTTCATCCACCGAATTTGATTCTAACAGATTGCTGAAAGTTTTTACAGTATAATTGAGATATAACGTCTTCCTAAGTACATACATTCACAATTATTGATTCTGTATAAATTGACAAGATATGTGTTTAATATAATTGACTATTAACAAATAGAAAATAAGAAATATATAAGTAATAAGTATGTACTCAATTAAAAGATAGTAAATAAATAATAAACAATAATTAAACAATAAATAAATAATTAATAAGTAATGAATAATGAATAAATAATAAATAAATAATAAATTTGGTACACAAAGTTTGCTAAAATACAGGTATTGATTTTTTAAAAGTTGATCTTTCATCACATAGTTCTACTACTGGACAAACATAATTGAAATTACGGATACATCTAGAAAGCGGTTCATTTAGACCATAATTGCAAACGTGTCTTGGTAGCAGTAACAGATTTCTTGATCGAAGATTTCTTTCCGGGGCATAGAATTTAACGTGTTGGAGAATATCAGGACAGTTAATACGGTACGAAAGAATATCATGGATGAACATTATACATTGAACACTTCGCCTATTTTCTAGTGTATCTAATCCAATCAGTGCACACCTGGTTGAATATGGCGGCACATAATCAAGGTTAAATTTGTATATGGATTTTGAGAATTCGATACATGTACGCTTAAGAAATCCAAGCATTGAGTTGGCTTTGGAGACCACGTAATCTATGTGAAAATAAAATGTAAGTTTTGAATCAAAAATCACACCTAGGTCTTTTATTTCTGTTGGTCTACAGAGAGTTGTCCCACATACAGAATATTCATAAACAATAGGCGACAATACATAGTAAACAGAAAATGTGTTACATTTATTTAAAAATTTAAATTTTACTCTAGTTAAAAATAATATGGGGCGCTACAGCCCGTAGGGGGCCACTGCCTAGCTTCTCAGCAACCACTCGTGTTGTGCGTGCTATTGTTCTCTCACGAGTGGAAGTGGTCACGAAGAGTGGTCTAACTCTAGTTAGACACCTCTAATATTCAGGGAAAATTAAGAGTACATTTCAGGGAAAACTAAGTTCGAAGTTCGGTTGAAATGTTATTGATGTAACTACTTATGTACTCCGCTATCGAATCTAACTCATTAGAATATAGGTCCAGGAGCAACCCAGCGAGTTTGTGGACTTAGTCCAACCACCTCTTTCTGGGTCTCCCAACGGATCGCCTTCATAATGGAGCCACATTTAAGGCGATTTCCGTTCGGAGAAGTAGGTGCGAGTGTTAAGTTCCTCTCTTACAGCCGTATTTCTCACCCTATCCAAGCGATTAGCTCCCATAACACGTTGTTTCAATACTGATCCAGCTTGGTCAAAACTCCGCCCATCATCGGTGAAAAGACACAGAGATACATGAAGTTCTCCACTTGCTCTCATAGGACTCTAGTTACATGTCGGCAATGGATATATTTTGTTGGCAGATCTACTCTTTTCGTGCTATATTATGCGAGAGTGAGTGGTGGGCAGTGACGTGGTTGGTATGTGCGTCGATTCCTGCTCTGTGCGGCAGAAATAATGCTCACAGCCTCACCTCCTTCCAGTCACTAACAATGCTCAAAGAGAATTTCTGTCTGGAAAAAGCTTCTCAAACCTGGCCGTTCGGACCCGGCATAAAACTGTAGGTCCCTTAAACTCGTGAGAAGAAGAATAGCACGCACAACACGTGTGGTTGCTAAGAAGCTAGTCCCTGGGTCTCTATGGGCTGTAGCGCCACCCATATTATTATATTATTATTACTACTTTGCGAGTGAAGGAACCGACGTCAGTTGTCTACCGGTGACACAATAGTAGTAAACATATTCATTGAGGAGTAACGTTTCGTTACTTGGTAATAATATTCGTTAATCAGTACTCAGTTAATCAGCACTGATTCGAGTTTAACATTGTCTGTCATTTTGTAACATTGATCACTTTGTTATTGACTTCAGTTCAACCTGGCTTTTTGGTTGCATTCGATGGCTGGTTATACGCTTCTGGTAAGTGTTTGGTTGCTTTCTCTATTGCGATTATCTCCACACATTATAAAAAAAACCTATCAGCGAGTCGGAATGACACCTGTTATAACACAGGTCGTTATTTTTATCTTGCTTCTGTCATATTATTATTAGCTTACAATTGTATATCATTTCTCTCAAAAAATAGAAAACAACTTTAATGTAGAATATAAATAAGTGTGTCTCATCATCGATACTAAATTAAATTGGGATCCTTACATATAAAATCATTGCAGTTAATATTCAAAGGATCTCCATATTTATCAGCAGAAAGTTAGAGGCAACACCATCAGACGCCTGTAAACATGTACTCTGCAATCTTTTTACGATTTGCCTAATCGTCAGATACACAGCAGCCTGC
This sequence comes from Eristalis arbustorum, assembly GCA_916610145.1. Taxonomy (NCBI): domain Eukaryota; kingdom Metazoa; phylum Arthropoda; class Insecta; order Diptera; family Syrphidae; genus Eristalis; species Eristalis arbustorum. Next base: position 56,467,306 of record OU744320.1, on the reverse strand, counting down.
ATAATGGTTACAATACTGCAAATGCAGTAGGATCAGACTGTACCATCACTAACAGGCTCAAAAATGTATCTAGGGACACGCATTTCCTACTACTTAAACAAACTTGAATTATTGTCCATTTTTTTTAAACTCAAGAGTCACAGCAACTGCTTAAAAGATCGATTTCACTAATCCTTACGTATTATGTACGAAGTACATATATATGCATTATGTGCAGGGTCCGACAAGACATAATAAATGTCATAATGCACAATATGATATTTGTGAATTAAACAATACCAATAATGCGCTTATTAATTGTCTCCTTTATAATGTAAATTATTCTTCTAAATATTGAAAATAGATATCCTTACATTATCACTTCACAAAGCCATATTTACACCCCGAATACAGCCATAGACTAATAACCTCCCCCTGCATTTCTAATATCTTTTAATATCTACGACTCATTGGCATACAGACCCACTCACTTGTGCGCATTAATTCGACAAATTTAAGGACACAAAGAATGCCACTGGAAGTTCATTGCATAGTTCCAACAGAATTAGTCAATTATTATATTTATATACTATTAATGAATAAGGGTCTAGAACGCACTGCAAAGATAGAACGCAGCTCACAATACGAGGAATATAAGTATTTTTATTATTGCGTGCGAGAATCGCATACCACAGGACATTCCATTCTTTTATTTTCACTTAAGCTCAAAGAGGTTGAGGGCAAGAACTTTTCCCCAAACCGAAACGGTGGTGGTAAAGTAGTCAATAAATGCTACCAGGCGAGAACCTCAAATGAAGTTGACACTGAGGGGGGTGTACATAAGCACATAATAGAATAATAAGAGGATCAACAATTCTCCTTCCTTTTTGCCTCGATAGCTGTTTTCCCTTAATAAGAAACGAACAAAGTCAGGAACAATTTCATTACGTTATTTTGTCTTTTATCCTTGCTCCTGCCAACCAATTGAAGAAGAAGGTGATCATCTCTAACCACTCAATCGTTCAAATCTTCGTCTGACTGACTGCAAATCATCCCCCCAGCTTGCAATACAAATATATGTAGATACCAACGTATGTACATACATTCACTCAAATTGGTTCAACAATAGACTGGTGGATATTTTAATCTCAATTTAATAAAATCCGAGAGAAATAAAGTACAGGTTAACGGTTTGTGAGCAGATCAATTTTTATTGTCACTGCTGTAGGGAACTTTGTGGTACCACTGGTAGGTTAAAGGAGACCTCACTTTTGTTTATTTTTTTGAGAAGATCTTTTTTCCATTTTTTCTCCTCTTTGTTGCTTTCAATCAGTAAATTGATATCCTGTGAAGGAAACGATGATAGTGATGCTCCATGCGAATAACTTGCTACTTTGTATACAGTGTTTAACGCAAGGGTGGTTTCTCGTTCAGTCGGATATATTTGGTAAGGGTGAGGATGATTCTGATATAATGTTTAATCTATTGAATGGAACAGTCAAACTATTTTGGGGGTTTAACTTTTGAAATTTGTGACTGGACACATATGTATGTAAGGTTTCAATTTGTTTAATTTCGCAAAGAGCTCTATATTTCCTTGTGATATTAGTGGTTTTTGCAAAATAAGGACATCTATCTTAGTGGTCGGACATGAGATGCACGCCTTTCATGGAGAAAATATATTACATCTAATGGTATTGAGACTCCATTGTGTCTATGGAAACGGATAGAGGATATTTAAAAGAGATACATGTACACTCGATATATGGTATATCTACGATTTAATAATATTCGTCTAAGAAACGGTATATACAGCTATGGTGTAGTGTGCCCGAGCAAACAATAACGTAATTTAATACTTGCATTTGTAACTGAAGCAATGGACTAAATACTAAATAATGACCCAAGACAGGCAACATCAACTTTATACCTTTGAATCCTCCGGGACAAAATAAAGCAGGAATTTAGAAATGTTAAAATAAAATAAGCACATTGATAACTCTAGTGTCAGTAAGTTAGAGTTAATGTATAAATGTTATTATTTTTTATTGGCAGTAGTAATAGAAGTCGACCTACAAGCCCACAACACCACAGCAATTCAATGAGGTCGGTATACTATGATGGAATATAAATAGTGAACTCATTCTGTTTTTTTTTACCGAAAAATTATATGAAAAAAAAAATCTTGTTTTGCAATTCGGTATTTGAGATCATAAGTACAGTCAAAACCATTTGCAACGACATCGGTTAAGCCGATTGGTTTAAACAACGAGTTCTTAGGTCCCGGCTGAGATCAAATATAAACCCGAGACATACAATTGTGTGGTCCATACTTGGTAGCACAATGAGTCAAAAACAAAAAAACTTCACGATTAATATATACTGTACTGCGTTTCGCACATCACTATATCCACAACTTTAAAGGATAGGGACAAAATTAAAAAGCAATTTGAGGGAATAAAACTGACGTTTCAACGCCAGTGCGTAAGAGAGACAGGCCTAAAAACTCCAGTATCACAAAAATGCAAAAACACCAGCATCAGTGACGTAGTGATCCTAGACAGGGAGGCCTGCCGTTATTTCCTGAGATCGAATCGTAGGATATTTTTTATATCTTGTACCTTTATATCCTTGTACAAACGTATATATTCAATGTCAATGCATCAGAAATAAACGAAAAATATGAAACATTGAAACAAGATGTCTTAATAAAAACAAATTTCTTTACACACAAATTCGTTATGAACGGTTTTGACTGTACTCGTTATTTTTGTGATTGCACTCACACGAAAGTTACTGCCATTCGAGAACGGAGTACACTAAAGTTCAATTCTCGTTTATAGAAGCCAAATGAATGAATTGATGCAGACATTTACTACAAGCGTTGTGTATGCATCTAATAAAATAATTATCAATAACACTTGAAGCAGCAATCTCATCATCTGAGGGGACCGATGTAAAGTTCGCAACTAAATAATACACTTGGAATTTTAAGTCCTCTCTTGGAGTTGTAGCTTGTCCTATCCTTATGTGACTATGGCTTTGTCCTGGTGATTCTCTACCTCTCTGGGATCTATACACCTAATTCTGTTTTTACACGGTTTCGATATAACACGGTTTGAAAATAAAATATTTTTAATTTTTTTACACGATTTTACTCCATTTAGCACGATTTAAAATTTGTTGTGCTTAAATTTTGTTTGTCAAATTCAATTTTTGCGAATTATGTTATTTAAGGGAATTCCCTTTTTGCGCTTTCAAGCAAATTGACTGGTCAAACCAAATGTAAATAGCACAAATTTAGGGGAATTCCCTTTTTGTATAATAATAATAATATGGGTGGCGCTACAGCCCGTAGGGGGCCTGGACCTATCTTCTCAGCAACCACTCATTTTGTGCGTGCTATTGTTCTCTCACGAGTGGAAGGGACCTTAAGTTTTATGCTGAATCCGAGCGGCCAAGTTTAAGAAGCTTTCTCTATACACGAAATACTCTGTGAGCATTGTCAGGAACTCGAAAGAGGTGGGGTCGTGAAAATTGTGTTCGTCGCACAGAGCGTCGAGGTCGGGGTCGACGCACATACCCACAACGCCACGGCCACGCCACCGTACTGGTCAGAGCAATTTAAATGTGTAAATATTTTGAAAATTATCAAGGTCATCAGACGTCTTTGGTAAAGACACTTTTTATTGGCAAATTTGTTTTTCCAACGTTACATTAAATTTAATACTTGGTCTTATAAAATGTTTGTTTTTCACTAATTTAAACAGGTTTTAGTTCACCTATTTTTGCATACGATCAATTTTTCAATTTACACGGTGTTTTCTGGAAGCAATCTACCGTATAAAAACAGAATTAGGGCTACCCACCCGATGATACCCTTTCTCCCCGAACTGAATGTCTATAGCGCTCCATGCTAAGACGAATCTTAAGACCACAATTATTCTCTATTTATATGGGATCTAACGACAGGCAATTTTTCCAGCACGTTATAAATGCGTGCGATAGCTTCAAATCAATCGAAACAGTAGATACGAAGCTATAACCTACTTTTGTGCACTTCACAAAATTACCAAAGCAAATTACCTTTGTTGTTAGTATCATGCCATTCGGTTGAACGGTGTATAAGCGTACGGCAAAAATTGGCAGCACTTATTTATGTATAAATATTTAAATTGTGTGGTGTAAAATGGAATAATTATTTACAGCAAATATTAGGGTAACAAAAGCAATTAGTTTGATAAGAACAAATATCCTATCCGTATTGAAAGCTTTCCAGTTCTAATATTTTTACGTATGTGTTTTTAATATACTAAAACGATATTTTGATATATCTATAAATATGCAAGTATTACACAACTTGATTAAAGTGATATAAGAAAATAGTTATGTATTATGTAAGGCATATGTGTATGTAATATATTATTTAACTATTGTACTTAGCTTTATTGAGATGTTTCTATTGCTGGAGTATGTACGTTTTGACGAAAGAATAACATATTTCGTGTTACATTCTAGGTTCTTATATCTCTACCCCAACTAGCAATATCCAATTAACTCTGCATGCTCTAACAGCAGCAGTCTTACATGCAGCCAAGCAGAAAAGATCGTATCATTTTGATAGTTTCGGGTTTGTATAATTACATATTATTAACGCACAAAAAGCTTGTGTAATTTCTTCAAGTTAAGATTTGCTAGCAACCATGTGTGTCATGCCTGGCTATTTATTGTTAGTTGGCCTACGTTGTTTTTCTTCATCATTCAGCTTGTTTCATTGAAAAACAAGCGCCCAAGACAAGGTGTTGTCATCTTGCCTATAATGATTCACACCATGCTACCTGATTGTGTGGCTCTTTGATCTGGTTCTCTCCAACATAAAGGTTTGCCTTCTCAGGTAAAGAGAATGAAATGCACAAATACCCATGTCAACCACTTGAGAGTTAAACGTGCGGAAACCTGCAAACTCATCAAATTGGAGGTTTGGTATTCATGCATCCGAAGTTAAGCGGAAATTTCGTTATAATAATTAGACTTGTTTGACATTTGATAAGATAATGAGAATGAGATACAGTTTCTTCTATAACAGAGCCGCATAACTGAATACCACGAAACGGTGTCAATTTAATTTTGTAATTTCCACCATTATGTTGCTCATACCAAATGTGCTAAAAGTATGATACATTATATTTATATATATATGTGTATATAAATAAACAAAGTATAGATGTGTGTTAATAAGTACTACTTACACGGCATTTCTTAAAATCCTAATACTCCACTCGCAAAACATATTTTGCTTTTAACAATATCTACCATATGCCTCTTTTTCGTCTGAATAACAAATCTTAATAAGTGCAAAAACTAACTTATTAAAATGTAAGCCAAGAAATTGATTCAAGGTCTTTATTGTAATATTTAGAGGAAATTTTAATATTGTCTTACAAATTTTTAAAAAACATTCATCTCACATTGATTAACATGCTGTTGTACTGGTTTTGTGCAACAAAAACGACCCCTAATTTTTCGAGTCACTGACAATTCTCGAAGAAAATTTTCTGTTTAGAAAAAGCTTCTCAACTTGGGCATTAGACTGTAAAAAAAACCGTTCACTCGTGAGAGAACGATAGAACGCAAAGCACGAGTGGTTGCTGAGAATCTAGTTCTGGTCCTCTATAGGATGTAGCGCCACCAATGGTATGAAATTAAATGATTCTTCTTACCCAGTTAACCCTAACCTCGACGTCGTAGGTTCGATTAATGCTCTTTGCTACAAAAATAATTTTTACGGCCCCGTGAGTTCAATTTGCAGTTTGTTGCCAAAGAATAGAAATTCGGTCGTTGTATCGAGCATAGATTGAAAAAGCGAACAATTGTTTTAACGCACATAGAAATCAAAGTTTATTGTTCTCCTGATATCGCTCTTACGCACCTCTAAATAAGAGCTTCGCCAGTGGCAACTATATATTTTATGGTAACATTCAGTGGATGGCGCTACATAAAAAAAATACGTAAAATACCACAATCTGTTACTCTCCCTTCAATAATAACTAATTGCTTGTTTAACAATTAGCAACAGATATGAATATTTGCTTCCCTCCCGCAAACGTGTATAGCCTTGTTTTCCATTGTCTCTCTACTTTTTAGACCCATTAGCTACCCTTTTTAAAAGGCCAGCAAATCCTTAATTTGTTATTTTTCCACTTAGCAGTCAATCAGCCCAGGGTGTGGAGAAAAACAAAAGAAAAAAGGGTTCCTGATTACTTTTATGCTATATCCATAAATAGAATAATATCAATTTTCGCCTACTGCGGACTAAATACTGGAACACAGAGAGAAAGCTGGGTGATTAGTTTGCTTAAGTGAAACCATTAATTATATCTGTTTTGCCAGAGTTAGCTTAAGAATTCCGTGTTTGTAGAGAGAAATAAATAACATTTGAACTTTTTTAGCATAAACAGATTTTTGAGTACTTAAACACTGTGAAATAAGTTTGAACACAGATTTTGGAGAGAGCGCTTTTCGGAGTTGCTCAATCCAGAACAGTGCACTGTGGGTGACGGATTCATGGCCTTAAGAAGGGCGGAGAACAGTCCAACTTTGGAAAACGTCGTTTTGGGGATGGAATGGCTAAAAGTGGACGAAATACGGCCTGACACGGCAGTGGCTAATGAGGAAGTCGTATGGCTGTCTCGTGCATTTAGGGTGGCCTGGGATGGCGGCAAGGTACCTAGCGAATGTCCCAACATACCAAGGACGAGGTGGTTGGACCAAGTCCATAAACTTGCTTGGTCATAAATGATGAGTTGGCGAGTGGCCTAGAGATCTCTATTGCGTGCTTTACCCTTTTATCATGCGAATCGAAATATGATTATTATAAAATGACAGATTTTCAAATATGAGCTAAAAAATAAGTTACTACTTGATTGACAAGAATATTCATGTTTACATTTATATGTGCAGTTGAATGCACTACATACGAGATTCTTACCAGACGGCTTTAGCTATGTTAACTTGTCTTTTCATTTTTTTGTTTTCATTTAAACTATATAGCAAGCCACAAAAATAATGTTAATACATTTAAAAATTATAAATAAATACCACCTATATACTACTGTGTATTACATTCAGATCGATGATGAATTACTAACCATTCAAGTGAACAATGGTACCGCAAATAAATTAACTTCAGGAGAAACCAATTTATTTTCCTTTTATTTATAATTCCCAATTATTATCAATATATTAACGTGACAACACTTCTCATATAGGCGTGTTTTTTTTCCTGTTACCAATTAATCTGTCATGAACATATAAAGCAGCGGACAGCATAACTTTCCTTCCAAAGCATAAACCATAGTCCGCAGGTAGAGCAACCGGTAATATTCTTACTTGAACCCTCCTAGAAGGCCCGTTTATTTTCTGTATGCGTTTAACACATCTATTGTACATCGTTTTGATGGCAATTTTCACCCATTCAATGCTCATCATCTGGGCCAGCCGACTGTTCTTCGAACGAAAACCGAGGAGAGCTGTGACAAAAAGGCATACACGACAATTCACCCTTAGGCAACATGAGGGTTGGTCCTTTTCTCTCTTTAGCGTGCACACAGCAACGGCTTGGGAGTATCTAACGTGTGCAGAGTCCAATTCACTGATGGTGGGGGAGATTGGAAAATCTGTCGACCGCAGATAAATTTGTTAATCATTTTGGCACGGCAGGTGGTGGAAAGTTTCTAAAATAATCACAATCCCCTTCTATCAGGCATTCCATTATTCCAGATGACAATAAGTTTTGCATTAGATGGTGTATTTGTTGACAAGCAGGTCGATCGGAGATGCACAAGTGTGATGATGCGCGCGTTGTTCGTATATTAACACCTCTTCAATGTTATACATTGATAACAGTATCCACAAGCAATTTGCTTAAATTGAATATGCCTGTACTCATACACACATGAATATTATGTTCAATTGTGCATACAATTGTGCATATACGTTTCATATTCAACGCCTTATACATCTAATTATTTGGTTGAATGAATAATAACCCTAAAGCGCCTTTGAAGTGATATAAAGTCTTGTCTTAAAATCACTAGATCACAATTGAATTTATTTTCCGAGCAGTCTCTTGTATAGCTGTATAAATTTCCAACGATACTTAAAATGTTTAAGCTTTCCATTACGCATCGCATGGAATCAAATCTGGAATGACTCTGCGCATAGTCGTGATGAAACTTATTTTTAAAACTAAAAATTCAAAAAACAAAATTTGTTTTTTTTTCATTTTGCCCATATTTAAGAAACGAAAAACATATTTGGAAAAAACCTTGTGTTTTACCATATTTATGCAAAAAAACAAAGATGTTTGTTTGAAGAGCCATTTCTTCAATATTTTTCATAAAACTTTAAAAATTATAGGAATCTTTTCAATAATTTGAATGAATTTTGCATACGCCTTGACATTTACAATCGCCATTCCTTTGGCATCTACTGTCAAAGGATATTGATATTGACTGGCTGATGATTAATAGAGACGGCTGCGTGATGGTATCAATATTTAGGGACAAAAGTTAAAGAAGTTCACTTGGTATTATTGGGAGAGAACGGAGTTAGCTGTGCATTAAATACTAATTAATTTTTAATTCTCAACTTGAATTCATTGACATCGATATTTTTGGAAAAATTTGTATGCACATAAAATATATTTAAATACAGTTAATTAATTTAAAGCTTTCTGCCCATGCGCAAAAGAGGGAAACTCAGAGATATGCTCAGGATAAGTTGCTAGCGAAATTGCTACCACACTTAGACCATTGCAGTATCGTTAATTTGATACTAACGGGAAATTGTGACTGGACCAGATCAGAAAATTTTAAGAAGCACGTTAACCCTAGCTTTCATTGGAATTCGAAGCTGGGATCTCTTTACCAAGGTTTATATAAACTGATAGCAAGCCTACAAGGGAACGCTGCATTGAGCAACGAGGGCTAATAGAAGAGAAGGGAATGAACCGGCTTATCAAAAGGAAATAGAAATGAGATTTTCGCGGTCAAGGAAATGGAGAGGATATCATGCCCGATGGGTGGTATCTCAGCGTCGTTTGTGCGGTCTACAAAAAAAGGAGACCCTTTTGACTGCGCTGCGACTGTTATGGATTAGTCTCCATAACATCACGTACAGGATCCTCTGCCGTTTTGTGTGAACGCCTAAAAACATTTGTTAATACTCTAATAGTGCGGATTCAGGCCGAGGACGAACCGAGACCTTTAGTACCAAAAAGAGAGAGACCATTAATATCATAATTTAGAAGATTCTCTGCGAAACTCAAACGTATACACAAGAGACACGATCTCCCAAAGTCCGTTCAACTGCTTGCTTACGCGGACGACATTGACGTGATTGGCCGAACATAGCTAGCCGTCAATGAGGCGTTTGCTGGCGTTGAAGCAGAAACAGCTATGGTGGGTCTAACGGTAAACCAGAGAAAAACAAAGCATATGCTGTCACGGAAGGACGCACAATATGGCGTAAGAGCTCAGGTCCCGGCCTATGTGCCAATCAAAGAACAATGTTGCTATTCTTTCAATCCTACCTAAACAAATCATTAGATACATGTGGAGAAATAAAATATATGTGTACATATTTTGTATTCATATGTCTTTCATTTAAACATAAGTTAATACTCGAATAGAAGAAGAATCATTCGACCCCATACATTAAAAATCTAGAGTAGACCAAGCACTAATAATTTAAGAGTGCCTATCAATTAAATAAGAAATAGAGATGTGATTATTGTAGCGTTTTTTATTAAAAAGCTTTCTTCTTCTTACTACAATCATGACAATTAATTACTTTTGACTGATTACATTTTTCACAGAATGAATTTTTGCATATCTGGCTCACATAATTAGATTTTATTAAGAGCTGCAAATATAGCACTGACGTGTTTTATTCGTACGCACAACTGACGACTGTATCGGTATTGTGATTGTGTTGAAGAACTAGTTGATTCTTCCGACGTGTTGCTGAGTTCGAGCACCAAATGTAGTATACAGATGTATGTGGGTCAAATTACCCATGCCGTCCATGTAGGTAGTTGATATTTTTATTCGTTTCCTTTGAAACTATATTTAAATTTATATTTTAACTATTTTTATAAAAGTCGAAAAAGGACATGCCATAGGAATTTATAGTTTGGAAATTATAAGACTCTAAATTTCAAAATGAGTCAAATGACCTCCCTCCGTCGGTGTTAAATTGCAAGTCCATATTATAACTACACCAATAATTTATTCAGATTAAAATAGAACAATCGATATATAAAACTATTTCCAAACTAAGAAAAATTTATTTATTATATATTTCAGTCATAGTGCAAATTCACCCATATGTACGATAGTACTAACGCATGCGAGAAACACTCTTAACGCCCCGCTTCAAATAAATTCATTCATTAATCGATGCTATCAACTGTGTATATTTATAATGGATTCCCATTCAATTATAAACGTACACAGTTAGAACTCATTTTGCAGAGTTAACAAACCAATTGAATTTGTCCCGTGAGACACGCAATCACGCTCCTTTTCGCAGGACTCACTTCAATTTAATCCACTTAAAGAATTACAAAATGTTCAAAAAAGAAACCAGTGTAGCAATGCCTTAACTGATACAGCTAGACATTTTAATTTGGTCTCTTAAATAAATCTCCCAGGAGTCCTTGTGACGCCGAAGTGAAAATCGCAGATAACTTGAGTAGAGCATTTATGGTATATACTGTGGCTATACTACAGTACAAGCAATGGGGGAGGAAGAAATCGTTATACCGTATATCTGCAACCGTTTATTTACTAACTATTTATCTACCACGCACGCACACTTATCCACCTGCTATAGCATAGAACAAGGTTCTGGAACAGTATTAACCTTATACCAGTCAATCACCAAGCTGGGAAAAAAGAAAAGATAGGACTTGAGGGTGAATATTTTTTTGTAAATGATGTTTTACAAAACAAAAGACCATTACTGCAGATGCGATGGGGTAGAATACAGACAGTCAAATTTAGCCTAATATAAAAAAGATAATTTGCTGAGCTAAATCTCATGGGCTTTTAATGTCCATAAGTACTTCGCCTTATTTTCTACATTCTAAGATCATTGCTTTAATACGATCGTTTTATTTAAGTTAATACGTACATGATCAAATTATATATATATTTATATACTACAATACAATATGCAAAATACCAGGCGTTGTGCAAAACATTTTTTCTATTCAACATAACGTAAGAGGACAGTAGATACAGTAGCAAATTCTCATGAAAAATTTGCATGATAACATAAACCATTTAATTAATATTTCATCAACTGCTGTTGTATTTGCCTGGTAATTCCACTGATTTCTTTCCCTGTTCATTGCGGAAACGATGTTGCCATACTTTTTTTTTTCTTCTTTTGGGTGTAATAGTCGACCATTTTTCAAATGATATATTGTAAGATGAGTTCAATACACCTGATCCAAGAAAAGAAAAAAAGGGCTTACCGATACGGCTTTTTCAGTTCAGACTTTATTCTCGCTTTTTTCACTTACTCACTTCACAAATACTAAACACAGCACTAGAGCTGGTATCAATAGGATCTAGGTCTTTTTTCGTCGATCATTTTTGAAAACAGATCGTTTTTGATTTCAGGCACGGCATTCTTTATAGCTTCATGCAAACTTGTTACAAATCGACAATATCATAAGCTCGATTTTCTATAATCGCAGTTGTATCGAGATATGTTACCGCTAATAGGTACGAGTAAAGCAGTGAATTATTTTGAGTCAAATTAAATTATCTACTGTGGTTAATATTTGTTTGTATTCTCTATGCTCTGAGGCCCGATCACAGTCTCACAATAACTTCTGTCTAGGCTTATAAATATAAATAATAGGTAAAATTAGTTAAGCAGTACAGTCTCAACAGATCTTGCAGTCTTAGATGTAGATCACATGATCACAATATATACCATATATAGAAATAAAAAATAAATAAAGGTCAATTTTTTTGAATAATTATTACGTACTAGACAAAAATGTAAGACTAAAGAAAGGTAAGACAGAATAAAATCAGAGGTGAATTTTGGGCTTCTACCACCCGCTGAAGTTATTACAAAAATCTTTTTTTTCTTATGTTTTTACATTTGGAATATTTTTTAAACTGTGTATGCACATTAAAGTTGTACATAATATTTATTATAGATATTCATTACATATACATGTACGATTGGCACTGCATCCCGTACAGGGCCAGGGCCAAGCTTCTCAGCCACAACTCGTGTTGTGCTTGATATTGTTCTCTCAAGAGTGGAAGGCGGAGAGAAACTTTTCTTGACCTTTTGAAAGAGAGAAAGTATGTTGCCGTACGCACCGGGAATCGAACCTAGACAGCGAGGTTCATGTGCGTTGAAGTCAACTATTGCTTGCTAATATTTAACAAAATAAAGACATCCAATCAACAATTTCTACAGGTACATAATTCCTTACCCACATCAAGAGCTCTACCGAGACTTAAAGGGTATTACAAAAATATTTTTGTATTTTATTATATATTATTATTATAATTCTTCTATACTTAAGAGAGAAAGGAATTTATATAGAGAGAAAACGTTTTGCAGATTTTTGAAGGAACTATGAGGGAAAAATCAAGTAAGTACCTCCAGAAAAAATGTATAGAATGGCTTTAAATATCGACAGGCAATCGATATTTATAATAAGTATGTAATGCTAACATCTAAAATGTGTTTTAAAAAACTTTGTGCACACTAATTATACACTCTAGAGCACGCATACACACATATACATTATAAATGCTGAGAGTACCCGTATACGGTCAGAAGGTTACAGGAAGAAAGTTTGTTAGTTAGTTAAGCTAGTTTTGAACATTTTTGTCTATCATTGTCTATCAATGATACGTTTTTACGCGTTGCAAATATTCTGCTGTCATATTAGACATGAACATTTGATCGACACCTTACATATTTTTTTAAACGGTCTTTTCTCTGCTACTTTAAATCCAAACCACTTCTTCGCAAATGACAGTACCCTCATCTTATCATACACGTTCCAAGACTCGCGACCCTGCCCTTCGTAGTATTGGAATGGGGGCGTATGTCAAGCACATTGATTTCCGACTTTGACAGCACAATTAACATTGGTAAGAACAACATAGTGGGATTCAATTCTTCCAAAACTCAATGCTGTCTTCTGTCACTCAAGCAAACTGTGACAAATACAACACTGAGTTGTAACGATCTCTTATTCAAAATGCTGCGAAATCGATGCAATAAGATGACACGGCTGCGGCATCAATCCGCAATGCGTATCGCTCTAAGCTTGCGTACAACGTTCATATATGGTCTGGTGCCCAAGACATCCCTGGTCCTACTAGACAGCTCGAAAATCGACGTAACGTGTCTTTGTGTGAGCTAGCCAACTGCATTCTTCTTATAAATGAATTCATCCACAATACACGTCTGGTCAGAAATGCCTATTCGCTTACCACCACCGTAAATTTCAGAGAGCGTATTTCAGCCGCACCACACAAATATAGAATGCTCTTCTCATCCCAATATTTCCCATACACTACAATCCGCAGATATTTAAGACCAATGTGCACAGATACCTCCTCACCCTCTCTCCCTCTATACCATCGGACCGTGCTGTTTCTTGGACAATTAATATTACTAATTGCCCCTTGAGCACACGCTTATTATTAAAAAAAATCTAGCTGTATCGCCCATTCATGCTATAAGATTATATTCTATATTTCTTCTTGTTAGAAAGCAATTTGATATTTTATTGTGTACAGGATTTCTCAATTTCAATTTGTATAGCAATTTTGTATGTACAAAGTTAAAACAATGTCTTGGATTTTGAATTTCTCACTGCACTTTTCTTACTCAACACACTTTCCTCTCTAACATTATTGTTAATCACGATACACAACCCGTCAACAGAAGGAGTCTATGTGCAACCGAAATTTCATATCAACTGCTACATTCTTTATTCATCAATGTTGAAATATTTCTTATGTAACCATTCAACTAGTTGGGATTACTATTTATCAGCTCGAAATGTTCTTTAAGCATGGCTGCATCATGTTGACCACAGTCAACAACAGCCCGCTTTACTCACAATAACGGAGGTAGCGCTTGAAACAAATTCCCATGTTACTGCGCAGGCAAACTGGCGTTTCGATGGGGCCTATTATCGGTGCTTGGCAATTATCATCAAATATTTAACAACTATTGTTGGCATAGCCACTTGTGTCCGATAAATTGAGAGCAAAGCGTTCACAGCGATAAGTAAAAAAAACTAGCTCTGACAGCGAGTTATACAAAGATCGGGAAATTATTCCGAATCATTTTATATTGTGTTGCATTGTATAGTGAACTTAAGGTGGGAAGGTATTATATTGTATAGCGTTCAACAATTTTGGATGAACTTATTTCCTCAAGTGGAAGATGACCGAAGACAGTATTGTTTGCGGGTGATCTTTTCATTTTCTTTGTTCAATAATAACGAAGAGCATTTTTATAATCGCTGTGTTTCCAGGGAGAGTTTTTGACAGCTACGTGGCAAGTTAATTGCAATTGTTGACATACTTGAAATAAATGTTAGTTCTTTTGCGTCTGATCTTCTCGATCGTCTTATAAGTTCCATCATAGTGGCCATGTTTTTCATTCACTGACTACAGTCGAGTTATTAGTTGATTATGAAAAGTGCGTCATCTCCAGCCTACCTCACCAGAAATAAAAGAACTATTCACACCAACGCATATACACATCAAACCGAACAAATTGTGTTGGTCGCTCTGTAGATGGATGAGATTCCTTAGAACTAATTTCTCACCCGAAGAGGGTGCTGAGTGCCACTCGACGTACTGCAATCTAAGCTGTGCACCTCGTTTATTTTTTTCTTTTCTGGGAGAATAATTTTGTGTTTCTTTTGTATGCTGCCTTTTATAAGTGAATGCTGCAAGTGGATGATATCAATTCGAAGAAACATCTCGTTGAAAACGTCAATGTCAAGGACTTTTCCTGGTAGTAATTAGGAGAAGAGTTTTTTTTCTTGTATTGCTTGGTCTATTAACAATTCCAGATACGATGAGATTATAACTAACAATTAATTTAAGTTCTTATATATTTTGTGATTGGCTTATAACTTTTCTTTTATTTACGCGTACGTTTATGTTAAATAAAAAAACGGTAGATGTTACGATGATTAACATGACCAAAATATTAAACTGTACACTTAATGTCCACACTCAATGATGACAACAAATTTTAGAATCAAATTAAATTAAAAATTATATAAATATGCCTAGTTGGAAAACAACTGTGTGTTTGAACTTATTTTTTCCTTCAGTATAATGCTTGGTAATTGATGTTAATATGTCCAGAATATGTATACATTCTGGAGATATTAATTTGCTCATTGATTAATATTTGTACATACTATTATGATAAAGTTTTTTTATTGATAATTGAAAGATAACTGACAGCAAAGTTCTATAACTGCTTGTTGAAAGAAATCATTTAGCTGCTAAGTAGCTGTGAGTATATTCTGAAATTGGCAATTATACCAGCCATCTTTAATGGCACACATACACTTACAGTAGAACACAGAGCAAAATTAAACTCAATTCTTTATGCAAAGCATTGAAACAATGGATTGTATATGAATATAGTACATCGTCTGCGCCATTTTTTCAGTTTCGAATTGATTGCCATTCATACCCCTAATAATTACCTCTTGAATTCAACACTGTTGAGGTGGATATCTACAACATATACAAGCGTACTTTTGGATATTGTGTATATCAACCCTTGCATGAACCTTAATATATGTTTTTATGTGATTCATTTTTTTTTTCAAAATATATCAATTATGAGGGGATACTGGTAGTCGACCACAGTCGGGGCACTTCGCAACTTCTACGTATGTAGGCGATTCCTCATACTCTCATCAGGACAAGATCTTTTATGAAACAATATATTCTTATTTAAATCCATTGTCTCAAATTGATTTGGGCCCAAAGCCCTTGGTTGAATAAATTACCTTCCTCAGATTTCCACAAACGATGCTTTGTCTGGTAAATATAAAGTATACTTCAATATGTTTATGTTAAAACGAGTTCTTGATTTCGAGTTAGATAGAATTAAAATTCTTAAGGCGAGTGACTCCATAACGAATATTTGTTAAATTTGATTATGCTTTCATAGTAATGTCAAATTAGCTGAATCATAACCATGTGCAAATGAACTCTTGCTGCAACTTTATCCGCAAATAAAAGACAATGAAATCAACTCTACAATGATGTCTTACTTTACATTCGCAACGAAGTTGTACTAACCAGTGTTATGAATATTTATTTCTCAGTGACACATTACAATCGACAATACTTACCTTAAATCGAGATTAGATATCGTGATTATTATGTCGTGTCGACCTGCAGTATCATTTTTCTTAAATAAAAAACTACTTACATAAAAAACGCAAAATGTAATGTACTTTAGCATAAGTAGGTCACTAATATTTCTCAATTTCACTCTGTTAAGTATGTGGATTATAAGCTCATTCACACTCTAAAAAGAAATTTCAAATTTTGCCATATTGATATGGGTAGCATCATTTATATTCCTTATGTCTTAGACACTTTCCATTATCACTTTTTCTTATTATATTTAATTTAATAATACTACTTTATATTCCAAGTCAATAATATTACGATTTGCAACTAAGAGAACGGACATGAATACATACAATTGTGTAACGGTATTCTAATTAGATTGAAAAAGTATCAAAATTGGTTGCTTCTAAATTTAAAATATATTTCGCGTTATTATTCAAAATAAATCAACATGATGCACATTTATGTACTCCTAACACTACAACTCAATGTTCTCTGTCAAAATGCTATGTCAGACTCTCTGAAGGCTACCGCACACTTGAATCGCATTTCATTGAGACACGGAGTGCATCTATTGAATTCGAGGTGTGAAAATCGCCACTACAATTTGTAAACATGAACACTTCTTACAACAAAAATTATCCTTTGTCAAGGTATTTCCGTACGAACCAATTAAATTTTTAATGAAAAGAATATTTTGCCAACAACAACGTCAGATACCTAAATTCCATCTGATCTTTCATTATTCAATGCAAACTCAGTGGAATTTTAATGGGGGTGATAATTCATTTGAAAGGGTTCTTATTCCAAGTGGACAAATTTTTGGATTTTACTCTTCAAGGTGTAGACGTATTATGTATAAATATGCATATATCTGCGGATTTATACACACTCTTTTAAAGAGGGAATACGAAAAAGCAATTGAATAATATCAAATTACCAAAATGAAGACGGTAATTTTATTCACTTACCTGTATGCGATCCTCAGGTAATTCGGTCTTTAGCGAGAGCATTTCTCGGGCATACACATCTGGGTAGTGTGCTTCTTTAAAAGCTTCCTCAAGCTTTTCTAGCTGATAACTGGTGAATATCGTACGGCTGTGTCTTCTCTTTTTTTTCTTCTTTTTGCTACCGAAACCATTTATGCCATCGATTGTAAAGTCCTTGGTGTCCAATGTACCTAGAGCAATGATAAAAACCATAAAATGAATTCCGTGCCATATTATATGAATTGATATTAATTTATAAACAAATAATAAAAAAGTGTTTATATTTTATTCAATGTGTCGATTATTCTGTTATTAGGTTTGTTTAACATTTATTACGTTAGAAGCACGACTTCTCTGTGAGATAATCTGCACTTGCATCATATTTTATAACTAAGAAATATATCGTAATTTTGATTACCGCATGGTGAAATATAAACTGTTGCAAGAAACACAAGTCTTTGGCTTTATAGAAAAATATGCCAAACAAATATCTGATTTGTAAGGTCTGCCATTTTATTATGCATCGTTTCAATCCTGGCAAACGACAAGTGGCTCAATTTTATATAGGAATGAGATGGAACAAATCTGATCGGACAAGGCATACATATACCGGTACACACTGCTAGCTCCTGGAGACCTAGCTGAAAGGCATATCAGCATATTTTGACTGTGCAGTTTTATCACCAAGGAAATTCTGCAAAGTCGTCAAAATTATGAAATCTAATTGGAAATACGGTAAATGTATATAAGAACCTAATCATAGTAACATTTACACAGTAACCACATGTCAAACAAAAGTAAAAACTAAAATGCGGCGACTTAAAAGCATCTTATTCAATAAACCAGACTGCTTTATTCTTGATATCCTTCAATATCTTCCAATAACAATAGAATAAAACAAATTCACGCTGTTTTGAAGCCTTGATAAATTTTCAATTTTAGGGGATTTTCTGTCTAAATCGTTTTCAAAGAATACATCGCCATTGCTTGTGAAATCGTCTAATTTCCGCTTTCAATACAGTTTGATTGTGATAACTCACTGAATGGTGAAAAAGCGTAATGGAACCAAATTAAAATTAACAAAACAGGAAAAAAACTCAAATATATTGAAAGAACAAAATAAGGGGAAGTCAAATCCTCATTTGCCCTTGGGAAGATTATTTTTTTTTGAGTCAGGAGAATTTGATTTACTTTTGCGAGAGTCACCGTCTTTCGGTGTAGGAATTCTCGAAAACGGCTGCTTTGGGTGAGATGAATGAGAGACAATCCTGCAATAGGTTACTTATATAAGAGGCAGTATTTCTGAGTGTATCATTTAAAAAAGCCAAATCATTCTGATGAGGTGTATAAAATGATGACAAATTGGTAAAACGTTTTTAATCTGCAGATTAATGAAATGAGGTTTTCAAAAATGAACATACATATTTATGTACACACTGTTTGGTATATAAGGCAAGAAGTCATTTTTGATGGCGGGGTAAATAAAAATTCTGGAAGGACTTGGTATATACGGTTCAAATACGGTATGTACTAATAAATAATCGGTTTTATAATCTTCTTGACTATGTCAAGCATACCCATCCCTATTACGCACCGTTACAATTTGTTTTCCTTTTTTGTAACACAAAAATTCAAACGTCCAAAACTGGATAAATGTAATCCACACGGTTTTTCTTTTATTCCAACCGTCCTAATTGTACGTTTACTTTCATTTCATTTTTCATTAATTTATCTTCTAATTAATAAATAAATAAGCAAACAGCTCTGAAACCCACAACAAAACTGTGCAGACATAATGTTATCTTTGGTGGTTTTAGATATGTAATGGCAATGTAATATCAACACACATTTTTGAAACGATAACAAATTGTTATTATTGTACACATTACACTTAAAGAGTCAATACGTATGAAAGGTAGCCAAAACGAGGCTTGTGCAAATCGAGTTCAAAGGTTAACGTGCCCAAACTTTTTAAAGATAGGCACTAGTTACCATTTCGAATTGCACTTACCAGTCTGGTACGGAACAGACAAGATTTGAAAGCCAATCATCTCATATGAATTTCAAACAAAATTAAAATGCTTTTAACCAGGACTCGACAGTCTGATTTAGAGCAGCACGAAAAATATTTGAAAAATACCAACATCAGTATTTCTATGCCAAGAGATTCAAGGGTTTCATGTTTCCATATGGTGAATGGAAGATGCCATGGAGAAGGACAGCTTGTGCATATCAATGGCCCGAAAAAGAATTCAAAGTGAATAGTGTCATGAATTGGCCAAACCAATTGCTGGTCCATTATCCATTGGAACATTTATGAATAAAGATGAATGACGAAAAATACTTATGGTACACTCATCGAATCTTCATTACGGAAGAGTAATTTTTTTAACTCAACATAACTGTCACTTTACCTAGTGTAATAGTGTAGCAAACGTACTTAGGTCAAAATAAATATACTCCAAATATTTAACATTTCATGTTATTACAGAAGTACAATATACATTTTGTTTATACTCCTCAGGCTTTAAGATCATAAGAACTTCTCAACTAAAAAATGACTTTCTTAGCTGGAGAATTTCAGTTTATACACAGCGTTTAAATTCTTATCCTAAATAGCACTTTATTGATAACACATACCACCATTTCAAGTCAATATTGGTCTATACGCAGGAGCTTGCGCAAAATAAATACACGTACTGGATTGTGTTGTGGTTGTTGGTTTCCAAAATACGTATGTATGCGACGTGAGTCCTTTTGTTCTATATCTACCGCAAGAGCAGTAGAAAGTCTGTAATTACTTGGCTCGGGTATGCTAATATTCATGTTTATCAGACGTAATAAGTGGCTGCTGCTACTGCTGAATGACGAGTGGAGAAATGAAGGAAACTTACACATTCTCATTCGCGAATGTGGCTGTTGTACACATACATGTATTTATGAAAATGAGTGAGAACTTCTTTAACACATCTTGTATACTTCATTTGGACGCTGTTGGTACACTTTATAGGCAGATTTCCACATACTGCAATGACAAAGCTTAAGTAGAGGGGTTCGACGTTGACGACGTAAGTCGGATTTCCAACCAATCCATATAATGAGGGGAAGTGGAGTAAATAGAAATCCGGTATTTACAAAAGCAAATTGAATACAGCATTGCCAGAAGGAAATTTAAAATATGTGAAAGAAGAATATTTAATACAACTCATAGAATATTTAATACTCATATCACCTTTAAAAAAATACTGCTAAGGCTGTGGCGCTATACTACTATAAAACTATAGGACGCCAAGTAGTCTAAGAAGCTATTAATACATTGCGTTCTTATCAAAGAATGACATGACATTTACACTATTGAAAATATTTGTAAAATTGTTATATTTACAATTCCTCGTAACTTACCAACAGAAAAAATATTTTCAAGTCTGCTCGTCTTTAAAAGTTAATAAAGAAAATAAATTATGCTAGGGATAATTTTTTGTACATGTTCTACATAAGGAATTTGTTTGACTGCTTTGACTCATAAAATGTGGTGACGCTACAGCCCGTAGAGAGCCAAGGCCTAGCAGCTCAGCGACCATCCGTGTGGTTCATGTTATCGTTCTCCCACGTGGATGCACCTACACTTTACGGCCAACTGTGGTAGGATTTTTCTATATAGATAATTATTACTTTTTGAGCTTAGTCAGTGACTTGAAAGAGTCGGGGGCGTGAAAAGTATTTCCTAGAATTTAAACTAGACACCGTAGATTCAAGTCCTAAGGCTGACACATGATCATACCCTAATCAATACGATTCGCACTTAAATATTCTAAGGATCGTACCAAATTTAGTAAATTTTAAAAAAATTATTGCACACAATAACACTTGACTAATTGCCGGACAATATGGCCTTGGTTAGCTTTGGAAAATTGTGTGAATAAAAAAATTCACCATTCACACTGACATACAGTTAATATCCTGAAAAAAACGATTTCAATTTTAATTTAATTTAGATAATAAGGTTATTGCTTCTAAATAGAAATATGATTCCTCTCAGTTAAAAAATGTCAGTCGTTAATAAGCTAATATTAGTAGTCAATGTTGACATTGTTGGATGATTTACGAGCACTTTATTCCATTCCCGCATGGCAATGCCAGTAAAAAAATTACAACTGCACGCCCTATCGATATCTTTACACTTGCTCATTTTTCTTCACACCCTCCTGCACCACAATTATGTGCAGTGCTCGGTTTCCGCCCGTCATCCGTGCATTTATGCATTGAGAGGATATAAAAACCGGGGTAATTTTATATTAAATAAATTATTATGCAGATTACCATTGATGCCATCACAGTCATGTATACACATAGGCATGATATAGCTATGTCAGGACATATTAGCAATTAAAATGTTGCTGGTTAATTACTCCACCAGTAGCACTCGCTGCTATATGCACATGTTTGCATGAAATCGCCCTTATACGTATGTGTGTTTAACGATGCACTGCAGACTTTCCTAGGTTAGAGTTAGCTACTGGAATTTCCATTTGGTCTTTTTCAGTTGCGAACATTTACAAACTGGATGGATAGGTTCGTTCTTCACATATTTGGCGTCTACCGCCTTTCCTCTAAGCTTAATCATCATTTGCTTCAAAGTTTGCAGTGTGCACACACATGCATAGATATAACAATTCACATAAATATATGTTTATATAAAATGAATGTGCTCTTTCATGAATATGCATGCGTTGAATTTGAAAATGAATTTAATTAGGAAATCTAATTAGTCAGAGGAGCGTGAAAATTTCTGCTGAAAAGACTAATTCGACCTTAGTGTGCAGAGATTTGAGGAAGGTTGGTAAGAGACACTTGCATGGAGGAGAAAAGTTTTATTTTCTTAATTTATTCAGTTACTTTTCATAAGTATGTACACAATAATGAAATACGGTACTCTTGGAACTGATAGAATATACAGCTAATTTGTAATATAGTTTTTCAGATAGACGAATGTGGTTGGTTTAGCAAAAAAATACTGGAAGGGGTGTACATTATTGTTGTTAGTCGAGCTTAGAGTGTCCGCCGAGGGTCAGTAAGTTTGAAGTAGACAAATTTTACGTTTGTACGTATTTAAGTTTATACATGAAATTCGAAATAAAAATTAATTAAAATGAAATGTTCACTTTTTGTACTTTGTCTAAATTTGTGTACTTCGTCATTTCCTCATTAGCTTTTAGACCAGCTTATTTATGGTATATGTTCCTTATACTTCCAATTTTCCAACAGTTGGATTTGTCTGTAGAAGACGGTGTGGTTCGTATACCGTCTCCAATGCCCTATTAAAGAAAGTGCCAGTGCCTGGTAAAATATCGAAACCTTATGGAGAGTTAAACGACCCGGATATAGTTAAACGAGATTCCATTACGTGAGTTATAGCGTGGTGCGACATAAATATTTATATTTTCCCTTGTTTTGGTTGACAGCACTTTTCGGAAAGAATAGCGGTTAACATCTTTTAATACGGACAATAGAGGGTATATGACGTACATATGTACACACGTAGAAATTTTAGTATCTCTTGGATGCGGATTACAATTAGGTGAACACTTATCGCTTCATAGTCAATAAGCTTAGGCCGGTTTTCTAACATAGAATCTGCACACGCACTATGAACTGTATATCTGCTGTAATATCTGCTTGCATGTACAGTGTAGCAGCATTTCCAGTGTATGTCCTGGATTGCAATAATATCGAAAGTATCATTTCCAGATGCTGAGAGGCTCATAAGTCAGTTGTTGTCTTCAGATTAAAAAATAAAAAGCCAGTTGTGCAACAACATGTCCATTTTATATTTTTTTTATTTTTTTAAAGTTAAGCTATCCATACCTTCTTTATAAATTTGTTTGTCTGTGCTTTATAGACTTTTAAGCTGTAAAATAATAATAATAACACTTCAATACGGCAACTTTGTTCAACTCAACAATGATAAGAAGCATTCAATATTTTAAACAATAAAGGTTATTTACTTTCTGTTTATAGCTATTATTAGTTATTGTGTTTTTTATTTATATATTAACAAGACTTATTGAATAATAGTGCTGGCAGATCACAATGTACGTTTTAGAGCAGCTCTTATTAATAGTTAATTTAGGTATGTTAATTTAGCACTTTCCTTCTACAAAAAAGTCAAGTATTGTCAGTCTGAATAAATAAATTGTATATATAGATATGCTAATATATAGAAGTAGGTATTTTAATTCAACTAAAGGCATGGCTACCAAACGCACTTATTTCACGGACTGAAATTGTACACATGTGTTCCACCTTTACTCGTCGATGGTAAAATTGCAGACAGCACCACCAGCGACAAATTCAGTGTAACGAATTGTTTATTTGTTTAGTGTGACTTATTCGCAAGTGGAATGTTTTAATTGAATTTCTAATGCTACTCTGTGAGAGAGCATCACATGTGTGTGCCAAATCGACAAACGACATTTGCCAGTACCATTGACAAGGAGGATAGCTCTACCTTAGCATATGAAAGTGGTTAAGTTAGAATCTAAAAGCCCTCGCACAACCCTTTAACACATCACTACCCCCTTTTTCCACTAAAAGTATTCCCAAACGACTTTCCTCAGGATTTCTCCTGTGTTTGCGGTATGTTACATGATGGCATATGTAAAAGGTGTGAAAAATCACTCGAGCGATTCACAGAGGGGTGTGCTTGCCTAATAAAGTCCTAACATGCACCCAGAGGGATGTAGCCAACGCAGCAATAAAGATAGGGTTATAAGTTTTATTGCCGTTTAAAATTAAATTCTTTCAACCTGTTTGCATCATTCTCTATGCCTACTGCAAGCAAAATATGTGTAAGAATTAATTTCGCTGCTAACTAATTTTCTGAAATTGGCCAAAGCAAACAGTAGATTAAAATCAGTAACTATGTTATAATTGAAACCACTAAAAGATACATAGACCTACAGTTTCAATACAAAATTATTATATTTCTATGAAAGCCAATAGAAATAATTTTCAATTTATGTCTTTCTCAACTACTACCATTCGAATTAATGTATACTGGATTACATCTAATACGATAAAAATATATGCAAGTCACTGCTTATGAAAAGCTCAGTCTGTTTATATTTCGTAAGATGTAATTAGAAACAACGTAACTACGTTGAAAATTAATCGAAGCATAAATCTTAACGAAAATTTTAAAATAATAATTCAATTAAAATGAAGCTTGTAGACGGGCTTGCTTAACATTTTAATATATCCACAAATAGTGTAAATGAATGAAATCAGCGATCATGGGTTAATATTGAAATGATTATCTAAAAATTAATCCCAAATACAACAAAAAAAAATATACTCACACATACGGAGATCGCTTCAAAGCCCCTGATACTAATTTCATTAATGTATGAACAAAAACTCGTTTGTACAAAGTCGGTATTTAATTTGGGGTAGACTCCCATTTGTAAGAAAACACGCGCATTAATTTTCCTATGCAACAAAAATACCTTAGCTAGATGTGATGCTTACGAAAGGGTTGTCGACCAAACATAGAATCTTGCATAGACAATATTAATTAAATGTGTGACAGAAAGAATCGCTTAGTTAAATATTAAACTTGCAAGACTTATTGAAACTGAAATGAGTTGAGTTCTTCTTCTTCTTCTTGTGGCGCTACAGTCCGGGTTGAACCTGGGCCTCGGTCAACAATCCTCTCCAGCTGGCACGTTCTTTAGCCAGCTGCCTCCTATTTCGCACTCCAAGTTGGTTGAGGTCCTTCTCCACTTGAGTGCGCCATCGGGTTCGTGGTCGTCCTCTATTGCGTTGTCCCACTGGTTCGAAGTCGAAGACTCTTCGGGCTGTAGCAGTGTTGTCTATGCGCTCTACATGGCCTAGCCATCTTAGGCGTTGAATCCGTAGACGCCTGGCTAGACTCATGTCGCTGTACAGCCCGTACAGTTCGTGGTTGAATCTCCTTCTCCAAGAACCTTCAACGCAGACAGGACCAAAGATTGAACGCAGAACTTTTCTCTCGAAGAGACCAAGTGCGTCTTTATCCGCTTTTGAGATAGTCGAAGCTTCCGCGCCATACAGCAGGACAGGAATGATCAAGGTCTTATATAACGTGAGCTTGGTCTTTCGGGAGAGGGCTCTATTATTCAATTGCCTCTTGAGCCCAAAGAAACAGCGGTTGGCAAGAGTTATTCTGCGTTTAATCTCGGTACTGATGTTGTTCGCACTATTTACTTGGGAGCCAAGGTAGACGAAGTCCTTTACTACCCCGAAGTTGTAGCTGCCTATGGTGACGTTCTGGCCGAGTCGTCGATGTTGTGTGTCCCAACCCATTTTTGCCGCCTCCGTCTCAATACAAGCAAACGCTTCATTGACGGCTCGCTGAGTTCGGCCAATCACGTCAATATCGTCCGCGTATGCTAGCAGTTGATCGGATTTCTGGAAGATCGTGCCTCTAGTGTTGGCGTGTGATTTTCGCACGATCTTCTCTAGGACGATGCAGAAGACACATGACAGCGCGTCTCTAAAAACTTTTTTGACATCGAAGCTCTCGTTCGTTACCGACCTTGATGGAGCAGCGAGAGTTCTCCATCGTCATCCTGCACAATTTGAAGAGTATGCCAGGGATGTCAAAACTAGACATGGCGTTGTATAGCTCGTCTCTGTGCACACTGTCATAAGCGGCCTTAAAGTCGACAAATAGGTGGTGGGTGTCGATCTGCATCTCTTGGGCTTTTTCGAGGATCTGCCGTAATGTGAAAATTTGATCGATAGTTCCCAGGCACTGATAGGGACCTATCAGGTTGTTGACGAATGGTTTCAGCGCTCACACAGAACGGCAGAGAAGATTTTGTAGGCGATGCTAAGGAGACTTATCCCCCGATAGTTGGCGCAGTCAAAGGGGTCTCCTTTCTTGTGGATCGGGCAAACGATACTAAGATTCCACTCGTCGGACTTGCTGTCCTCCGACCATATCCCACAGATGAGCTGGTGCATGCGCCCAACCAGATCATCTCCAGCTGCTTTAAACAGTTCCGCGGACAATCCGTCCGCTCCAGCAGCTTTGTTCGACTTCAATCTCGATATCGCTACCTTGACTTCGTCTAGATCGGGGACTTCTATCGTCGTACATTGCGTGGAGTGGAACATTCTGCCTGACAGCGGTATTGGTGTTCTCTTCGCCGTTTAACAGT
This sequence comes from Eristalis arbustorum, assembly GCA_916610145.1. Lineage (NCBI taxonomy): Eukaryota > Metazoa > Arthropoda > Insecta > Diptera > Syrphidae > Eristalis > Eristalis arbustorum. The sequence goes on along the minus strand of OU744320.1, from coordinate 56,440,681 downwards.
CTGCAAAAGTGATCCTTCCAGATTCTCAGTATCGACTGCGACTCTACTACGAGTTGTCCCTCTTCGTTCCGACAGGCTTCTGTCCGATGTTTGTACCCTTTGGATAGTTGTTTCACTCGCTGTTAAAACTTTCGGACATTATTTCTGCCGTACCACCTCTCCATTTCCTCAATCGCGCGCTTCTCATGCTCCTTCTTTTTCTTTTTGAGAAGCCGGTGCTCTTCCCTTCTTTTAAGTTCGTAGAGCTCACGAACCGCTCCCGTCCTTCTATCCAGCGTAGCGTAGCTTTCCAACGTCAAACTGTTTTGGTCTTGCTGTACTCCGTTGTACAATTGATATCCGAGTTCTGACCTTGGCTACAACTAGGTAATGATCCGAGTCGATGTTGGCACCTCGGAACGTTCGGACATCGAGGACACTGGAGGAGTGTCTGACGTCGATCGCAATGTGATCAATCTGGTTGACGGTTGATTGATCAGGGGACCGCCAGGTCTCTTTGCGAATGTTGAGGTGAGGGTGAGCGAACCGCGAACTGTAAGGTTTCGCCCCGTCACGAAGTCCAACAGCCTGAGTCCATTGTCGGATGTGTTGTCGTGTAGGCTTTCTTCCTTGCCCAGCTTTGCATTAACATCTCCTAGAACGATCTTGGTGTCGTAGCTGGGGCATTGATAGTATGTTCTTTCTAGGAGATCATAGAAGTCATCCTTACTATCATCGTCTTTTTCCTCCGTTGGGGCGTGGGCGCAAATTAGGCTGATGTTGCCGAATGTTGCCTTGATGCGGATTATTGTGAGGCGTTCGCTTATGTAACTAAAGCTTAAGACTTCTTGCCTAAGTCTGCCTCGAACAAAAAAAATGCATCAAAACAAGCGCTGCCTTCGCTCTTTGTAGCAATCGTCGGAATTTATGTCGCAGTTTTTCATCCTCTTTTTGCCCGGCCCATCCCATCGCTCCTCCTGGATGGCGGTGATGTCAGCCTTATATGCTTCTAGGGCCTCCGCAAGTTCATCGGCTGCACGTGGTTTGTTAAGTGACCTCACATTCCACGTGCAGAACCGAAAATCGTTGTCCTTGCTTCGTTGTCCATGGTCGTCAGCAGTAGGGTCATCCATATCCGAGGCTTGTGGCCGTCTCTGAACTATTGAACCCCACGCGAAACCCCCGAACCTTGAGGAGCGGGTCCTGGTTTAAAACCCCCGGACAAAGAGTCGCGGGATACATTGGTTCACCTCTAAGCGGCTGAAGTAGAGGTTATCCAGAGGGCGCCGCGACGAGGCTGTATGTCAGCAACAATGAAATGAGTTGAGTTAGCTACGGAAAAAGCGAACAGGTGTGCATAAAAATGGGATCGGCCAAACGATTCTAACAACGACACAATACATACTTAAAGTGGTTGCCTAAAATTATGCTTCTGTAAAGGTCAGAGTCCTTTAATTACAAATTTGAAGGACATTTTTATTGCAAGTACAATACAAGTCCACATATAGTGGACGTATAGTGGACCTTACACGCCTTCTATTAAAGCGGTTTAGTTGGCTACTGCATACGTCATCTAGTTTGCTAAGGTTGTTGAAATTGAGGGGCTTAATATTAGGATTTGAGTACCTACGGCTTGCCAGAGCGCTATAAGGGCAGAGCAGGTGATTTGTGGTTTGTATATAGTACTCATCCCTGCAGGTTTTATAGAAACCATTGTATGGGACACCCAACCTACGGGCGGGTGTGCCAATTGCCTAGTGTCGGATTATGACGCTGATAAATGTTCTGAGTGATGGTCTGATTTGCCTGAGCAGACAAAATTAACGTTAAAGTTTTAGTTTTGGCCATATTCCTTTTGTTGGGCAGATGGTGCTTTTTAGCCATTTTTAATTGGGTATGGTGTCAGTTAGATGGACTATGAAGATGGAAGGCAAAGAAGGAAGCTAGGACTGTGCGTTCTTTATCGCAATATATTCTCGTGGTGTAGATACTCAGTATCCAGCTAATTGTCAGATATTCTATCCGATCTGAGTCAAAAACTGGTAACTGCGATTTTCACGATACACTCTAATTTAAACTTTGTGGTGACCCGTGGCGATGTGGGTATGTGCGTCGACCCCAACCTCGACGTCGTAGGTTCGATTCCAGCTCTGAGCGTCAAAAATAATGTTCACGACCCCACCTCTTTCGAGTCACTGACAATGCTCAAAGAGTATTTCCTGCCTAGAAAAAGCTTCTCAAACTTGGCCGTTCGGAGTCGGCTTAAAACTGTAGGTCCTTTCCACTTGTGTGAGAGCAATAGCACGCACAACACGAGTGGTTGCTGAAAAGCTAGGCCCTGGCCCTCTATGGACTGTAGCGCTACCCATATTATATATCTAATTTAGACTTTGGTTGCGATCGCGATTGAGTATCGGTGTAGAATCGAATAAACTGTCAATTTATTGTCATTAGACAAAAGTGAAATTTAAGAATAACTGGCCGAAGGATTTTCAATCAAACGAATTTTTGAATTTTAAAGAATTTAATGTCAAAAAGTCTTCGATCTGAATAATCAAATAAAACGAAAGACTTTTAATAACATTTGTTGGGCAATCGAAAGAACATTAGAGATCTTGATTTTCCAAAAATTGGGAAGGCATATATATGGATAATACGAAACGGGTGAGAATATGAGTAGTCGGAGAAGTGGATTTACAGTGGAACATGACATATTACACAAGGCTGCGATTATCATTTGCAACGATACTCGATTCTACAAGTTAGACGGAGATATAAAATAAGGTTTTGAGTAAAGTATAAACGTACACTTTTGTGCGTATCGAAACAAATCGCTTGTGAAATACTCATCCATTTCTGGATATATTTTAAACAGAGTTTTGCTTGTATATTTTTATGAAATTATCTTTGTTGGAGGTTGATGTTATAATCATATGAACAATCTTGCAATGGCATTTTTACTATCCTGTATATTTAGTTTCCATTTGTATAATGAGTCCCAGCATCCCAGAAATCTAAGGTGGGTGCCAAGATATGCCACTTTATAATCGAAAACGAAAATTTTCATTTTATTTTAAACATCTACACGATATATTGTAGAAATATACAATATCAAACTTAATTATTTCGCATTTTTGCCTTTTTGCTAAGACTAAATCAACGAGAACAGTTGTGCATTAAAAATATGCTAACCACCACCTTATAGGTAGGTTTGCCTATATACTAAAGCTGCATAAATCAAACACATCTAAAATTCGTTGCTTTTATAGAAGTAAATGCTTTGTTGAGAGTTTTTGCTCTAACACCCTCAACTAACTTCATTTTAATAGCTCTTGGAATTTGTAGACAAATCATTCTATATTCTTTTATTCCATTTGCTTCAATCTTGGAAAATGATAATTAGATTCTCTTAAGAGAAAATAATATACTATAGTCGGCTGAGAGACAATACACCGAATCAAGAAGAAGGTACGATTCCACATTTTAACTGTTTGTCAGTGGATAAAAAAATACTAAGCGTCATTTAGCGAAACCATTAACCTGTGAAACATTAAAGGTGTAATTTTTATTTGGTGTTTTTGTGTGTCATTCCTGCACTTCATGCTGTCTGTGCATTTTGAATGACTCTTCTCATTTGTGAATTAAAGATACTTGATGAATGTAAAGTAGGATAAGAATGGCAATTTCATCTTCATTAGACACTTTTTTTCATAAATTAAAAGCTTTTCTGAAATTAAAACATAAGTAAATATGCGTGGTTAGTTAAATGGTACCATAGATTTATTTTGACAAAAGTTTCAAAGAAAATATCAACACCACTTCTGCCTTGAGTGCCCTTCCACTTCTCATCCTCAATTTGTGATATCCCATTACCTACCTCCACTGGATGTTAAGTGAGCTGTCGCCGACTTCTTGTCTGAGCTCCCATCACTGACAAATTCCTTGTAACTCGTAGCGACTCCAAATATATACATAATTCCGGCGAAATTGTCACTCAACGGCGGCGACGGCAGCACGTACATATGTGATGCATCATCGTTGTACTCGTCCTAGGAAACGTGAAGTATAAGTATTCCCAAAAACTCACATATTTTCCACCGTAGATGCTCTTCATACTAGGAAATTTAATACTCAATTTGATTGTGGCAAAATGTGCGGCATATCAATGCATTTATAAACAGTAACAACATGCGTTTTGTGAGTAAAGGGAAATTGTGTCATGAAGTGATCATATAGGATTACGTTCAAGATGAGACTTAATGATTGCCCTAACAGAGTGTTGAACATATTTATCTGTTAAGAATTTACTTCCCATGTATTCATACATGCTTCGTGTAGTCATATATGTTTACACTCCGCTTGAACTGAAAAAGTATACGTTTTTTTAAACATATTTGGTTTAATACTGAACATTTGCATGCATGCATTGATTCCGTTGTACTATTAACTACCTGCCATGAAATCGCGCCATTTCTTATTTTGTGTCGAGTTTTCAAAGCAAAGCATACCACAAATAGCAGTTATAGTTTGCGCCAGCTGAATGGGTACAAATAAGAATAATGCAAATCAAAATTAAATTGAACACTGTTTTTTTTATTTTTAATATTTTAGTTGATATTATTAATAATGGATATTGCCTCATTTCTTGAACACTATCCATAAAGTTCTGGTCCGACGAATATAGTGACCACTTAAGCAATTCCACATTTTGAGCGCTTATATAATGTTTTTATATTTCTTGTCGTATGGCAAAATAATCAGAGAATGTAAAGATATGTGCTTCCAATACACACTCATAGTTATATTTTAGAAGTAACAGTTTGAAGTTCGGCAGTTTCATAACAGGTGATCTATATACCATAACACCACCATGTCGGCATTATTGTCAATTCTGGAAAAAAAAAAATACTACCCAAATTGAAATAAAAAGTTAAAAATTAACAAAAATTCATCCATTCATTCTCAATTTCCAGGGAGACTATTTATCCCTTCGAAGTCAGGGAAGTGAATTTTGATTGTTCGATACATTGTTCGAACATGATTACCGTTCTCGGCGGCTCTGAGGGTGGTTTTGGAACACCAGATTTTTCTTGAATTATGAAAATATAATAACAATTGAATCCATCAAGTATGGCCGTATGGTAACCGGAAAATTTCAACCGCGTTCACTTCCGTTGAAAGTTGAAATTATGTGCTCTGATTATGTTCTCTGAATTATGTGCGAATTAAATTTTCTCAACATCATTGCCAAACAGTTCAAAATATTACTTGAACGCAAATGTTGAATATTTATAACTATGTACATATTTACTTGCAGTACGAGCCCGGTATTCGAATTATAACGTTTGAATGAAGAAAATTTATATTCTGTTTGAAGTCCCGTATAATGTGCTCTACTTATCATATTGTAACCAGTACCTACAATGCGGTATTTGTAAAAATCTATTATAAGGAAAATGTAAGGAGTCAAAAGCATAAAATCGTCTTCTTAATAAAAATATAAACATACTTTTATTTCAGCTTTGATTGACAACCATTTTTAAATAAGTTACTAGATAAAAAATCGAAACGATAAGGCTAACTTCGATAAGTCTCTTGATAACGCGACGTCACCCTTGATTAGTCGGGCTGTGAATTGTGTATCGCTTTTCTCGGTGAGAGTATGAGCGGTTCTTCGCTACCAGTGAAGAAGCTCCACATTAATGAACTATCAGAATTCGCGAATATTTACCCATATGAATAGGCATTAAGAAAACATATTACTGTTTTAGTTGGTATATTAGTCTATACGAAATCTAATCTAAGGTTTTATTTCTGAACAAAAACCAGGCGCAAAAGAATGTATAAAGAGAAAGAACAAATACATGCGTATGAACAGTGCACAGCGCTATAAAGAGCTTATTCAACAACAGTACCGATACCAAACGCAAAATACCTCTTGCAAACCACTGTTTCTATGGGCTCAAGAGAAAATTGAGTGACATAGTTCCTACATTCTTCCCATAGAACATTGATCATCCTTGTCTTGCTCTACGGCGTTGGTGCACGGACTATATCGAAAGCGGATAATAAGTTTCTTCTCTGGTCGCACTGCATTTGGAGAAGAAGCTTCAACATCGAACTGTACTGTACTTATCTCCAGTACGAAAATCCTTAGATTCTGTGGCAGTGGGGAAACGCAACAGTGGATAACCACGCACAAGGTGGCCTACGCAAGTCGAGAGGTACATCAGCCGTTTGGTATGCGAAATTGTAGACAGCTGGCGAGAGATCGTCCATCTAGGAAGTCCTCCTGAGCAGAAGAAACATATTGTGAGCAATGTGAAGCCGTCGAGGATCGTCACCTCATTTCATTTATTCGAAAAATACATAACATATGTTATTAAAACACAGCTGAAATAATCTATAATATAATATAGCTGTGGCCACAAGTCAGGAGAGCTATTTTATTTTTTTTTAAGATAGAGAGCTGAAATAGATTTGAGCAGGTACACTGAATCTAATCATATCGAAATCTCTATTTGGACTTAAGTTGACTTATAGATACGCTTAGGAAGTTAATTGATATCAAATAAAGTTGATTGATAAGAAAAAACCAAAGTGGGAGCATATACATTATATCTATGAGCTGCGTGTGTCAATGGTTGCGATTACCGAGCTCGTACTGTACATATCTACACAGGACCAAATAAATATAAGTACATACCATAATTGCCGATTATTTATGTATCTTGGATTGATTATGTTATGATATCAAAGGTCACAGGAAAAGAAACAGTATTTATTCTGCAGAGCAAGAATTCCTACAAATAACTGTGCAGGGTATCTACGTATACTGATTTATGTTTCCTTTTCTCCTATTTTTGTCAATGTGTCAATCTTACAAATTATGTAAGGCTACAAAAGTGCATAAAGAAATTGGATTTCTTGCTAAGTTAGAATATTTTAATATTTGATTGAAATTATACCCACACTATGTCGTAACGAAAATGCTTAGTTTTGTATAAAATCTATTTCTCTGTATTACAAAATATGCATACATAAATTAATCAACTCTAAATTACAGCAAGTAGTTCGTGTTTGATTCATTTCACCACTATATAGGTACACATATATATATATCCATAGATGGGTGACGTTATAGCCCGTAGAAAGCCAGGGTCGTGCTACTGCTTTTCCACGAGTACAATGGAGATTTTATGCCGACTACAAAAGGTAATGTTAGAGCAGCTTTTACTAGACAGGAATACTCCTTGAGAAGTGCCTGTGACTTCAAAGAGGTGGGGCTGCATAGGCCTTAATTCACATTGGTCGACACACATACCCACAGCTGCACGGGTCACCAATTATTAATATTTCACAAAAATATATAGGTACGTACTCCGAACGTTAATCGGCTTGTGAATTTAGTACCTTACAAACTGTTATGGGTATAAAATTATGACAACCCTTAATAATTCAGTAAAATAACATAACGTTTTTCTGAACTTAATTTGCAGAATTTCGCAATAACATCATCGCCATTTTGAAAAAATTAAGAAGTACGAACTACAATCTACAAAGTGGATCAAAAAGAGAACACGCAAACATCACGCTTCATGAATATAAGAGAGCAACAATATTCCGCAAACCGCAGTTAGTTACTGGTTCGTAATTGCCAATAAGAATGAAATTTAATACAGAGAGAAATACTCTCTGAAGAGAGTAGTCTTAAGAGTAATATTATAGAACTTGTACGTGCTAATTCAACTTTAACTGAAGCCGAGTCACGACTCAAAACAAGATCTCACAGCTCCGAATGTGGATTTTATTTGTATAAACCATGCAAAGGAAGAACAAGGAAAATCGTATAAGATATCCATTTACATATAATTGATCCGTAAATAAATACCACAAACGAATTCGTAAATTGACCTAAATCCGGAGTATAAAAAAAAACGAATACACATTTATATCCTCATGATTAAGCAATCAGAATGAAATACACTTGAAGGAAAACAGAAAAAGGACGCAAAAAGGAAAGCCAAATCTTTACGGGGAGTAAATAGGGATACATTTCTGTTGAGGATCAAGAGAATCGACTTCTGAATTTCTTATGGATGAATGAATTGCAGTTGACAACCAATGTTGGCTCTGCATTGTTATGGAGATAAGCACATTAAGTTGTCATACTATGGACAACTGTGGTCACACAATTGTCATTTACCTTCAAGGTTGGGTGGCAAGTTTTTGTAATCTGATTTTTATAGAGGTGTCCAGATCAGAACATAAAACTACATGTAAGTATAAAATGTATTTGAACGACGTGCATGTACCTAGTAATGCGAAAATTGTTTAAACCGATAATACAATTTTCAGTTTTTTGTTTTTAATATAATTATACAATTTTCCACATTTCATTCGGGTAAAAATTAAAAAACCCAAATTTAGCATACTTAATTTCACTTCCCAAAGTTTTGAATATTACATGTGCCTATCATTTTTTCTATACCTAGTACAGATAATAGTGTTTTAAACAAGTTATTAAACATACCGTTTAGCAGAAGTGATTTTAAGTAGTAAGTAAAGTAGTAGTGTTTATGACACTAATTCTAGAGTCAATCGTGAGACTTAGATCTAGGTATTAAAAATCATTCACCCCCTCTATTAAAAAACAATCAAAATTGCAGTTTTAATTACCCCAAAAAGTGGCAGCGCTAGAAGGCGCACCATACCCATTGACGTCACATATATGTGATGAGGACATATTAAAGATAAATAGGAGAACAATCCAGTCATTTTGGCGATTGAATATCTGGAAGTAGAGAGTGTGGACGAAATCCAGAAAAAGAAAGAAAGAGATCCAGATCCAGAAAAAGAAAGAAATACTTAAGGCAGGACATTTTAAGGTTCTCTCGTGTCATTTTCGTGGCCTTTGAGCTCAAGGAAACACCTAGTAATTTTCCAATAGGTATACAAAAGAGAATGCTCCAACTACAGGGGCATATCACTTTTAGGTCTCCCAGTAAAGTCTACGTAAAGGTGTTAGAGGCGCACTCTAGAGTTGTGATCGATTCCAGGTTGGGGGAGGAACAGTGCATGTTTCGTCCCGGCAAAAGCACCAGCTTGTTACTCTAAGAATGGCACTCGAGAAGGCTTGGGAGTACGCTACACCAATCTACACCTATTTTGTAGATTTGGAGATGGCATGCGACCGAGTGTCTCAAAGTAAACTTAGAAGTGGGTGAATGAGATTAAGGGTCATCTTTTGAGGGACTGAATGGCTATACACAAACTGCAGTAGCTGTGTTCGAGTTGACGGTGCTAAGTCAACACCTTTCACTGTAGGCGTTGAACTTCGCCAAGGGTGCGTCCTATCACCTCTCCTTTTTATTAAATACATATGGATTATATGTTACAGCGTAGCCGAGGTGAGGAATGTTTCACATTTGAGAGTTAAGGGTAAGTCATTTGGTCATTTGGTCAGATGATTTGGTTATCCTCACATCGTCCCAGACAGAACTCCAGCGCGCACTCAAAAGCTTTGTGGCCGTATTTTGCAGATGTCAAATAAAAAGTTATGGTATTTTCCAGAACGCCTGTTCAGCACTCTACATGTGAGTGGATTTTCATTGAAGCAGGTGGAGGAGTTTAAGTATCTCGGGGTCTTTTTCGCGACTGATGGGAGGAGTAATACCAAGCTTTCCGGTAAGATAGGCCAAGCTGGATCAGTATGGAAACAGCTGAGCTTGATTTCCTTCCAATCCAAATTATCGATTTTCAACTCAGATTATGTTCCAACTTTCACATATTTTCATAAAATGTCTGTAATGACCGAAATAATAAGATCGCGAATACAAGCTGTTGATATAAGATTTCTTCGTGCTGTTTGCCGGGTTATTCGCCGGGATAGGGTGGGAAACACGGCAGTATGCGGAGAACTCAGTGTCATACTTCTCCGAACGGAAAGAATTATGCTTCGACACGCTTTGAGTGGTACGAATGTCACCATCATAACGTCTTCCGAGGCGTACCTTAAATGCGACTGCACCAGGATGGCGTCGCATTGGAAGACCTAGGACGATGTGGTTGGACCAAGTGCATAAACGAGCGTTTTGCGCGTAGGCATACATCCTGAGGAGTTAGGCGATGACGGAGAATAGAGATCTCTAGTGTGCGCTTTAACCCCGCGATCCCTTTAGAGGATCATGCGGGTCAGCGATGATGATGATAATGGTGCGTAAGGTTGGGTGTTTATTTTATTTGTAAGATACCTTGCAAATAAGTAAGATATATAATAAGATAAGTTTGAATTAGGAAAGTACGAGCATTAAGCTTTATGTAAATGTTCTTAAATTAATTTGTTCAGTTGAAAAAAAGCGCCACCTGTGCGCACTAAAACGGTACTGCAATTCTAACTGTACTCAAATATCTATTCGAAGGTTTCGGTGATTAATGTTAATAAAGCAGTAAAATCTAGTTTCTAGTTTCTATACATATAAAAATACATATATAACAAACATATATCTGTGAAACTACTCACAACATATAAAAGCTTAGAATCAAACTAGGATTCTGCAATTCGGTATGAGGCACAAGAAACGATATATTTCATTTACAAAAACTAAGTGTTTTTATATATATTTATCACAGTCAAATATCTTATTGTGACTTAACAATTATCATTAGATCGATGCACCATTCACTTTATACGGACATACCAATATCTCACAACACAAATCACTTAAATGTTGAAATTCTTTGATAAATTCAAAACCAAAAATAAAAACAGCGTATTGTTGACGAAATTGTAAAAAAAAATCAAGTTATTCAGAATACCTGTTTATAGTGTCAATCATACGTACCATATATACATATTTACATGTGTTCAACTGAGTTACTTATCCAAATAATTGGAATCAATTGAACGTTATTCGCGATTGTACATGGTATTAAGTTGCCACGGGCACGTTCAATGCCACCACTCGTGGTGTTGCGTCGAATGTTGCTGTGTGTGTAACATATGCATACGTAAAACCTGATCACACGACAATGCGCCGCGCTACTGAAATTTCCTACGTGAATTCCTGCAGAACGAAAAAAGGTCAAAACAACATTTCGATGATTTGGAATTCAGTTCTGAAAAATGTCTTCAGCCAACAGCTATAAAAACGAAAATCTAAAAAAAACGTCGGTGGTTGAACGTAAATATACTAGCACATGAATCGAAAGGACGACGTTAAAGTGGCAACAAAAGAATTTCCATTGCAACAACCGAAACCGTTTTTGACTGGTGCTCCTTGTCTCCTTAAGAAATCTATGTTGATTTCTCCTTTCGATAATAAAATGCTAAGAAAGGAGCAACAGCATAGTCCTTCAGAGAGTAGTGTTTGGTTTGCCTTTTCGCCGACACTAAAAGTGGATTTTACTTTTTAGTGGCGGTGACAAGTGATTTGGTGGCGGAAAACTAAATCCAGAAATTGATAGTATTTCAGGAGTTCGGCTTTGTTGGGTTTATCGATATGGAAGCACGTTTTAGGGAATGACTGCAGTGCTGGTTGACTTTCGTGAATGTCGCCTCAAAATGTTCTAAATGTATACAACGTTATAATTGTAAAAATTGATTTGATGTATTTGAACATACATATGTATGATACTGAAGTCGAGATGATCGAAGAATCAGACTTATTCAAATACACTTACACGCAAACCAAAACCTTTGTTATTTTTATTTAAAAATTCATAACAGGCTTACATACAATAGAAAAGCTAAAAACTAATTGAACAAACGACGTTTCTATTTCTAACTTTCTGACCTTCGGCGGGTACTCTAAGCTAAGCTTCATCTATCGATACAACAACGAATATTCTTGATTCTAAGTTATTAACTACAACTTAGTACCTGAATGATTGCATTTTGCAAAATTTAGATTTATTGAAAATAAAAAGTTTTCGAATTTCACCCGGACAATTTTCCCAAGACAAATGCATAGACACAAAAGCAAGAGAGAAAGCTAATGGTATTTTTCGGTTTTTAAAATATTTTAAAAAATTCAAGGTACGAGATGGAGCTGTACAATCTGCGGTAAAATCCTTTTGTAAAACAATCCAGCGTACAGAAATTGACAATATACACTTTATCTTAAGTGGCACTTTGGGAGTGTAATGATATATTTAAAATACTCGAAAGCGATTAAGTGGCAAAGTTCCAGCGAAAAGTGAAATACGTTTCAATTTTGTGTGTATCAATGCTGCAATATGTGTATTTTGAGATCGTTTCTTTATATTTTTTAAAAAATATTCTGAACGACCATGATGCTTAGCTCGACAAAATATCAAATCCATGACAATTGCAGCGAATCTTTAAGCAAAAACCAACAAGTTCATTATCACACAAAGTAAAACGAGTACTGTTATTTATAAATAACTTCTGAGTTAATTAATGGGCCAACAAAACATAACAATACTCGACCAGGCCCTTGCCAAGAAATGTGAAGAATGATTTAAGCTAACCAATTTTTTTCAAAAGCAGTATGAGAATGTACGTATGAACGTATTCATATTTTCAGATATATTTTGTCACTTTACCTCATGGTTTTAACATGTGGCGTCTGTATGTGGTACGTTCTGACGCTGCTTGTTGCATAAAAGGAGGTCACATCTATATCCGATTACCTGAAACAATTAGTGGACGATACACAGTTGAAAGTGATTATGTTTTCAAGTTCCTTTGAAATGTTCTGCGATTGTTGTTTTCATGTCCTTATGTTTTGTACGCACTGCCACATATAATGCAATTCAATATTGATTTTACAAAACAGTGTTGCCAATTAGGTATTGTTATTACATGCATCTATACATATACTTTTTATGTGAACAAAATAATCGTTCTTGAAATTGACTTAACAGTAACAAATATAATGTATACTTGTTTTTTAATAGGACAGATAGATAGCTATACATTATTAGATGGAAATATAAGTCCAAGAGGCATAACTTTTTATAATATAACAAATTGAAAAACGTTCGTTTTATGAAGATAGTTCTCCATAAAGAGTCTTACAATGTCATTTAATGTTTGTTTTTGGGCTCGAATCGTATAACATTTTGTATTCGCACAAATCAAAGTAAAAATGTATGCATAATTTTAACAAAAAATAACAATGGTGTGCCATAATTGTTTGAATGAAATACGGTATCCATTCGTGCAGACCTCGAATGCATGCAGATAGTACAGTTCGGCGGGGCAATGTTGTTGATTTATCCCAACTTGGCGGAATATCTGATTGCTGTACAGCATATATGTGGTTGATATACCCTATCTCACAATTATTGCGTTATAAACCCGAGCTAATCTTGTCCTCATATATCCTCACACATATCAAATTTCAAAGTATGCGACTGGATTATCAAAATAATTTATTTTGCTGATAGCAGAACAACCTGGCTCGTCACTTGGATGCGGTGCTATCGAAGGTGATCATCAATATTAATCACCAAATGTGCTTTACAATCAGTTGTCGCGTCAAAGATGGTTTTCGTCATTCAATAGACCAAAAATAAGAAACATGATACGGGTGCCTATCTAATCACTTAGCGAAGGCTAATCAACACCCTTTAGTTAGAGGGCCTTTTCCTTAAGCTCGTCAGACTTGGCTTGCATAAGCCGTTACTATGCATGACATTTAACATGATAACAGGCAGAAAGTTCGTGGCGGGGTAGCTTCTACCACAGTTTTTAATATCATTTTAATATCATTAGCGGTATATAACTGGGGGCTATTGGGTCCCCGATATTGTTTTCTATATTAACTCCAGATCTCCTAAGATCCATGCCGCACCTAATGGCATATGCCAATGACTTACTGGTGGTGTGCAGATCAAGTCCTTAGGTAGAAGTCATTAGTACTTTGTTGCAACGTGTTAGCCGTGAAAGCTGTAGTTAAATTTCTGTATTTTGACAAACAGGTAGAGAGTGCTCTGACCAATGCAAGCCTTTGCTGTGGCAAGTAAGCTGTTTTATAGCAACCAACTTGATAGGAGTATGAAGTGAATCCGCTACATGGCCCTCATAAGGCCATGGTGTATGGTTGTCCTTCCCAGATGGAAACGATGAAGGTTTTCGAAAGATGGTGCCTTCGGTTGCATCGACCCCTCGAGTCGGAGTAAAAGAAGTACTATCCTAATGAGGCCCTGCACAACAGGTCAAACGTGAAAAGGATGGACAATTGTATCATTTAAATAATAAGAAGTCACATTCCAAGAAGTATGACTGATACCAACTGTCTGATCTTCGGGGAATATTACCCCGATTATATGTACCATGAGAAGGTGTCTAGAGTGACAAGTTTTTTCTTAGTTTTCTTGGCAAGTAAGTCTTAAACAATAATGTTTGTAGGAAGGCAAATAGATAAGTCGGATTAGATTATTTTTTGGGTACCCGCGAAGGTTATCGAAGAAGATTCTATTCAAGAATTTTTTCTCTTGATAGCACAGTTTATCATTAAATAGCCAAAGAAAAGGCATGCGAAAAGCGTCTAAGAAATAGGCTAGCCGTATTTTAAAACCTAAAACAAGTGTACGGTCACATTGCTCACAACTGAAGAGCAAAACCAACAATTGTGTGCAGTTCTGTATCTATAGTTTTTATTTAAGTGTTATCACAAAAATACAAAAAAAAACAAATATTAGGTAAAGTTGTATTATATTTAATGGGACACCCTGTTCGAGATTCCAGTTAAGGTACTTGTTTATGCAAGTGCCCACCATTGATTACCCTCAGCTTAAAAGTTGACGAAATCAAATAATTTTCTGAGAGAAGAAGGAACGCAATCATTAGCCAACGGAGTTTTGAAAAAAAAATTCACATTGAGCATTTCAATGATGAACGATGTACATGCATTGTACAAGGTGTGAAAATCAACATCACCATCGAACTCATAAGTACTTGAATTGTTCTAGTGCATACATATGGTTGGGGAAGCATGTGTATGTGGGTGATTGCAGAACGTACTTGTCAAGTACTGCATTTTGTCGATGTTGTAGCTTGGAGAATTAAATGAGTAACTGAACAAGCATCAGTTGCCGACACCCTTTAAGCACGGGTACGACATAAGATTGTGTTTAACCATACATGTACCGCCTCTCATCTTTTAAGTGTGAGAAGTGCAAAATTTTAATTGCCGCATAATTGAGTAACTCTAAAAAGGTGACGACGAGCGGTTGTTATTATTATCTTCAATAATTGGCTATTTGATGAAATTATTTTGTCAAGAATGATAATTTCAAAGGCAAGTGACATGGACATCAAAGTAGATATTCATTTACGTTCCACCCTAAATACGAAGTATGCTGTTGAAAAATCCAATTGGACTCTGAAACGAGCTTAAGGAATGAATTGTTGATAGGAAGAGTTGCCAATTATAATTATAAAGCGTAGCAATGACAATTAATATCACGTATAGCGAAAGTTCAAGTACTATGCCCCCAATATAGCATGTGTATATTTGTGTTCCACGTAGCATACTATATAAAACAATATGCGTGAGTGCCCCTTGTACATGTGTATCAATTTAGTACAATCGAATACCTTCATATGAATTACGTAACGTTATACATCTATTATATTTCCGAAACCGAGTCACGAAAACACTCTCACACTTTCTTATAAATAGTGGTTTTGATATAAGCTAAAAGCTTCTGTGTTCACTGTTCAGGTTATTATGGCAAAATTTCAGTTACACGTATAGTGATCCTTTTTGCGTTTTTTTATTTGGTGTGGGATACGACTAGCGGCTGGATTCAGAATTAGTTTTGCCCTTGCAATATATACACCGACGAAGCAAATAAAATGTGCGCTTATATTTTTTTTTTTTGTAGTAAATGCTATTTTTTGGGTTTGATTGGAAATAAAACCTTGTGTTCTACTGTACCTTGTATTTTTATCAAATTTTGTGGCATTGAACTCATGGCATGAATGAAGTGATTGTATGTTGAAAATGCTGGAGAACACAAGCAACTAAACAAACTAACTAGAAGATAATGTACCACGTCAGTCGCAGACTACAAATATGCAAAGAACAGAATTTTTTGTTTGTATTTTACTTTTTTTTTGGGTTTTTCTTTCCCCTTCTATCTTCTTTTATCTTTCTTTGAAGAGAGGCTTACGATGAAGTACATCTGCATATTTTTTTGCTCTTTGATTAAATGAGATGCAAAGTAAAATTCTGTTTTATTTTTTATTTATTGTCGCCCGGTTATACCAATGAACATTAACAAATCAAAACATACAAAGAATGGCTTCCTTAACCTAACAGAGCTGTCACTTGAATTTATTGGTTAGTTTAATCAATTCGAATGAACGAGTAAATCCGAGAATCCATCGAATCCACACCTCTTCTTCTATGATAATTTGAAAAGTACGTACTTGAGGTTTCACTGCTGCTGTATATGGAACTGGATTCCTCATCAGCACGCTGTCTTTAGTTAAAGAAAAAAAAGTAACCGCACACGAATTTCTCTGACTTTACGTCCCATCGATTAGCACGATCTAATCAGCATATGTACACAAAGCCCACAGCCAGAAAGCTCCAGATATACTCTGCCAAAAAAATCAACAAAACAAATCGGAAAAAGAAAAAAAATATTATTTTGCACTTGAGACTATCTCAACGAGCGAAATATTCATTCGCTCAAGTATCCTTACACCACGCAGCCGCTGGGATAATTGAAGATACACACGTAAATATCATATACATATACGCTGGCTCAGTACCTGGTACACCGGTACTGTACGCTTCGAGTTGACTTTCTTTTCTTCGCTGGTGGTCCCATTTAAATGAGACATTAACAAACGGTTCACTTTTGTAATTGGGAGGCTTAGTGGCCATCATCTGGAGCAGCAGCAGCAGCTACAACTCTAGCATCACCGGTGGCGAACATCTTGAAGAGTTTGTTGACTTAATTCATCGAGTGGCCAATTCCAGATGTATAAGAAGTTGTGGTATGAGTGTGTCTAGGAAATTTGACTTGCAGCTAAGAGTATCATCTTGAAACAGTATTGTAGTTAAGCAATTTACCTCCGAAATTAATTAAAAACTATTATAAATTAATTTTGTAATCACAAGAGATTTGTTTATATATTGTTACGTCAAGCTTTGTGTTTGTGACTTGAAGATTTTATGTATATCTAAATTAGTAGATAATAGAATTATAATAGACATCCGAAATTTGTTTGCCAGTCCTTCTATATGCAGCGGCACATTGACGGTAAGCAAAACAGCAGAGATGATTATTAGTACCTTTAAAGAATGATTTTGCTTGGCACTGTTTACAAGAAGGTAGACTTAGCTGAAAAAATCCGGCGACTTTGGAGAAGAGCGCCACAAAGAACGCATGTACATCTGTTCCAGAGTTTTATTGGTATCTAGAAGGGGAAGAAGAGTCTAGTCTCCACCTAAGCTGGCTAGTTCGATTATTACGACTTCTGGAACGACTTCTGGCAAAGGAATAATTATGTACGAGTAAAACACATAATAAGCAAATTTAAGCAAAAGAAATTATGACTCATGAAAATACACGAGTTGTTACCGTTGTTTAAACGTAGTTATTCAGTAGTGCTTGAAGCACGTACGAACTATAGATGTGTTCTTAAGGTGAACAAAGCCATTTTTGTATTATTATCCAAAAAAGTATAGAATTTCATTACAGTACGCAATATGGACATCCTCCTCAATATAAAAAACCTTTAGTTTTTTCGCTTAATCCCGATTTAATTACCTCGTCACTTGCATTTTCCGAATTGAATAGAAATCTCATCGGATTTTTTAAAGAGGTATAACACCAGCGCCTTCTCAAATTACAGCAAAACAACGAAATACCATCATCAACCATAACATCATCGTCGTTGCCAACATCATAATTGATTAGCTCTCTGTGATTGTAGAATACTTAATGCTTATTATAATGCCTCATGCTTGGTAAGGGTAACTAACACTAACACAAATAAAAGCGAAATCATTGAAAGTTTTTTTTGTTATTAAATATATTTGCAGAGGAAGGATTGTTCTTTGTTGGTCTGGCTAGAGAGTGAGGAGGGAAAAACGTTGAGGAACAAAGGATGTAAAACAATAGAAATTAGCGCGCTTGTCTGTCAAACTCAATTTTAGTTGATATATTTTGTTCGGCGTCCCAATCGTCATATGTTGTATAATATGTACGCAAAGCTAATAAATAAATATGTGAGAAGGGGCAATAAACCACACAGCCATATTCGTATCGATTTACCCTCTAATAAAATTGAAGTGGCCAGTTCAGACTACTCAGTGTTTTAGTCTTCTCAGTGAATGGATCGTGTTCAAATCACTCTCAAAAATTGTCAAGTTAAGCACATATACATACACATGTGAGCACAGCAACAACTTGTAGTTCCGCGTCTGTTTTGACAAACAATTGGTGATGAGATATAAAAGTAATACAGAAAGTTAAATCTACAACAGTTAAAAGTATGTTATACTTTATGTGGTATCATTCACTTTAAAACAAACATTTAATAGATCAATTTATAAAAAAAGCTTAAAATAGCACAGTATAATGCATTTACAAAATGTGTAATTGCAAAAAATATTTGTAAATACATATCTATAGTAAGTTTAAAATGACTTAACTCAAATATCCAAGTTCAACGCGAACTCGAAAATTACTAAATATAAGTAAAGGGAAAATCAATTAGCAACAATGAATTAAGAATAAAATTTAGTAACAAATAAAAATAACTTTTGAAAATAACGAATTACACATTAGACGGCTTGTGTGGGCCTTCTTAATATATTTTAGAGATTATATTCCCGGATAAAACCAAGTTCAATCCATATAGGCCGGACAATACTTAAACTACTTTGAATAACTTTATTTTACTGAATAATTGGATGTTCTGTTTTAAGTTAGTCTGAACACTTATTTTATTTTTACTAAGTGTGTAACAGTGTCTTTGAGGCGGCAGATACATAACAAATGTTTTCTTCCAACTATGGTTTTATCAACATTTCTCAAAACAAAATAATGGTCTTTGGGCAATTTTACGAAGATCCGCAGAAAGAACGCAACAAAATACCACTATTTCCACCAGAATTTGCGCTCTATCTCATCCTTCGGGAGGTATTGTGCCTGGAAGTGGATGCGACCTTTGGGCCTTGTTAGGTTTATTATCTCCTCATTGTCGGCATTAGTCCAGGGGACTGCCGTTTTGGCTATGAATCTTTCAAGGCATTTAAAGGGTCCCTTTATTGTCTCATTCTATTCACTGTACCAAAGAATATAATATTTAAATTAATTGAATCATGTAGGTTCAGCAGTTCCTAGAAGAGCGTTGCAAAAAAATAAAGCCAAACGCGTGACTTCCTGAACAATGCATTATTTGCAACAATTCACAATTGACCAGACCTCGGATGCTTTTCTCTATACACAATTTCATTCTGCTAACTAATTCTTCGTCAGTTAGATTTTTATTTAAACAATATAAAAATAAATAATCAATAAATTCAATTTAATGTTGACACAATATAGCTTAAGTGGTTGAATCGGAAGTTACAATCTCTCTCCACCTGATCATCTCCTACGCTAATTACTCAAGGGTGTCCAATCACCTAACAAACAGATGCAACCGTCGATTCTCCTCTCACCGTCAATTGAAAATGAACACCAAGCATTGGAGACGTTGAGGAAATCCAATTATTCGAACAAAACACTTGAACATGTTTTTCTTACTCCAGTAATCCCAATTCAAAATGTCTCCGTTGCCGTTGTCAGAGACCCTAATTTCCTTACCGTGAGTTTGACACAGGCAACAGTGCCTGAACGTCTGGTTCAGAAGATCAGATCGGTTCTCTGACTGACTGTGCTTGTTGTTGCATTCAGATGTTGTCATGTGGATTGTTTTCTCTGTAAATATTCTGCTACTTGAGTCAGGGAGAGAGAAAAATTATTAAATTATTTTTCGTTATTCCGTACCCACACGCAGTCATCAGTAAACTCACATATGTATGTATGTCAGACTTAATTGGACGATACCTTGATGTGATAATGGTCATGATGACTGATATATCTCCATCTTGCTGTTGAATTAAATTCTTTTTTTTAATCGACTCATTGTGTACTGTAATAAAAATAAACCAGGCGAAAGGCAGTGAACGGACTTAAAAAAAAAACTTGAAAACTCAACTAATAACAACAACAGTAACTGCTGTAGAGAGGGCAAATTTGTACGAGTATCTACGTGGTTCGAGAAGAGTAAACCCCATGACCGCTCCCGCCGAGAATGGATAGGTGAGTTGACGATTTTTTTCCCAAAATCACTGCTAAGATTTTAAGTGGCCAAATAAATTCTATTATTATCAGTTTTTCATTCATCAAATTCTGTAACCGTATATGAGTATACACATATAGCTCAGTTACTATTGTTGTATTAGTAATTTAAAAAAAAGCTTTTCATGCCCAAATTAATTTGTTATTATTTGTTGTTGAATGACCACTTCGTACTTTTATGGGATAATAATTACGCAAAGGCACTTGGTGTTGTTGGAAATTGTGATTCGTAGTTAAAGTGTGAGAAAAAATGTAGTGATGGAGCAGCTACATGAACATTGTCCATATCAAATTATCCCGTATTTAATTCATGACCGCAAATTATAACTAAAATAAAAATACTGGTATATATATAGTTGTTTTGGAGTCTGGCGAAAATTCATATACGAAAATAGGAAGCTACATATATGTTTTTAATAAATCAAAAAATTGAAGCAAAATTCTGCAAATATATGCAATTTTTCATTATAGCAAGATGATTAGGCCTTAAATGTATAAAACAAATGTATAAATAGTATATAATAAGGGAATGAAATGTGCAATAGGGGTACTTCTATTCAATTCACTCAAGTAAAACGAAGTCCAAATATGTTTAATCGAAG
The DNA here is from genome assembly GCA_916610145.1 of Eristalis arbustorum. NCBI lineage: Eukaryota > Metazoa > Arthropoda > Insecta > Diptera > Syrphidae > Eristalis > Eristalis arbustorum. The sequence goes on along the minus strand of OU744320.1, from coordinate 56,419,760 downwards.
GATTTATGATATCTGCTTAGTTTTGTACTCATTTTGGCGCAAAATGGATTCAGAAAAATAAATTATAGTATGAGGTTAAAAGTCGCGCACCAGTAAGAACATGAACAGGGAAGACTTCTGCAAAGAAAATATTAGCACCGTCTGAGAAAACGTAAGTTCGGTGACAATTTCAAAGCGTAATCATAACACATCAGTAGTAGCATCATTTTTAAACGAATTCCAAACTTAAAGTGAACGTATTTATTATTGCGTTGTTTCCAGCGGAGGGAGAGTTTTCAATTAGAGAAACCCGCCTCTGTGTCGAATGTGGTAGCTTTACCAAGATCATGGTAGATCTACTACTATTCTGCGAAAGTTTCAAATTTATCAATTGTGCTACTCAAAAGGTTACTAATTCTCGGTCGAACTATTTATCGAGACGGTCGCATTCCAAACTTACTCAAGATGAAGTCTTTCAATTAAAGATTTATTTATTTAAAAAAAATCTGTTTAACACCATGAAGAGTGTCACAGAAGCCGAAGAAAGAAAGTCTCAAAAGGAGACGACCCATTCTTAAAAATAGAGAAGGCAAAGTTTAACACTACTAAAGATAATCAGGATTCAAAGTTAAATGGTGACTACGATTTGTTGATCACTTTCTTTTCCATCGTGAAAAAAAAAAACAATTCTTTATGTTGATAAATGTTTAGTTACCGTTAATACGATTGTGTGCATTATCTAAATACGAGCGAGACAAATAGGAGTTTTATATGTAGGAAGGTAGATACGTATGTATGTACGTTACATTTTGTTCGCTACACTCAAATATTGAAAAATAAGTCCATTCTTTCTTTTGTATAAGTGGAACATTATTTAAAGCTTAACCATGTATAATGACTGGTTTGATGAATAAATAAACAGTATTTCTCTTTGAATTAATAAAATTTCATTCTTTGTTATACTCAAGTAAGCGATTTGCTAAGTCTAGATGTACATTTGTTGTTTTTAGCTTGTTATGCGTGCATAAATAAATAGGAATACAATATTCAAGTAAAATCTAATAAGAATGCTCTTATTCATAACTGCTCTTATAACATAACTAAATCATATATCATATTTGGTTGCATTGGTAGATGTCAGGTTGATTAATAATAATATTTTTAAGCTACCACGATAGTCTTATTTTGGGCATTGATGGACACTAGTCAATGTGTGGGTTTGTGATTCCTTTGCAACTGCGTAACAGCCTCTTTTGAGGTAAGCTAACTTAAATTCAAGAATTAATATATGAAGAGAAGGCGTTGTATGAAAACATATGAAATTAATACTTTTATTTTGAATCCAACATCGACTGTAATCTAAAGTTTTAGATATTAACTGACGTGTAGTATAAATAGACGAGACTCATCCTCGGCGCGTACGTACATTATTCGTAAATATAGTCATTCTTCAAGACGATGATGATCATATTATATTGAACAACTAGCTGGATGCACCCCGTTGCTGTTTCTTTTATTATGAAGAGTAGATATAATGGCCTCCTCTGTTTACATAAAGCCCATCAACTTTAAAAATCATTTGAAAATGTTAATGCACAAAACCTGTTTTATTTTTCCAATTTTCGAGCTTTTGCTGGACAATTTTGTGTCAATCGAATACACATACCTCCATTTATGTCTCCACATACACATGTATTTTCTTATATATAAAATGTAACGATACCTCAACTACATATACATTAATCGAATTGTCGTGAGTTGGGCCTATTGCATAGGATGGTGGTTTTTCCGTTATTTGACATTATAGCCCGTTTTATTTTTCACTTAACAAAAGCTGAAATATCATTTGACCAATATCATCCATATTCACATATATAAATATGAATATGGAATAAGTGACTTAGGACAGTCAAAATGCAATACCACTACTCATGACGATTCGATTGATACATATATTGCTGAAGTATCGTTATGTACACAGTCCCTAATCACGGACAAAAAAATATATGTTCTCTTCTATACATAGAGATATTTTGTTGTTTTCAGAGAGAACAACAATGTCGTCAATGCAAACATAATTTAGACCATTATAAATCTTTCGCATATTCTGCTGTATGTTTGTACAAACAGTAAAAAGGAAAAGTAATTGAATTTCGATTCATACAGCGTGGTTGTAGCCATGTTGCTTGTGTTTTTATTAAGAAAATTTAATTGTTTTATCAGATAATTTAAATACAGAAACTCACCCCCACTTTGTGAATGCAACAAATGATGATGATGACCGCCCGCACCCGTCATAGATGCACTATTCATACCACTACTCGTACCACAGTTTTTGCCACCAGCGCTACTTAGGTTGTGCGGTAAGAATGCTGCCGCCACCGCTGCATGTGCATTGAAGTACGCCATCCGCGATGCCGCAGCCATTGTCATCTGATGATGCTGATCTGCAGTGAACGGCGTTTGCCCAACATTCGGATACAAGGTCGGTGTAACAGCCGATACAGCCGCTGCAGCTGCAACTGCTGCTGCCGCCGCTGTGGGTGCCGATGTTGTTGAAGATGACGATGAGTTTGTTGTTGTTGACGATAATATACTTCCACTAGCTCCGCCACTGTTACTAACAACACTGCCGTGGCCACTACTATTGCCATTGTTGCCGTTTCTTGCCACTACTGCAGCTGCAACTACAGCCGCTGAATCACTTAATCCTAGGAGTTCCTGTATCGCGAATGGGGACCTTTGTGGCATTGCGCCACTTCCATACACTAAATCTCTATTCTATATGTCAAAGTATGCCAAAGCTTAATACGAACACTGTATCCCAAATTGTCTTGACTGATGAGCCATTTCAGCTAAATAATGTCACAATAACGAATTAAATAACCGAAATTCGCTAACTAATTTTCAGTAAAAACGCACCCAGTGGGGATAACGAGAACAAAACGACATACGAAAATACCGTGTTCCAATTGCGTCCTAGTACGCAAACCGGTTTTGAGCGATTGTCGCTGGCAATAAGTCTTACACGTTTGATACCCATCAACGTCTTCATCAGGTTACCTCCATGTTCTTATTGGAGTTCAATCAGCGACGATAAAATGCAAACGACACGACGACCACTGTCAGCAAGTTCGGTTGAAAAAAAAACTAGTTTGCCGCTGAAAAGCAGCAAATATTTCGAATCGGAACGAATTCGTATCCACCTAACTACCACCGGAACAAGAGAAGAGGCGCTCTTTCCTTCGCTGGCGATTGCAAACAAGATTAACATTGAAATGGGTAAAAGTAGGCGTGTCCACTTGTTGTACGCAGTGTGTAAGTCAAACGGGAAGTACAGCATTCGTTTGATAATATAGTTGGTCTCTTTTGCTGCGCAAGCTACAGATGAACGCAGAGTGTCAAATGGTAAACTCTCTTTCCTTGGCTTCCAATATTCCAGTGAACGTGGATGTGTTGGTTCGAACTCACACTCTTGCAGTTTAGTTGAAGAAATGTTAGTGTTGTCTTGTGAGTGTGTGAGTGTGTTTATCGCTTTTCCTCTCTCTTTCAAGTTTTTTTGTTTGTCTCTTTTTTGTTTTAATGGAGGACGCCAATAATCATGATGGGAAATAATGGTCGACTTAAATCGTAGACAAAAGTCGTACCGTTGTCGTCATCCTTTCCCATCCTTTAAATTCTAGTTGTTGGTACTGTTGCCGCTCACATTGTTGTTGTTCTTCTTCCTGATAAATTTGCATCATTTCCATTATCGCCTAGGATCCAACTATGAAGGTAGGTGGTGCGGTGTTGCTGATGGAGAGACGAGTAGCGATCCTTCAGCAGTATACTAAGTTGACATGTGTTAATTTCCAAACGGTAATTAGTCAATTGAATGGGTGCACCCATGCTAAAGGTATCCGTTGGTTGGCTTTCCGGCGTTGTTTTTCACATCCATCCATACATATACATGAGGTTATATAGAAATTTATTGCATTGGTACATATAAAGGACGGATATAAGGGCGTAGGTGCGGATAGTTTGGGAGTGGGTAAGAAGCCGGAAGACTTTTCTAATTAACTTGGAAATATCCAGGGACGATTGGGGAAATGAAGAAGTGCAGCATTTGATTGCAGAGTGGTTGCACTAAATTTCCGTTGAATTAGTAGGTTGCCTTAAATAGAACGGAATACCGTGAGCTTGTCGTATGTCTTTTTTTAAATGATTGGTAGATTAAAATGTATTTTCACACATATATATGCTGTGTATCAATTTAAATCAAATTGTCATCACTATGTTGATCCAAGTTTACAAACAACTTTAACAAACAAGTACAGCATACATTAAATGAAGTCGATTGATCCTCATGTATAGTCTTAAAAAAATAGGCAGAGGCTTTCAAAACATAGCTAGAAACCCGTAAGGAAGCGAATGATAACGGCACACAGGCAGAATAGAACAAGTCATAGATTATATTAGAAATTTGTAAATAAAATAATGACTGTTAATTAATGATAAATACCGGTTATTATATTCGTTTGATCCTTGGTCATCCTTTATTCATTACATATAAATAAATACTTATCTATGACCACTCCCTGACTATTTCAAAAAAATAATTATCGTTTCCAGAGTCGTATAAGTTGCTGGTATTAGTAGACATTTGTTTTTGATTCATCCTTAAAAATTCATTCTTCAACTATTTAATCGTGTATTTGGTTCTTTTTAATGTTTGAAGTCTGTAAATAGTAAACTATTTTCAAAATAAGTGAAAAAGTTTCATTCATATGGGTACAGTTATATTTGCTTTTATTCACAGCAACATCTTTCGTTTGTTCATCCTTTAAGCATTTACCAGCAAGAGGTTTGAAACAAAAACATTTGAAATCCGAACATTTTGTACGTGAACCGGAGAGGGCTGAGACTACGATCTTTATAAAAAAAATAGGTCTGCTAAGAGATTTTAGCTGAAACAAAATAAATAAAACGTCAGTAACATAATAATGATCATAAAATAAATAGCGTACATACGTATTGCATCACGTTTTCAAAATCACTTATTTCTTTACTAAACCACTTTTTTCTAACAGTTCTTAAAACCTTCCCAGACTTATATTTCAATTTTTAGCACACAGAGGGAAGAAATGTTAGCCACGAGAGTAACATATTTTGTTTGGAAGAAGGGCAAAAGCTCTCACTACTGCGCTGTTATTTGTATATCAGGGGCTTATTACTGGAGGGTGCTGTTGTTAGGGCCCATAACTCTATTATCAGTTTCGCCCACCAAACTATGCCACCCGATGCGCTAGCGTTCCCTGTTGCATTATCCCACAGTTTCAGGGCCGAAGACGCGTAAGGCCGCAGCTTTGTTGTCCATGTGCTTTACGCACTTCCTTAGACACAGAATTTGTAAACGTCAGACTGTTGGTGTACCGACCAAACAGTTCGTGGTTGAATCTTGTCCTCCAGATATCATGAAAGGTAAACATGATTCATCTCCCGTATTTGTGATTGTAAGAAAAAATATACTCGTATACACAATGTAGGTATTTTATGATAACACGTCAAAATTAAGCATCAAGTAGATTAATTTATTTTTTATTTCATCATGCTTAAATCTATATACAGCACAGCATCTCTAGTTGGAGGACATCATTTTTTGGGTGTATCCCAATCCCCAACCGAATTCGTTCTTCAAAAATCAGCAAACGCATACGTAATTTCGCAAATTTCAACGGCAAAATATCGCTTTTCACTTTAATACATTTATTATATTTTAGTTCATAATAAACCTACGTACTGGAAAAAAATGCTTAAAACTAGTTGTTTCGAGTATCGAGTTCGGCACCAGGGAGGCTATACTGTATGTACATTTTCTAACACATATTTTATAATGGCTGCAGTTCTCCCGTACCGCAGTCAACTTAACCTACCTACGATTCACCAAGTTTCTCTAACATCAGCAATTCATTCACACGATATTCTAAGTCGGACTAGCAGCTTAAAAATATTGTTCCTCAATAAATACAATGAACATTTTAATCTTCATTCATAAAATGCATATATTAATTCCCATTCATTTTCATCTTAATTCATTTTTATTACTCATTCATGGTAAACTTACGTACTAGACAAAAATGCTTAAAACTAGTTGGACGTACAATGTTTTTATATCTATCTTACTGGCCCTCTGCGGGCACTCTAAGCTAAACTTATATTAATTCCCATTGCGTTAGAACAATTCTGTACACCCTGTTATATAAAAAAAAAAAAAACAAAAAGATTTCGAAGCTTTGATCACTATGTCCACCTTTTACATCAGTGCCATTCATGATAAAAAAGAACAAACGAGAGACGATAATCAAAGAACACGTCAAAATATTTTCCCAACAGACGCAGTTTGGATATTTGCACGGCCGACCACTATCATAATAGTGAGTACTGAAAGGGTCAAACCTGAATTCTTTTTAAAAAACAAAAGCTGAATCCTTTAGAGGAATTTCAAAAACTCCGAACAAATGGAAAGAGCAATGGTCAAAGGAATTCGGAATTTATTTCGGTATAAGGAATTTTTCATAAAACTGACTTGTGAGTACCACGAACACGATTGATTTTATTAAGGAATAAGAATTTATAAGCTATAGAAAGCAGCATTACTATCCCATTACCGAAACTACGATTCTCCGATACCAACAGTTCCTTTACAGTCAATGCGGACGTACATCTACGTACGTGTATTGAGCTCTATGCACGTTGATTTCCATTAAACCACTGAAATATTTTCAATGAACCAAATTTCAATTGTTCGCGATCATCAATAAACATCCTAAATCTCCAAAGAACACAAGGACTAAATATCAAATTACTCGCACTTTTCCCTTTATTTTATCTTACTCCACACAAGAATGCCAAACCCCCCTTGAATCAATGAACGTCTACTCTACCTGGAAACCTGGAACGCATGAAAGCCATTCAAGTCGAATGTCTGTGTCACAACTTCTTACCAATGATAGCTATTAGACTTGAGGGATTCTTTCATATTTTTTTCTATTTTAATTGCTTAATTGAGTGCTTGCTGATTTTTATTTTGTGGAACGGTTTCAGACTTGTGACTGCCGTTAATGTTCTTCAGTCATTCCATAATCCGCAAGGCATCATTGACAGGTAAATTAATCATTTTCAACACTGAAGTAACATAGTTGTAACTTTAAGCCGCCGCGCCGTTGTTGGATGATGTCTTAAATTGACTATAATGACTGCTGAGAGTAGATAAATAATGCCAGCCATCGTGTTTGTTTCATCTGTATGCGCTCTCATTGTCAATTATGTTCTTAGGCGAAATAATTTAATTGAGCGACGAATTGGTAGATTATAAATTATTTTGTTTTCAGTAATTATGTTGTTTGTTATTTTATGGCAATAATTGTCACATGTCTCGTAGTGATATGATAGAGAGTGCTACAGTGTCCGAAGATGTAATAAATTTGAGATAATTCACTTTAATGTTGAGGATAGTAATTATTGACCGATTTGTGCTTAGTGAATATTTTAAATTAATCTGTCAAAATGACTTGTACATGTACTCATCACAGGTTTAAGATACGACCGAATATAAAAATTTCTGCTTACATGTGGATTCGTATTTCTTTTGGTGACATTAATGGGGATGAGTGGATAACAACACAAATCATTTCCTATCCCAAAATTTGAAGTGTATGTAGTTGAGGGCATTGTACACACCACATTCATACGATTTTATATTCTGATGTTAGTGGGGACGAAAAGGGAATTTAATTGGGCGTTGGTGGTGAGTTTTTTTTGACAACAGATGGAGCTGATTTCTGTGCAAAAGTATATATTATCTGGGTTGATGTATTTGATGAGTGGAAAGAATGCACCATGACTGTAAAAGGTAATTAACATTTCGTCTGAACGTATAATTTCGTCTAATTAACATTTTCTAGGATTGCATGATAATAGAAACGCGATTGAACATTTTTATTGTGAATAAAAAAATCTTTTTTACAATTTGATTTATCATTTGGTATTTTAATATCGGTGAAGTGTTTATTTTTCATATCCTACAATGTCCAGTACGTGTGTCCATGCTGGCCCTGTTAGGATGTGGTGAGGGCATGGTAGAAACCAAATCAAGATGTCGTTGGGAAGTTTAGCTAACTTATCAGATTTAACGCGTCAGGGTTCTGATTACACCTATGGGACGATTGCTGATAGCTAGATGCTGATGCTCTCTGAGCTGTTTCGGCATGTACTATGCTATGGTGCTTTGCTTTCAACGGTCCCTATCGAACAGACCGTTATATACAAGTGAATACGTCCGCACTGGCGGCTTATAGCAGCAGTTTTGTACTCTACTCTTTACCTACGCATCAATGGATAGATGCAATGGAAGCCCTGACTGGCCGTCTTAATGGTCAGTTTCGAGTGGCAGTTAAACCTATCCGAGAATTTACTACCGAGATGCTTGACCTTTTTTTTGTTTGATATTAAGATAGCATGATCTCATTTTTTGCGTTATTATAAGAATAGTATTATAGAGCAGTTTCAATTATTAATCGAAGAAATAAATTTAGTAGGGGGGTTCACGGAATCATTAAGATTGTCTTAATTTCTTTTTCAGCGGACACATTTTTAAGACAGGAACCTTGTAAGCTTCCATTCTTTTAATTCAAAACCTTCTGCGTAAACCTTTACAAATTAGAGTTCCACAACCCCCGTTACTTGTTTTGTCTAGTACACAGTTTTTAGTACAATAAAAAAATGCCTATGTGCATTTTCGATATACATCGAGACAACAACAATATTAGACAGTGGATGAAGTTGCTCTCATCAAAAATCATCGCACATTTGGTTGACTGCCTGCCCCTTGTCCTTTTTTAGAATAATATTAATATGCGATTTTCTGTTGCGTTTCAATTATCGAGCTGGGTATAACAATTGACCAACAATGGTCTGGGCGTGCTGGAAATTTCCAAACAATAATAGATAAACTTGCGTACTAGACAAAAATACTTAAAACTAGTTGAATGAACAATGTTACTATATTGATTAACTGGCCCTCAGCGGGCACTCTTAGCTGAACTTAAGCTGAAGCTATGTCTTTCGATTTTTATTTAATAAATTCATAATATCTGTATCACTGAAGAAAAAATTGGAAAGACATAACAGAACGGATTTGTAGTTATAACACATATTATTTTAAGCTACCATCAACTAACGTATACACCATGTATTAGTATACAATTGTATATTGTATACACATGCAGTAAAATATGTACAATAGTGTATACATCAGCACACAAGTTCTCACTTAACATATGTTATGTCACACAAATTTTCAACGATGATAGTAAGCTGAGTGTGCAATCTATATATGTTTTATATAAAAAAAAGACAACAATTACCAAAGTAAATCGAAATACATATCCCAATATAATAAAGCGCTATTGATGTAAGTATCTTTTAGGGAATACCCCATTTTTGTTTTTTTCATATTCTTCCTGTCGCAGACAAGCTTCTCTTCTAGTGGGTTATAAAATGTAGCGCTTGGCGTCGGTATGACAAATATAATTTTCACTGCCTCCAGCTCTTTTGAGTCACTGACAATACTCTCATATCTAGAACAAGCTTCTCAAAATTGACCGTCGTAATAAAACTATAGGTCTATAGGCCCTTCGTGAGGAAATAATAGCACAAACAATAGAATGGTTGCTGAGAAGATAGGCCTTAGCCCTCTACGGGCTGTAGCGACATCCATACTGCCATATATTATTATTTCGACACTAATTCCTTTCTGTATGTACTTAGAGTTCCCTAGTAATCTCTACATATTTATATAAAAGATAACACGTTTGCCTGTGTGCTCACGAATAGGGGGGGAGGTACGTCACGATATCTATATAATATGGGTGACGCTACAGCCCATAGTGGCCCTCTAGCTTCTCAGCAACCCCTAGTGTTGTGCGTGCTATTGTTCAATCACAAGTGGAAGGGACCTACAGTTTTATGCCGACTCCGAACGGCTAAGTTTGAGAAGCTTTTTCTAGATAGGAAATACAAGATTTCTTAATTTAACTAAAACTCAAATATTATTATTATATATATAATGTATTCCAAAGTTACATATGAATTCTAAAAAATATATATGTAGCTTCATTTAATTTCAAAAATAATATTGTGCAGTAGAAACTTAGACCACTATATCCACCCATATTCTTGCACCCAAAGTAAATACAAATCTCAGTAACTCAAAGATACCGAACAGAAACGAAACAAATTTCCCAATTATTTTTGTAGCTTAAGCTGTAAGTAAGAAAATTCAAATAAAAAATTTTAACAAATACACGCCTTAATAAAATTAGAGATGTTTTAGCTTCAAAATTTAAGATTTTTTTCTTCAGACTGACTACACATACAAAAATTGTATTCAAATTTGAAAGTCTTTCAAATTATAACGAGTTCTACTTATTGAGCTTAATCGCCCTTCACGATAAAATAAACGATTCAGCAAAGGGAGTTCTTCCAGAGGCATGTAACATGCTGAATTTCATTAAACTTGCAGATACCTAGTTATGATGAAATTCAAATGGGAGCCTATAATAATATTATGGCCCATTACCCGATATTTGCATATCAATTAGCAAAAGAAAAATATAAGTCCCGTCGGAATTTTTAATTTAGAACCAAACAAAGAATTCCTTTAATATATAAGCTTAGTTAATATGCACTTACTATATGTGCACTATAACTACAATAAACACATTTTAAGAATCCCTAAGGGCTTTGTCATGAATTTTTGAAAGTAACATAATATATAAAAGTACCAACTATGAAATGAAAAATGGGTAAATTAGGTGAGAGGCTTAGCCTACAGATAGATACGGCTTTAGTGGTGTCAGTATGTAGGAGTAACATAGTTTCAATTCAGTAATACCTGAGGCGTGACATAAATTAAGGGGTAATTAATATATTTGTATGGATATTCAAAAAAGCACCTAGGTTTAGTCGAAATTCAGTCAGAAGTTATATTTCTAATGAAAAATGTTGAGTGTTGAATAATGTTGAATCTTTCATTACTCTTACAGTTCAGTTTAACTCTAGTTAAATTAAATATAATTTCGCTTAAGTTAAATATGAAAGCTTAGATAACTACATAGAGTTAGTTGACTTGTTAAAGATTATTGCCGGTCTTAGCCTTGAAGAAATAAATACAGCTGTCGAATTCGGACTCGGTGCAATGGTGAATGTTGATATCCCTGATATCCCAGTCTACACAAAAAAACCACTTGAGTCCATAATATACTTTTTTAATTCTTTCAATAACAATTTTTAAGAACATTTGAATCAGAAAAATTAATATTATATTATATAATATTGACAGAAAACGGAACGGGTCGGTAGGCAGGTATTGCGGACCAATAATTTAGTTCATCCGACGGATTCTATAATAGGGAAGAACTTCGATTGCGAATGCGAGCTACTTCCTCCGCAGTCGATCCGCTGGATTCCATAATCGGCAGGATGCTTTCGCTAAAGCCAAATATGAAAGCTTAAATAAGTACCTAGAGTCAGAGATTCTTTCCGGACTAAGCCTTGAAGAAATGAATACAGCTGTCGTCAATTTATTAGAATTCGGACTCATCCAATTTGTACAGTAAATAATAGGTAATATTTGAAGCTACCATAGCGTAACAACAAATTAGTAAATTTAAAAAAAAAACAAAATACATTCGTTGTTATTTCAAAACCTATTCTAAACTCTGACGAGCTTTTGATAGATGCCGATTATCTCAAGAGTCTTCTTCGTCCTACGTACTAGATAAATAGCCCACGATATCAGCCTATCATGATTCTATCTGCTGAAAACGAAATGATGTTTGTAATAGAATCAATTTTTCCTTGAAAATGTTTCAGGCCATTAAATGATGCCAAAAAGGGTAAGGCTGAATCGTTTAGTTAAATAGAAAAATGAGTTGCAGATAATTGCATAAAAAGTTTTCAATATCAGAGCTCATTTCGTCATTGCGTAGTTCAACGAATTTTTTTACTCAAATGAAATGATTTAAGTACGTCAAATGAACGTTTTGTACGAAGTAGTCTTAAAATCTCAACACAGGAAAATTAATGATTTCTATTGTCATGTGCACTATTCAACCTATAATGGATAAATGAATAAATCTCATTTTCATTTTAATTCATTTTTATTGCTTAATCATAATAAACCTACGTACTAGACAAAAATGCTTAAAACTAGTTTGACGTACGGTTTTACTAATTCTAATTTACTGGGTCTCGGCGGGCACTCTGAGCTAAACTTAATTTTATACTATGTCTTTCGACCTAACCTAACTATACATATGTTTGAAATAGATGATTTAAACTGAAAACATTTGTATTAAGAAACAATTTTTTTCTGACCTGGCTATGTGAAAGAGGATCGCTACCGCATTCTTGTTTTGTATCAGACCGCGCTTGTCAAAATGGAGAAATGCTTCTGGAGGGACGAAGCCACTGTGACGTAGCCTTTCGTGGTACTGTGGGTTGGGGTAGTAAGCCCTCTCAAACACCAGAATCTTTTCTATCAAGCTTGCACTCACGTTGAACCATACGGGACAGCCATAGGTGAGCATTGGCCGTATAAGAGTTGGCTGTTGTAAAACAGTATCTTTGTAAGGGCGAAAGCGCCTCGGACCATGGCCAGAGCAGCATCTCATTTTTGGTAAAATATAGATACTGATCTAGCCAGATCCCCAGGTATCTGACTACAATCCTTTGAGCCAATGGTTGCCCGTGCCGTCCAACAATAGAGAACTTTCGCCAATTCTTTTTCGTATCCGCGGAAGCTTTATACAACGGCGTCCTGAACAGAATAGTTAATGAATAAATCTCTGCGATGAAAGTGTTCGTTCTTTTCTCTTGATCACAATTGGAGCAATTTTCATTCACATGGAACCAATTACGTCGCTTCCGACCTATTGAAACATTTACTTTTTTATGTTTGCTTTATAACCGATTTCGTGGGAAGGTTCAGTTCATTTTTGCATTTTAAAATTAGACTCCATAGTTCGTAAAAACTCAGTTTTTTTTTTTTGATAATTATAGCAACTCGACTGCATTAAGTGAGACTTACGATTATAATGCTATTGCTCTTCACTAACTTGAAGAAGTCAAGCAAATACTACATACTACTAGTTTTTATGCATTCGGTATTATGTAAAGGATGTTTTTCAAAAGCTATAGGAAAGTTTTTTTAAAAAAAAACACCTAAAATATAATAAAATACATGAAATCTTTATTTGAATCGATAGTACGGTCCATATAATTTAATGTTTGAAGATTATTTCATGCAAATGTTGATCTTGATTGCGACTCAAATGGTCCATCCGCTCAATCCAATTTTTGCATACTCTTTCCAACATTTCGGCCGGTATTTCACTTATTCCAATGTGTCAATTGAAACGGGCTTGTCTGTATAGACACGAGCTTTAACATAGCCTCACAAAAAATAGTCTAAAGGCCTTAAATCGAAGAAGTACGGTCCAATGATGCCACCAGCCCATAAACCACACCAAATAGTGACTTTTTCTGGATACACTGGCAGCTCTTGCAATGCTTCCGGCTGATATTCACTCCAAAATCGACAATTCTGCTTATATACGTACCCATTGAGCCAAAAAAATCCAAAAGCCATAAAATGAAAGAAGCACGCGATGAACTTTCTTAACAGAGCACGCATTTTGATAATCAAATTCAATAATTTGCAAGCGTTGTTCATTTGTAACGTTGTCGTTGTAACGATTCAAGGTTAAATTATAGACCAAACTGAAGATGTTTGACAGTGAAACAAAACACGAAACGAAAACACCAGATAATAGCTAAAAAAAACCGCCCAGTTAAATTGCTAAACTTTAATACTATACACATATATGTTAATGAAAGTATGACGATAGTATCATTGATTACAAGTATCTTGTGCCCTAATAAATGCTTGTTCTGCAGCATATACCTAAGTGTATGCATATCAAAATTAAGTATTTAGTATTAACTTAAGAATCGTCTACTAAAAGCATTTATTGGGCTTTTAGTAGGTCATACGACCGAATCACTACAGCAAGAGAATATTGTGAACGGTAGTATTCTTTTCAAATTATTAATTCAATGTGTGAAAATATTTTCAATCTTTGACTATTTTATCAGATGACATATTCTTAGACGAACTTCGAATTTCGACCGTTTCAAAGAGTACCAATAACGGTGACGGGCGGGTGGTCTCCACGGCGCGTCTGTTTGCAAGTCTCATGAGTTGCACTGAATTTCGTAAGGTCTTACAATTAACAGTAGCTGATCTTCTTAGAATGCACTATTTAAAAAAAAACAGATAAATTGATTTTCTATATTTATTCATAACCATTATCTATCCATTTTATTTTTTTATTCAGCAATGTAAAGTACATCCTTACTATATACCGCTGTACTGAATCATATGAGAGTTTCCTTAGGCGCCTCTTTAGATGGACAGATAACAGCTGCCGGACATTACTTTGCGTCTATGCCTGCCCGCGATTTACAGTGTCAACTTAAGTCTATTTTGTTTAGTATCCGTCTCGACCATACACGTGTGGATGCCAAATTTAAATTTTGAAGGTGCTAAGAAGAGCCAGCAAAATATTTAAGCGGAAACGAGTTCAAAAGGTAAAGATTATTGCATCAATTGCAATGACTAGAGAATATAGGAATGAAACGTGTAATCATAATATCCCCAACAAAAACGTGCACCCATGTTGGAACTGAGGAGAACATTTTAAGTAACTATAGCACAATATGTATATGAAATACCTAAATCGAATAAAGGAGTGAAAACTTTTAGAATACATTTCTTATCAATCTTATCAAAACTTCTCACATTAAAAATCATATTTTTCAGAACCCGTTACTGAGTATTTTTGGAAAACCAATAAGCCCCTGTATTGCTACTGTAACTTTATGTATACACAATCATATTGAAATATTCCTTATTCTAAAGTAATTTCAATATAATCCCAATGAGAATAATAGTAATGTAAGTAAATTACTTCTCTTATAAGAATATGTAATACACCAACGTGTCCCCTGCGAAATGTTTATTTATTATACAAATTATAATACTATCAATACATAAAAGTATGCCATTAGGGTGAATATTTGGTTGAAATAGATGACAAGATGTGGCACAAAGTACATTCCTACTACACGTACCTTATTTGTGCGGGTGGCCATTGCCAAATTGTTATATTTTACAGTCCATATTTTAAAAAATTCAACTTTTTATGAAAGTGTCTGGGGATGTAGGTACGTATCTAAATATGTATGCATTGAAATGTCCATGTATGTTGAATGTATGTACATAGTCTAAGGTCTTGAGTATGAAGTAAGAACGTCCAGAAGGCGGAACGGTGATCCCGCTGTGTGCATTATTTTGTTAGGCAGCCGTTATGAGGGGTGTTCGCCCTATTTACTTTCCTTCATGTGATGAACTGGAATATAACAAAACCCGATAATTTGTTACGGTAATCACATAATCTAATAATTTTGCTATTTAAAAAAACACACATGAATACAACAGCACTCAACTAACCATTCACAATTTTATCAACGTGAAATCTGCGTGTGCACGTGGATCTGAAAGCCATTTTGTGTAGTTTTCGTGTAAGGAGGGCCCTTTCATAGCCCCCTTGCAGATAGTCATTATGGTTAAACGAGGGTTCGGATAGGGTAGAATACAAATTCAGTAGCTGTTGCTGGTGGCAGTAAGTGGAAAAATAAAGGGGGAGAACTGTATGTATATGCGCCATGTTAGATAATTACTAGAACACACCATGGCAGATTGACTGAATGTTTGAATGGCCGATGATGTGTTGGTTAGTTATAACTTGATGGTTGTTATTTTTATCATCCATTTGGAGTACCCACTTTGGAAGTTACAGAATTAGGGTGTGCTTATAGTATTTTCTCTATAGGATGTATGAGCTCCCAAAGAGTGTGAATTATTAACGGTTGGAAGATACCAGTTAAGTACACGAATGTGTTTTGTTGTTTTTCATCATGAATATGATGGTAGCTTGTACCCAAAAACTTACATAAATCAGTTAACCTACATTAAGCTGAGGGAATTTTATCATTTCCATTAATAGAACGGAATAGAACATGCCCAACAATTTTTATATTTGTATACTCTTATATGATTTTGAATCATATGCTATGAATATTCAACAATTCTTAAGAGCCTGTGATATTGCAATAGAGTAATTTAATTTGTTGTAGAAAGCCGAATTCAAACTATCATTCCGGACAACACAAATGGGAATTAAATCTGTCTATCTCCTAGTAATTATATTATAGTAGATGTTTATATATTTCATTATGTATTACTACTAAGGATAACTTATTCGAATTGCACACATACTTGAGAGATGATATGTATTTTGTGGATATCAAAATTGTTATGTTTACTTCAGGTAAAACTAAGTATTTAGGATTGTACTTGTAAGTATATAGTGTGAAATATATTTCGTCGATACGTATTAGACGGACTGATAGTATAATACTAATAAATTTAATCATGATAGATAAAGGTTTTTCTAGACAATAATTCTGGTTCAGGATTGTCAGCGGCTCGACAGAGGTGACATTAATTAAATGACATTATAATATATTAGGCAGTCCAGTATAACGAATATACCCCTTTGCTGGGCCCTTTAATCATGATGCATGTACATATCGATATTCAGGTAAAGCTCAATAATTAGAACTGGTAATAGTTTGAAATAGTTAGAAATCTTAATAGAATTTTGTTTTATGTAGGAGAAACAAATATTCCAATTTAAAAGCTAAAGCATTTTTTTTGCTTGGATTTTTTTCACGTCGTAGGTTCGATCTCTGGTCTGTGCAACAAAAAAATGTTCACAGCCCCAGCTCTTTCGAGTCACTAACAATGCTCAAAGAGTATTTCCTGTCTAGAAAAAGGTCACTCATGGCAGAAGAATAGGACGGTAATTTTCCTTCTTTATGAATGTTTGGTAAGTCTTTAAATGTAATTTTTAAATGTGTTTACTGAGATTTATTCACATTGACCGAAATAATATGGGTGGAGTAGTGGTTATAATAATAATAATATAATATGGGTGGCGCTACAGCCCGTAGGGGGCCAGGGCCTAGTTTCTCAGCAACCACTCGTGTTGTGCGTGCTATTGTCCTCTCACGAGTGGAAGGGACCTACAGTTTTATGCCGACTCCGAACGGCTAAGTTTGAGAAGCTTTCTCTAGACAGGAACTACTCTTTGAGCATCGTCAGTGACTCGAAAGAGGTGGGGCCGTGAAAATTATTTTCGTCGCTCAGAGCTGGAATCGAACTTACGACGTCGGGGTTGGGGTCGACGCACATACCCTCAACGCCAAGGGCCACCACTGGAGTAGTGGTTGCCGCTGTTAAAATAAAGGCGCTTTAGAATTGGAGGATTTGAAAATTATAATTCAGAATTTTTTTTTTAAATTCTGGAGCTTCTACTATAACATTTTTTCTTCTACTATTCAATGTCTTTTTTCTTAATTTCATTATATATACCTCTGTATATGTATGTATACATCTTTTGAGTCCATATTTGAACATAGAATTAAGTGTCTGTTCCAGTTAAGTTAAAAAAATCATACAATCTATTTGTTAATCACACCAATTGAAATACCCAATAACAAACTTATGATACTAAAAACCATACATCCTTCTAATAACGCTACCCACGATAAGTCGACGGATGTCAATATTGTTTATGTATCTTTACGTACCTATTCGCTACTTCCGTAAAAACAGAAAAATGCGTTGTCTTTTATAAATGCGTATACATATATGGAGATGATCGATAAAACGTACACTTTGTTCAAATACATTAGTATATCTAATTTCTTTATAACGTAAGAAAGAGTTGATACTCCATAACTAATGAACGTGGACATCATATATCATTCGCTGTACTGGACCATTAGCGTATTCATAATCTTAATATGACACAGTTTTCGGTTATCCTGATCTATAACAACAATAATCAGAATATTACATATTTGCATATACTTGTGTACATTCATTTTCTGTTTGGATTTACATTTAGTATTACATTAATAAATGCGTCTATTAACGTCTTATTTTTTTTTCAAATAATCAATGCTTTCCACACATATTATTGTGGTCTTCATTTTGAATGAAGAAGGCGAAGATAAAACTGTATGGGTGTCATCCATACATAAACAATTTTATTGAGTGCACAAAAATTAACTTAATCTCAAAGTCCGTCCGTTAAGCATTTGTTTCACTAAGAATATTATTGATCTTATCAAAGGTGATGAATGATGATATGATTTGTCCTACCATAGATTAACCCTATTCCATTAAAATCAAGACAAATGGCTGAAACAATATCACCGTTTGAGTTTTACCCATGTATTACGTAAACACGTTTATATGTATTCGACTTATTATAATATCCTAACAGATGTGATCAATAGACCACTTATTCCATTTGTCATGCAGTCACAGATTTAAAAGCATAATATTTGCCATTAGTCTTATAATACAATGTTGTGAGAAATTGACTCCCACTTTCATACTACAATAAAATAAAATAAGAAATGCACATTTTTTCATGCATGCGTGCAATCCTTTACGATTATTCATCACGTAGAATTCATTTGACATTTTCGAAGTCGAACTTGCATTGACTCTTTAACCATACTAGATGTTAATGATCACAATGAGCGAAGTAATTAGAGAATATCCGCCCCACACACGCCCATGTAATTCCATAATTAAACCGAAATTTCCAATTACAGTATTTCGTAATATTGACAATGCATTTACTTTTTGTTTTATTCCAGGAATTCATTAAAAATGAGAACAACACCATGGTTTATGTCACCATACCACCCATTTCCTGCATAATGAAACCACAATTAACTGTATACACAATCGGAATGAGTATGAAGATTTATATGTGGTGCATTTCAGATATACGTCTATCTGTTTGTATGTTTTTGTAGAACGAACGCATCATATACTTTATACAGTCAAAGCATTCTATATTGCATAGGCCTACCTACAACACTATTGCAGTGTTTGCATAAGGGAAAAAAGTAAAAAATAAAAGTGGTAAAAGAACGAAACTCATCCGCCTTATAATGAAGCGCATGGAAAACCTTAGAAGGTATTTTCATAATGCATCCTCATATTTTGCATGATTTTTTTCTTATTTTGCGTGCATAAATTATACTGAATGGGAATAAAAAAAAATATTCTGCCACAGAGAAGAAAATTCTGTGGCATCAATGTACACACGGTATACATCCATATATACAATCACTTACAACACCAACGACAATCAAGTATGGTGCACCGCACAGAAACCACAGAAGATGAAAATAATAATCTCCACTGATTACAAAATGAGAAAAGGATTCAATAGATGACACTAGAAAAAGGATAGAAAAAAGCTTTTTGTTAAGGCCAACAGCACCCCAAGCTCCGAAGATCCGCATAACTGTGATGGCAGATTCTAAGCCCAGACACATACAGGATGCAGTGAATTGGTGCAGAATGACAAACGCATCACATACATCGTCCTATGAGGACATTCTTCATTAAAAATCATCCATTCAGGAGGATTTTTACATTAGTGACATCCTTGAGTGCAATTTGCATTCATCTTCTTTTCGGGGTGTCATTACATTCTTATTCATATTCATAAAAAAAATAATTTCCGCGCCTCTGCCCATTCACCTCCCCATGCTAAATTTGAATCCTTTTTTCTACAACGCGCATTTGTCGATGGCAAACAGCAAAGTGCATATCCTTGCATTTTTTCCTTCGTTCAACATGCATGGGGGAAGTATATTTCATAATTTTTTCATAGGATAAGAAGTAAATTGCAATCTCATTGTGCATAATCCTTGAGAATGAATATGAAGTGTATTGCTTTCACTTCTTCATTTTATTATTGACAACAATGCATATGACCATTCAGCTGAAGATCAAACAATTTAAAAGAGATCCTTTTGAAAATATGTTCCTGTGAATAATGAATCAAGCAAAAATATTTTATCTAAACAGTGAATACTTGCTTTAATCTTAATTTTTAGTATAGCGAGGGATCTATAATGTGTTTATGCTATTTAGTATGCTTTGGCATCACCATGATTGTGTATCCTATTTCGCCTTTATTATCAAAATATGATGCAAAAACCAAGCAAAGCAAGTTTCAGAAGTTAAGCAAGTGTACAGGGTATGTAAATGTGTTACAAATAGTTTCTTTTTAATATAAAGCCTTATTTTGGATGCGTGTAAGCATCGTCCGTATTTTTTGCATTTTAATGAATACATCTTGAACAATTTTTCTAGATAACTTTCTATTTCCGAATAACCAGTTGTGTAAAACGAAATATGCAAAACAAGAACTGTTAATTAAAATCAATAACATTAATGGCGTAAATTCACAGTCAGCTCATTAAAAGTGCCTAAGTTGACCGACTCTATTATTAGAACCTAAATGTCGAGATGACTGCAAGGAGTTAAAAATGCTTATATTTTTTTGGGTGGAACTCCTTCGAAAGCATTGCACTTCTGACGAGAGAAACCTATTATTTGACTCTTCTTCTTCGTTGGCGCTACAGTCCGGGGTGGACCTGGGCCTCAACCAACATGCCTCTCCAGCCAGCACGATCTTTCGCCAGCTGCCTCCAGTTGCGCACACCAAGTTGGTTGAGGTCCTTTTCCACTTGTGTGCGCCATCTAGTGCGAGGACGTCCTCTGTTGCGCTGTCCCAATGGCTCGGTGTCGAAGACTCTTCGGGCCGGAGCTGTGGTGTCCATCCGCTCTACATGACCTAGCCATCTTAAGCGTTGGATCCGAAGACGCTTAACTAGGTGCATGCCGCTGTACAGCCCGTATAGTTCGTGGTTGAACCTTCTCCTCCAAACGCCATCAACGCAAACAGGACCAAAGATCGTACGCAGAACTTTTCTCTCAAAACAACCAAGAGCTTCTTCATCCGCTTTCAATAGCGTCCATGTCTCTGCGCCATAGAGCAGGACTGGGATGATCAGGGTTTTATACAAGCTCAATTTGGTGTTTCGAGAGATGGCTCTGTTACTCAATTGCCTCTTGAGCCCAAAGAAACAGCGATTGGCAAGAGTAATTCTGCGCTTGATCTCGGTACTGGTGTTGTTGTCCCTATTTACTCCGGAGCCTAGGTAGACGAAGTCCTTGACTACCTCAAAGTTTCTGCTGCCCAATATGACGCTCTGTGCGAGACGTCGGTGTTGTGCGTCCTTTCGTGATGACAGCATGTACTTTGTTTTGCCCTGGTTTACCGCTAGACCCATTTTAGCCGCTTCCGCTTCAATGCCAGCAAACGTCTCATTGACGGCTCGCTGTGTTCGTCCAATCACGTCAATGTCGTCCGCGTATGCAAGCAGTTGAACGGACTTTTGGAAGATCGTGCCTCGGGTGTTGACGTTAGAGTTTCGCACGATCTTCTCAAGTATGATGTTAAAGAAGTCACATGACAGCGTGTCGCCTTGCCTAAAACCTTTTTTGACATTGAAGGTCTCGGTGAGTTCGTTACCGACCTTGATGGAGCAGCGAGAGTTCTCCATCGTCATCCTGCACAGCCTGACGAGTTTGGCAGGAATGTCAAAACTAGACATGGCGCTGTATAGCTCGTCTCTATGCACGCTGTCATATGCGGCCTTGAAATCGACAAATAGGTGGTGGGTGTCGATCTGCATCTCTTGAGTCTTTTCCAGGATCTGCCGGAGTGTAAATATTTGGTCTATTGTGGACTTTCCTGGCCTGAAACCGCACTGATAAGGACCTGTCAGGTTGTTGACAAAGGGTTTCAGGCGTTCACACAGAACGGCAGAGAGTATTTTATAAGCGATGTTAAGGAGGCTGATCCCTCTATAGTTGGCGCAGTCAAAGGGGTCTCCTTTCTTGTGGACCGGACAAACGACGCTGAGATTCCACTCATCGGGCATGCTTTCCTCCGACCATATCTTACAGATGAGCTGGTGCATGCGCCCAACCAGGTCATCTCCAGCTGCCTTAAACAATTCCGCGGACAATCCGTCCGCTCCAGCAGCTTTGTTCGACTTCAGTCTAGATATCGCTATCTTAACTTCGTCTAAGTCGGGGGGACGGAATTCGTGTTCATCATCGTCCAAATTGAGTGAAACATTCTGCCTGACAGCGGAATTTGTGTCGTCATCGCCGTTTAACAGTCTACAGAAATGATTTTTCCAAATTCTCAGCATCGACTGCGATTCTACTACTAGTTGTCCATTTTCGTCCCTGCAGGCTTCGGTCCGAGGTCTATATCTTCCTGATACTTGTTTTACCTTTTGGTAAAACTTTCGGACCTCCTTCCTGTCGTAACACCTCTCCATCTCCACGACCGCGCGCTTCTCATGCTCTTTCTTTTTCTTTCTGAGAAGCCGGTGCTCTTCCCTTCTCTTCTGTTCGTAGAGCTCACGAACAGCTCTCGTTGTTCGATGCAGCGTTGCCTTGTAGGCCTCCTGCTTGGCTGCATGTACCTGCCTGCACTCGTCGTCAAACCATGGGTTCCTTCTGGGTGGTGTCGTGAAACCCAGCACATCAGTGGCAGCTTCTTTGATGGCTTTTTGACAACGTTTCCATTCTTCTTCTATTGAATGTGCAGGCAGCGTCGAACTTTCAGAGAGTTTCAGGGAGACTCGGTCGGCAAAGTTCCTAGCGGTCGATTGCGATTGTAGCTTTCCGACGTCAAACCGTAGTGTTCTTTCTCGACTCCGTACTTCTCTCGATATCCTCATCCTTACCTTGGCTACAACAAGGAAATGGTCCGAGTCGATGTTGGCTCCTCGGAACGTTCGGACATCGAGAATATTGGAGGAGTGTCTGACGTCGATCGCAACGTGATCAATCTGGTTGACGGTTGATTGATCAGGAGACCGCCAGGTCCCCTTATGGATGTTGAGGTGTGGGAACCGCGTGCTCATCACAGAGAGGTTACGCCCCGAGGCGAAATCTACCAGCCTGAGTCCGTTTCCGGATGTGTTGTCGTGCAGGCTGTGTTTTCCGATGACTCTAGCAAAGATTTCTTCCTTGCCCAGCTGTGCGTTGAAATCTCCTAGAACGATCTTGGTGTCATAGCTGGGGCATCGATCGTATGTTCTTTCTAGGAGATCATAGAAGTCATCCTTGCTATCGTCATCCTTCTCCTCCGTCGGGGCATGTGCGCAAATCAGGCTGATGTTCCCGAATTTAGCCTTGATGCGGATTGTTATGAGGCGCTCGCTGATATAATCAAAGCTTAAGACTTTTTGCCTAAGTCTGCCTCGAACAACGAATCCGCATCCAAATAAGCGCTGCCTTCCCTCTTTGTAGCAATCACCGTAGTAGATGTCGCAGTTTCTCATCTTCCTTTTGCCCGGCCCATCCCATCGCATCTCCTGGATGGCGGTGACATCTGCTTTGTAGCAGTCTAGGGCCTCCGCGAGTTCATCGGCTGCACGTGGTCTGTTCAGGGACCTCACATTCCACGTGCAGAACCGAAAATCATTGTCCTTTGATCGTTTGCTGGGGTCGTCAACTTTGAATCCGTCCATATCCGAGGCCTGTTGTCGGTTCGTAACCGTTGGTTTTTTGTGTGGTGAGGGAGTCAACCTCACGCACAACCTACAACTGGTAGGCCAGGCCCATTATTTGACCCTCGGGCAGAGGGGGATCGCTGCATACATTAGTTCACCACACAACGGTTGTTGTGATGGCTATCCAGGGGCGCCACGAGGAGGCTGTATGTCAACTTGACTTATGCACAAACAGGGATCGCGCTGGCATCCTACCAGGTTGGGTGCAGTCAGCAACTTTGCCCTGTGTACATAAGCCCATGCCCCCCCATTATTTGACTCAGTGAATGACAAAAGTAATTCATCGTTTTTTCATACAAACAATTAAAAATCTGAAACATTTTGCAAGCAATTTTAAATGATAAATGAAGAATGACAACACGAAGACGAATCAAAAAACTGTATCTAAAGTCAGCTGATGTTTCATAAAAGAAGTTTGTCACCAAGAATCTTCCATCCCAGTTATTGTCAGATAAATCTAGCTATAACCTTTTTCTATATTGACTCAATATTATGAAATTACCAACCAGATTATTTTCGAGGGAAAAATATAATTGGATAAATAAAAGTTGTAAGTTATAGAGCTGAACGTGGCGGTAAACTCACAAAGTGGTTAAATCCTTAAGTACTTTCTGCTATATTTTGGGCACTCACTCTTTGAACACAAATTTGTCCAATAAAAATATTCCAATGCTTGCGAATGGTTTCATTACATTCCAACATACAAGCTAAACAGTATGCAACACAATTTGAAAGTTTGCAGTTGAGCTCGTCCCGGACGACGATACGCACTTTTTGTAAATCTGATATCCACACATATTTCTGGTAAATCGGGTCGAATTAGGCTTCAAAAATAATGATTCCCGTCCTCTTTGTTGTTTTTTATTATTTTTCATATCCGAAATGGAACTCTGGACACTTATACCATTGTATTCAATGAAGTTATATGTGCAACCATGCAACAAGTTGTGTATTTATTATTTTTGCTTTCTTATTTTGGGGTTGGTGTCTAAAGTGCCGATGAATTGAAATTACCTTCGTACTCAAAACATATACTCCCTTCGAACGATTCGCTGCATCACATTCAAAAGTGCAAACTTTTTCAAAAGTTGGACAATAGCGGTGACAGCATTGAGTGCTAAGGCGTTAGGCTTACATCACGAAGATATTTAATCTTTTGACAATTTTACGACGCTAGACCACACGCCTTCAGTAGTAATCTCAAGTTCCAAATTTAGAAATAAGCTTATGGACCTATTTCTCCAGCTTGGTAGTGTAGCGAGGCCCATCTACCACCTCTGCTACTCTTTAGGTCGTAGCACCCGGTTGTTCTCTGCAACTTCACATAAACTTGGATCAATACCTTTCACGTCGGAGAGTCGCAATTGTTCATAGCCTTAATAGACAAGATTATCTCGTCAGCCCTTCAATAGTCTTCCGACGGTTAGTATGGCTGTTTTATGTTTAACGCTTGCTGTAGTAATGAACTAACAGCGTATTTACGTAGATTTAAGGTAGGATAAGTATACAAAAAAAAAAGGAACAAAATAATAACAAATAAAAACGAGGTTCATCAGGGTGTGTGCATTGCATATGTGAGGCATATTCTGAGACACACACCATCCCGCACGCGTCCCTATATCGCGGACATAGTTAAGGTAGCTTACAATTTATTAGGGTTTAGAATAGTTTAGAGTAGGTTAAGTAATTTAAGTACAAATAGCCCTTGAAGAGTCAAGTTTTCAGGTTTTCTTGGCAAAAGGACATAACCTAATAGATCTTCGGACAGAACCTCAAAAAAATTTAAGCTAACATTAAACATTTTGTCTAGGATTAAGTTAGATATAAGAGCGGAATAAAATAAAAATTAAATTAAAAAAAAAAAGAAAAAAAAGATTAACTCCCAGACATGCAGGTATATCTCCACTTCTACCAGCGACTTTTGGTTTTAAACAACAGCCACCACTATGCTTCCACTTGAGAACCAACCTAAAGCGATCAGGATGAGTTCTATGCGGGTCTCACGATCCCCGTAGCACTAGACTATAGCCTGTAGTCAAGCTGCATCCCGGGAATGGCCGCTATTTGTATAAAGCCCAGACTTATTGTGCAATATTTATAATAAAATTAAAGCACATACCGTTTATTCTTTTGTTTGCGAGCTTGAAACCATCATTTTGCCAAGCAACGGAGTAGGTTATTTCCTAAACCATAAGCTTTTAGCTCGGAGTTTTAGTCGCCTTTTACGACAGGCATGCCTTACCTCGGGTATATTCTACGACCCCTACCCGAAGGGCGATCCACAGTGGCAATAAAAGTTGTGAGTATGGCTTCCACGATAGCTGGAATGAAACATTATTTATCGTCCGATGAGATGGTATCGCCAACAGCTCGAGTGTTTCAGCGTTTAAGCAAACAATGGATGTCTTACACGAATATGACGTCGATGTAATGGACACGAGCTTGGTTCGATTTCGCATCCGCATTAAATCGAACAAATGGAAACACCGCCTTTTCTGCCATATCGGTGATATGAGCGTCTTCAATGCTTGAATGTACAGTACAAACTACGAAGTAAATACAATTGAACGAATTTGTCATGTAAGTTGACACAAAATCCGGCATACTGTTGGCACAAAAATCTGATCGATCATGCAATTTTGAATCGAAGATTGCAGTCGAGTTGGAAGTAATATTGCTCATGTGTCACCGAAGGATATACGGCGAACTCAATTTGTTTGCCGGGAATGTAAAGTTCATCCATACCTCGCTAGTAAAAAGAACTGTCATGTAATTTCGCATAACATGAGATGCGCTTTCGATTAAAATTTCGTTTTTTCATTAAACTCTTCTCGTTTATTTTCAATAGCAAATTACTTCCATACGAACACACATTTTGAATTTTGAAAAACAAAATTTGTTCAAAATTGTCTCCTCAGCATAAAAATACGTGGGTATAAAATGGTTGAAGGGAAAGCACTAAAATTGAAGAGCAGAGACAATTTCTTATTGCAGGAAGTATATTTTGCTTTCGTATTTTCGAAAACCGTGATGGCCGGTGGCGTTGTGGGTATGTGCGTCGATCCCAACCTCGACGTCGTTGGTTCGATTCCTGCTCTGTGCGACGAAAACAATTTTCCCGACTCCACCTCTTTCGAGTCAATGACAATGAGACAGTGACTGACAAAGAGTATTTCCTGTCTAGAAAAAGCTTCTCAAACAAAGCCGTTCGGATTCGGCATTAAACTGTAGGTCCATTCCACTCGTGAGAAAACAATAGCACGCACAACACAAGTGGTTGCTGAGAAGCTAGGCTTTGACCCCCTACGGGCTGTAGCGCCAACCATATTATTATATTATATTATTATTATTTTCGAAAATATTGCCAAAGGGTCTCAAAATGTACCCAAAATGTAATAAATGTATCCGTCTTGATAACTAGTATTGCGTATTTATACATCTTTTTCTTTAATTTTTTCAATTAAATGTCTTTAAATAATGGGTGACAGAGATTCTTAGCTTACCATTTACTTAATCCTTTTAGCTGCGGCTGTGTAATAGTGTACTAGGTTAGTGTGTCGACTTCTACGCTGTGGTTTCCAAATAATTTAAGCAATGCAGATATATTTAAGTTTATTCTTCACGATGGCGACGACCAATATCAACTTCTAGAAGAAGATAGATAAAATGATTAGAGATATGAATTAAGTCGATGCTTCGCAAACTATAATCTCAGAATCAATCTTAATTATGCGTTAGTCCCACATCACAATCTACAAATCTTTTTGAATTTCTGTACGGCAATTGCTCTTAGACTTTTTAATAGGTTACCTATTGGCATTAGAACCATAAGATTAATATCTGTTTCTGTCTTAAGAAAATATAACTTTGCAAACTAAAATGATTTTTTTAAATGTATTTGGTACAGATTTGTTGAACTTCTTTAATTCAAAATGGATTAAGTTCTGTACGTTCAAATTGAAATCGATACTTTTGGCAAACACAAGTTGAAATATAATACTGAAAGCAAGGTGTATACCAAATCATAACGCACAAATACCTTAGAGCATTACTCAGGTATGGACAATAAAAGAAAAAAAAACATAGATACCCAATCTCCTACAGATACAACCAGCTCCTTTATGCATGAGGTCTCAAAAGGGAACCGAATTCCGATGCTATCCCTGTGATTCTGTCGAAAGAAATACCAAGCTAAGGAAGTGACAGGAATCATTGTTCGCATATAAGGGATTTGTCAAAATATTTACTCTAGAGATGTCACTGGGGCTGTTCCTATTAATCCATACTGAAAAAGGAATAAAAGAATACGGAGTCCCGTTGTTGTGTCCTTTGAATTTCTTACATATGAACATACAAATATTACTTGCTGGTAAATAAAGACTAACCGCAGTATATTGATTTTTTTCGGGACGCACAAATGGTAGGATTGTTTTCTTTGCGCACATTTTGATGTGAATGCAAGCGTTACTAACCTCAAGGACTCGAAATGGTTAAGTCCGTATCCAATCTGAAGTGGCTTCTTGGTTTTGGGCATGCTACTACATGGGCGTATATTCACATATCATACACTCACACATAAGTACATACATAAACAAAATTTCACATCCCAATAAGAGACTTGTTCTTCAGGCACATTGACCACTTGATGTTTGCTTTTGCGCTTAGGCCTACTGGCACAGCACAGTGTGAAGTGGTTCACACATCGTTCACGCCTGTGCGTGTGTAAGATCCATAGTATGGTACTTAACGCGTTGTTAATGACATTATTGGATAATGAGTTTAATTCTGACAGGCGGTTCTGACATAGTGTTGATTTTGTTATTACTATTTGTTGTTTCTTTTTCTTATTTCTTCTAGTCCTGTTCACTTTTTATTTATTCTACTGCGCTTTGAATGGGAAAGAAATTACACGCAGATTTCAGCGGAAGACATGATTGTCCTCAACAACAAATTAGTAAGCAAGTATATTTCGAAAAAGTTGTGAGAAAAAAATGAATGTTGTACATGTACAAATTTAAATGCGCAAATGTACGATAATGTGTATGGCCTAAATGGTAAATTCGGTGAGGGGCTAGGGTAGTTTTTCTCACCATTTAGTGGATATTTTAAGAACAAAATTGTTTTGCTTATATATACTTATTGCGATATATAATAACGTGATAATATAGAAATCGTAAGTTACTTCTTTTTTTGACAAGAATAATTTATTCAACATAGACACATGAAACACTTAATAAAAAGTGTGTTTAAATGCGCGGTACAGTAAATATTGGATAAAGCATTTCAAAAGTGCCAAATCTCTAGATTTTTGGAGGTTAAGTTGTTATTCTAGGAAACGTGTGCCTGAATATTTTGTATATTCCGGCTGAAATTCGTATTATCCTATTTACATATATTTAATATGTTATGCATAACAAATACTCACCTCAGTTTTCCGACCCCAGCAAACTGAGTTGGTAGCATTAGTGTCCTCTAATTGGTGTTTGAATAACTGTTCGGTTCTAATGAAATAAAACGGCAATAACTGCTGCCTGAAAGACAGCAACACAGAGACAACACACCCGGTGACGATGATTGCTGGTGTTGAAGCAATTAATTTAAGGGAGAAATTCCCGCTAAATGGTGGGCGGTTATTATTAATACATTTTTTTTCATTCCCTCCTCTTCAATAGCAGAGCCTCGTTTAAGTGCTACCTATTGCAGTAAGAGAAAACAGGTGCTCTGATGTACAAGACTCTGACGAACATAGATGACGAAGGATGGATGATTTCTAGTAATCAATTCAAGTGTCATTTGGGTGGAAAAAAGGCATTTCCTTTATTTTTCTCTAACTTGCAAGGCAGGTTCTGGATGTATACATACGAGTGTAATCCGATTTTGCTTTTCGTTATACTCTTGTTAAGATCTGAACAATGCCACCTATGTGAAGGAAAAACGGTTTTTCCGTTTCATGGAACCGCAAAGCAGTGTACGAATATTGCTATGCGATTGCCAGGTACAACCATTTGTTCAATAATTTGGTCCAATTAGTGAAAGCAAAGCGATCCAATATGAAGGTAAAATAAGTTTAACTTTTTTTCCCTTGCAAGTGGCGACTATCAAACGGGTTTGTTGAGGCTGTACTATATCTACGTGACAGGCCATGTTTGTGTCTACTTTGTTTATGGTAGTTGCATTGCTCAAATAAATGTTGTTTCATATAAAAATCGACTCCTCTATAGACGATTAAGGTAGGTAATACTCCGAAGATACCAGCCACAATGGAAAAATTGATGTTAATTAATAATAGTGTCTACTTGTGTACTTATATTTCGGTCCAAATTTTATTGAAGCCATGTAATAAAACGTTTTAATTCAAGTCGTTTATTAAAAGGAAATGCAAGCAAATAGAGATAATGACTCCCTCTGATTGAGTGTCAAAAGTTAATTGAAAAAACACCAATTCTGTTGTTAGCGAGTCATTAAAATATCACGAAACAATGTGTTGCTTGAATGTCATTTAGAACCCAAGATCAGAGGTATTTATTACAGTTTCTGATTACTTAAAAAGAAGAAAATCGCTGAAAAAAAGAAAATAAGGCCATTCCCACCAAGTTCATTACCGCCAACGAAATTCAAGTCAACAAAAACCTTCTCATAAGCGAAAATCCTTTGATCACCTCTCCGAATTATTCAAGCGTAAATTTTATCGCATTATTTTCTTAAGGATAATTCGTTAGAAAATTGATATCGTGGGCTGTTGTACTTTACGATTATATGTGTAGCTGCCGAAGGGGACGATGCGCACGAACAGAAATATATTCAAATAATATTCACGCACACTCGTAGTTACGTCGTTTAGAAGATGCACATATATAAAGATTATACATATACAACTTCTAGAGAGAAATCACTGCAATTAAAACGTAATTGTTCATAAGCGTTTCTACTGGAAAAACATGGTAGCATTGCGACTGAGGAAAAAAACATTTTTTTCTCATTTGTTAAACGGTAGAACTAAGGTAAAGCAGGACTCATTTGAATAATTTCTTAATATTTCAGTTTGTGAGTTTGCGGTGCTAAATGCTTATGCTTGAGAGGTTTTTTAATGCTGATGATGCCATACCTAGATGCATATCACTCGGGATTTGACTAATGTTTCTCATAATCACACTCATTCGTCACTCATGTACCGGCGGTACATCCTTATGCCATTAACGCCAACGAATTATAATTAAAATATGAGCGAATGGAGAACGAGAGCTACGGTACCTTCATGCAAAACAAATTAAAAGACCAAGGCTGAAGAAATTTCACCAAAGGAAAAAAATTGGAGCGTACCTCCTTTCTGCTGTGCAAATGCATGTATATATGAATATTTACATATTCACATTAATTCTAAAAGTTCGAAAAGGAAAACAATTTCTTCACTAATTTGAAATATTAAAATTGCATGCACACGCAAATTAAGGAAAAATCCCATTAAAAGCACAAGTTTAAATGTACTTTCAGATGTCTATATGCGAATTAACTTGCATGGATGCCTCTTCTGAGATTATCGCAGAGGTCACCCACAGTAATTACTTACAAAATTGTCATAATGTAGGCACTAAGTGAGTAAATGTGTCTAAATAAATAGAATTGGAATTATGAAATCGGCAAAAAGGCTTAAATTTCTTAATTAAAATTTTCTCATTTCGTCGTTAAATATCTTTGAGGCATTTCTATACAAATGAATACTTTTGAAATGAAGTTTCAAAGTCTGCAACGTTACATATTGCATGGATCCCACCCTCAAATGAAAGGATTATAATATAATACGGACGGTGAAAGTATGTGGGATGGACAGCTTCTCCACATAATTAGTAAAAGTGCTTATATTATTATGTAGGCTACTTTAGAAATAACTAAATATTTAGAAGTATTACAAGACAGTATTAGAAAATACAAACTTAATAATTCTCTATACTCTCAATAATGGGGCTGTAACGTACTATCAGTGTTAAGTGCGAAACAAAATATATTTTATCAAGTGTTATCGTTTTAAAATGACTATGACAGCTCCCTAATTTATATCGACATACGGATTGCCTATTTTGTTTACTAAAAAGACTATAGTTTTCCGTTTCTGTATACAAACTTGCATATATCGCTTTGGTAATTAGAAACATATCAACTAACCTGCATTTAGTATCAAATTCACAGAATGCTTATATGGAAACCAACTATATTATCTCGTAACTATGAGGTTATATTATTATTTAAATAATGTAATTACACTCATGTTCCATATGATTTGTACATATACGTATAAAACTCAACTACGTTTTCTTGTTTCAGACGGTTGTGTTCAACGTCAACAAGTGGAGAGTTTTTTTTTCTTCGTCGAAAGGGTTGAACACGAGATTGAATCCTCGTTCGTGGTTTGTTTTTTGCGTTTAATTCCGCCAATGGTGGTTGCATGCGCTGCGAAAAGGTTTCGAAAGGTTTGTGAATTAAAAAGAGCTTTATTTCGCAAAAAGCTTTATTCATTTAAAAGCAATTAACTTGTACTATGGAAATATTTCTTATGTATCTTATTAATTTAGTATACCTATTTAAAATTGGTGTTCAAACTCTTTCTAACACATTTTGTTCTATATATTCATCCAATTATTCTAAATCGAGTTACATTTTTCCTACTACCCTCTTAGAAAATCTCTTATTTCTATGCTGCCAAGAACAGAAATTGTCCGAGCGTACACTCGCCTAGAATTTTGGTGAGATGATAACGACACCCAGAAGGCACCAGGAAAAAGTAAATGTAATTTTCTGCCCCAATGCAAGGGCGTGCGTTATTGTAGTAGTACTTAGGGTAAACGACTGAACATCTTATACTTGAACAAAAATCTCTGAAGACTACAATTGTTGTGAGTGTATGTTTGGATACCTTACCAAGGACGAAGACGGTCCAAGTGGTGTATGTTTGGATACTTTACCAAGCATCAAGACGGTCCAAGTGGGTGGTTACAGAGATTTACTGTATCTTTTAGATTAAATAGAAAATCCCTTAAGATGGGAATCTGGGGGATAAAAGAAATCGGAAGTGAATGTTGTCGAAAGAATTAAATAAGACAAATTGTCCATTAATTTCTCTCTCACCGAATTTGTAACACAATTTGTAGCACCTTTTGGAAACACCAATCAAAAATCATCATCTTTCTCAATGTATTGGCAGGCAGCATATTTCTAGTCCCATTTGTTTTCTTTCATATGAACGATAGGTACATATGCTATTGTTATATTTTCTATTCCTAAACAGTGGTGTTTGTACATAGGTACGACGTGCAACCCAGACATCCCACAAAAATATTTGCCAACTTCACACCCTGTTTTCACACAATAAAAAAAAAACCGTCTTTCATAATACGGACGGCATCTGTCATTCGAATCGAACGAGGACATCAATGTGAATTACTGCGGGCTTAGATTCGAATATTTATATCTTCTATCAAATATACATTATTGTGTGTTATGTCATCAGAATGTTAGGGCATGACATGTCTTTGCCAAAAGAGATGAAGAGATAGGGAATTCGTAAACAATATATTTCTTTGCAATTGAGGGGATGTCGTAAAAGAGGTTCAGCGTGCATTGTATAGGTAGCATAGTGAGCATTTTAAGATTTCTAGATAATACATTTGTATTTTATCAGGTTATTTCAATGTATGCATATACGTTTTGATGGAAGTAACAGAATTTATCCCCCCATCAATTCACGGTCTAAAAGACTTTGTTCAAAGATTGCTAGGCCATGTGGAACTCATAGCGCACAGAAGTGAAGAAAGACCGCAACCAAATTAGCCAGCGGAAGATATACTTTTCGGCTATGGCCTAGCGCCCGCCGGCATTGGAAGCCCCTAAGCAAATCACTGCCGGGCATTCACACAAAATGTCTCAGAAGTTTCATCGCCTTCGATGATGCCATAGTCGACATAACCTTGTCTAGCCATACGTTTAATTTGTTAAACCAATATTTCAGACCGCTGTGGCCAGTAAGAAAGCTCGTTTGCCTTTTTAGTTATATTTATTGCGATGGAGTATATACTAATAAGAATAAGGTTTGATTAAACGTTTTAATTGTCTAAGTCCATGATCACATCCATATCTGTGAAGTTCTGTGGGCAGCCTTTGATCACGGTTACCGACGGTACCTCCTTCTGAAGAAAAAGTAATTGAACGACTTTCCAACATGGCTCTGATCCATCTGTTGGTCGATTCTTCGATACCTCAGCTAGTGATCGTCCTTGTGATCGAGTAGTAGCCAGTATTGTCAAAAGCTCCCTTGATGTGGTGAAAGCACCTGTTGTAGATTTGTATTTCCTATTTGCGAACTGATTCGATTTTAGAATGTAAGACAGCTCTAGCCAATCTCTAATATGAACATCAATGAGTCCCGCCATTGATCTTAGACTTATGGGTCTGTAAGATTTAGGTATCTCGCTGGGTATGTTACCCGGCTTCTCCGGGGAGCTGGTATGTAACCTCTGGTATGGATTGCTCTAAATTAAGCCGTTAGTTCTGTTGGTGGAGCTTCATGTAGAGCACCTTAAGTGTGCTTAATCAAAAAGAGGAGGAGGCCTGCCGCATTAGTTGAGTTTTTCCCTTTGCGGCAAAAGTCTGTTTGGGAAGACCCACTGGTCTTTTCCCTGCAGGCTCTTTGCCTCGAGCATATGGTCGTTTGGCATTGGAATATGTGCTCGTCTAAACCGAGCATAAGATTAAGGAGTGATTCTTCATTTGTCATCTGTAACACTTCTCAAGAAGTAGCCCTTAGACCATCGTTCTGTGCTTCTGTTGAAGCCAGTATTTTAGTGTTGGAGAGCTCAAGGCTCTGTGGAAGGAACCGTCGGACGATATGTGTTTTCGGAAAAGCTGCTCCTTCTACAAGTGCAGCTTTCAGTCCACTCTTGACTTTGATTATTTCAAAGTTTGTTACCATCCATCCAGTGGCACTGTCTGAACAGACGGAAACGAGTCATCCCGATTTTTAAATAGAGCCAGAAAAATGTGCCCACACGCGCCTATTTTTCAGGTCGATGGATTTCGTCGATTACCGCCTTCTGGAACTGAGCCATCTGCGCTGTTGACGGCGGTTCACCTTCCAACCGAACAACGCTAGCATCTTGACCAAAAGTGCCATTTTGTGTGGGACTTGTCTTGGGTTTTCAAGCCTCAGATGTCGGTGTAGTCTGGTTTTTTGACCTCACCCTTTTGGGCTCTTTTGCGTGCAAGAGTAAGAGCATTTTCTCTTGATTCATTGCTACTGATAGCCAGTTTGTAGCGCATTCTCTCAACAGAGCTTAGATTAAAGAAGCCTTCTTTGGAGACAAAACATAGCTTGCCGTGTTTCCTCCGAATGGAAGAGAAGACAGATTTTTCGGTGACTGCGCTACATGCGTCTGTAGAGGTGTCAGAGTTGGCATTGGGAGCAGATTTTTTTGTTGATTTATGTACACGACTGTTCGTCAAAGCGATCACGATTTCTTCTGTTCGCTTAACAGCAGTAACAGCATTTGGTGTTTTTGGAGATTCATCCTTCGCAACTTTGTTATTGTGTTGTAAAATTTTGATTCCCTCGATTGTGTGGAAAAGGTCATCGCTTTGGACAGATACCGTTTAACCAAGGAGAGCTAAATTTAAACCGAAGTTAGCCAGGTATGCGGAGTTCGCATAATAGGAGTAAGCTCTCTCGCCATGCATCTCTTGGCGCATGCTGTACCACCGGTAGATTTGAGATTTTTTTCAAGAGGTTTGCTCTACACGTCGCTTACTTTGGGAATACATACATGTAAGACCAGGGGTCATACGTCCCATGCGTGCACAAGTAATACACCTATTATCCTGCAGCATTTAATTAAGTGTGTTAAAATATTATTACAATGTGTCGAAATCCGATTTTTTGAAAGTTGTAAGACTGAGCAAAATGAAAAATAGCACTACTTGGGAAACACAAATCGTACGGCATTTAAATTTAGCGGATTTCTCGCGCCAGAGTACAAAATGCAATACTTTTTTACAAGAAAAACACAATTTTTCTAAATTTGTCGAGAAATAAGCCCGAAGATTATGAAGGAGGTATGTGGCGTAGCTGCTATTAACAGTAAAATCTTTTTTTTATAAAGAAGATTATATTTCAATAACTTTCTTCATAATTTTATTAATTTTTAGGCTACATTTGAATTATTTTAAGAGGGCTTTCATAGCTCCAGTCTTCTGTAGTATTGTTGGGAATAGCTTGAGTCTTAAGAAGAGCATTGAAATATTGTGCGAAAGTGTTGTCGAAGCATATATCGCTCATACAATATATGCAATAAAAACAAGATCGTTGTTTGGCAATTAATTGCTTATAACATTACAAGTAATATGATGCGTGATAATCGTGGTGCAAGAATGTACATAATTTATAATAATAATTAAATTGAAGGTACAGTCGAACTTCTCTATAACGTAGTCACTGGGGATCGCCAATTTCTACGTTATAGAGAAACTATTTTTTTGTATATGTTTATGTAAACATTAACCTTTTATTCCATTTAGATCGTACATGTTTTGACACATATTTTACACTTATTTAATACGAAAGAACGTCGTTATTTTCGTTTGTCTTGAACTTTTAAATTTCTCTTCTTCGAAAAAATCTTCACACCGGTTGAGGAAGGGCAAAATTTCATTCGCGAAATTACTTATTGATTCCATAAAACTTCTTATTGAGTGGAAGTAAGTAACTCATTTCCTATCGTAACATCATTTCGTATCATTTTCTGAACCTAAATAAAATAAATATAAGTGAGTTTTCTTCATGATTCTTAAGTACATATGTTACTTATCAAACCCTATACTGTTTTTATAGAATGGTTTGCAGAATATCTTCTTCGGAAGGACACTCCATAGTAAATATATCGTTGTCAATAACTCTGCCTAAGGAATGTTTTCGTCAATTGGCAATGAGTCAATGAGTGTCGGCAGGCGCGTTCAGCGAAGCTAGCAGCATATAAGGCGACGCTGAGTAGAAGGACGAGAGCGGTTCGTGAGCTCTACAACCTTAAAAGAAGGGAAGAGCACTGGCTTCTCAAAAAGAAAAAGAAGGAGCCTGAGAAATAATGTCCGAAAGTTTTACCAGCGTTTGAAACAACTATCCAAAGTACAAACATCGGACAGAAGCCTGTCGGAACAACTCGTAGTAGAGTCGCAGTCGATACTGAGAATCTGAAGGATCACTTCTGCAGACGACGAAGAGGACACCAATACCGCTGTCAGGCAGAATGTTCCACTCCACGCAATGGACGACGATAGAAGAGCATTCCGTCCCCCGACCTAGACGAAGTCAAGGTAGCGATATCGAGACTGAAGTCGAACAAAGCTGCTGGAGCGGACGGATTGTCCGCGGAACTGTTTAAAGCAGCTGTAGATGATCTGGTAGGGCGCATGCACCAGCTCATCTGTGGGATATGGTCGGAGGAAAGCATGCCCGACGAGTGGAATCTTAGTATCTAATTTCTTCCTTTTTTGAGCCGCA
The DNA here is from genome assembly GCA_916610145.1 of Eristalis arbustorum. NCBI lineage: Eukaryota > Metazoa > Arthropoda > Insecta > Diptera > Syrphidae > Eristalis > Eristalis arbustorum. The sequence continues at coordinate 56,382,541 of OU744320.1, read as the reverse complement.
AATGTTTTATCCAATTTCAGAAACCATTTCTAATATAATTCACTCGTCATCCACGATTTTGCGTCATTCTCGTTATCCACTTCTAGATATTGTAATCCTTTAAGGCAACGATTTTTTATTTTCCTATGACAAGCAGTTTAAGCTTTTCTGTTCCAGTCCAGTTTGAACCTACCATGACCGTTATCCTTTCCTTGCTTTTTTTATTTCGGAAAGCAAGTATTCTAGATGGCAAACATTTAAAAAACAATCCCGTTTGGTCAGCGTTGAGTATGTAATTTTCTTCAATAAGGGAAGGTAATATATTTTGTATCCAATCATCTCGAGTTTGGGTATTAATGGATCCGCTTTCCCCACAAACTACTTTTTAAACAATGTTATGTCTTCGTTAAAATTTATCAAGCCAACCAGCGCTAGCAACAAAATCTGAATGTCCCAATGCCTCCGCAAACTCCACTGCTTTTTCTCGAATTAAAGGTCCGGAAAGTGGAATGTTCTTATTCCTTGCAACGGTGATCCACTTAATCATAGCTTCACCAATATCAGGACACCCAGAGGATCTACCTTTCTTAAATTTCTTATGTACACCGGAAGAACTAGATTCTTGAATCTTATTTTTAGATAGATAGATGTTTATTTCGTTATAAAATGTTTGCATAGATTTTAGCTATCGCACAGTATCTAATACAGAGATTTGATAAATCATAAATCTTACTTATGGAAAAGCGTTTACATAATTGTAAAATTTATAAAAATAACTATGTGTTGGAACAAACAAACTTGAAGGAAAATACGACAAAAAACCTTCAATACAAGAGAAAAGAAACAATATGTATCCATATACATTTTTAGTATATGTATATGTATACATGTACATCTATATTTTTAGTATATGTATATGTATGTCAAAGAACATAGAACATAAGACATAAGACATAACATAAGAACATAAGTAAATTAATGTTTTAAACCAGTACTTAGGTAAAAATGATGCTGCAATGATGATGTTACTACTAAGAAAATAAATAAATATATATATATATATAAATAAACAAGTAAATAAATAAATAAATAAATGAATAGATGTGAAGGAAATATTTACTAAACATATTAAATGTTTACTAATAAATTAATAATATATATTCTTTACGTGATCTAACAACAATTCGTTAGTTCATTTACTAGTGGATTGTCAACAAAAGCACATGAGTAATTATATTAATATTCTTGTATAGACCGGCTTAACACCCGCTCTTCTGTGGAGTCTTAACGTGAAATAACCCCGCGGTAGGTCCGACACCATTATTAAAACTTTGTTTTGGACTATTTGCAATCTTTTAATATGACACTGTGCGGATTTTTCCAATACTGTGCAAGCGTAAAGTATTATGGATTACTTTGTTGGAGGTAAACAAAACATATCTTCTATTAATAAAAGGATAAAGAATTTTCTTTCCAATGTTAACTTTCTTGAGAGTTTGGTTGATGAAAAGTTAATTTGCTATCAATACCGAGATACCTAACGGAGTTCTTCCACTCAACGTTTATTCCATTCACCCGAAAGCTGGAACTAGGGACAAAACAAGCTTTTCTTTTTCGTGTGAAAAATATTGCTTGTAATTTATCTTTATTGTACTTAATCTTCCATTTATCACAGTAACTAAAAATAATTTCCATCGCACATTTAAGAAGGCTCTCAATTTTATAAGCGAACTCATGTGAGGAAAATATAGCTGTGTCATCGGCAAAGATAGCAGTTTCACATTCTGGAAAATCATAATTCTGGAAAATCCGAGGTACACAAATTGTAAGGAGTTGGCGCCAAGACAGACTTGGGGTACACCTGCATTATGATATATTAAATTTGAAACACCACTATTAACATTAACTTGGAAACAACGTCCAGACAGAAAACTTAGAATTATATTGCACAAATAAGGTGGAAAGTTGAGATTGTTCATTTTGAAAATGAGACCATTATGCCAGTTAGTGTCAAATGCCTACTCAATGTCGAGTAAAATCATGCCGGTCGATTTACCATCGATACGATTACTTGTTATGTGATTACAGATTATCTCAACTTGATGAGAAGTGTTGTGATAACGCCTACACCCAAATTGTACTTTGGGAAACAATTTTCTTATCATCAACAATCTTCATTATCTTTTCTTTTAATATTCGTTCAAAAAGCTTACTCAGGCCGCTAGGTAAACTAATTGGCCTGTAACTATTAGGACAATCTGAAGGCTTACCAGCCTTAAGAATAGGCATAACTTTAGCTATCTTCCATTTTGTTGGAAAGTATTGCAGTTTCGAACATGAATTTACAACATATGCCAACATCTTTATCCTAATTTTCGCTGATTCTGGTTTAGAGCGACTAAGACCATATAACCTGCAAACAGGATGTTAACCCGGGTTATGTAATGCGGTCAATTCATTAAGACATATAGGTTGAGAAACATAGCCAGGACATAAGTTGGACTATGTGGAAACATTAACATAATGGGCGACACAACACTAAGACTTGAAAGTACATTACCCCATGTATTTACACGTGTGCAACCCCAATCCCTATGCCGACTGTCGGTAGGTCGCCTCCAACTAAGAAATCATCATTTTGAGAAACAATTTTTCGGAGATCATTACTTAAACTGCTCTTATTAGCGTTTGTCAATCTAATCTTCTTTCTTCAAAATTGTTGACAAAGTAGTTGCAGGAATTCTTAACTCATCAGCCACATCCTTTCTATTTCCTTGCAATACTGCCGAAATTGTAAGACCATTTTTATCAAAAGATAAACATTTTCGGTTATACATCTTAATTTAAAAACAAACGTGCAGCACAAAACTTATTTCACACTGAGATTTTCTTACTTACTGTCTATGATTTTTTCTCCCTCGAAATACGCAGGCAGAGAAAATGTAAAATATTTTACCGTAATATATGTGCGCGCATAAATTCATTGGAAAAAATAGAGAGCTCAAAACGTGTGAAAAACATCAGGAAGATGAAGTGTTTTTAAAAAAAAAATAGTTATAGAGAGAAATTCACTATAGAGAAGTTCGTTATAGAGTAGTTCGACTTTGTAGCCTTCTAGCTTTTCTTTCAAATTTGTATATCTCGAAAATGTTTTGATCAGAAGTTGTATATATTTTGATGTAGTAAGGTAACGTATACCATATCTCTGTAAATTGAGCAAAATATATAGTTTCAAGAACAATGTACAAAACGTCAGCTATAATATAGAAATGTTTATATAACGTACCGTTGGTTGAGGTCCTTATGCCTGGCTGCGCTATCGGTTTCCAGGGTGTCCTCGGTTGCGTTATCCCAATGGCTCATACTAAAAGATTCTTCGGGCCGGAGCTGTGATATCCATGTACTCTAAATGGCCTAACCACCTTAAGGTAGGAGCTTGACCCAAAGAAACAACGATTGGCAACAGTGATTCCGAGCTTAATCTCGGTACTCAGGTGCTTGTTCCCATTCACGGCGGAGCCGAGGTAGACGAAGTCCTAAACACTTGAACCTCGACGTCGTAGGTTCGACAACCGGTCTGTTTGACCAATATGTTCACGGCCTTATCTCTTTCTAGTCATAGAAGTCGGAGTAGGCATAAAACTGTAGGTCCCTTCCACTCGTGAGAGACCAATAGCATGTACAACACGGGTAGTTGCTGTAAAAACTAGGTCCGTCCGCGACGTCGATGTCGTGCTTCATTTCTTCAAGACAGCAAATACTTAGTTTTGTCCTAATCTACCGCCAATCCTATTTTGACAACCTCCGCTTCTAAGTCAGCAAACGCCTCATTGAAGACTCGCTGTGTTCTTCCAATCACATCAAAGCAATCACAACAGCAAGCAATGAAATATCAGTGAATCATACCTCTTATATATGTTCGACTGTTAGTACTGCTAATCAGATTTTCATGTCCAATTAAACTCACATTATATGATTATAGGGGCCCTAGGTTCGATCCCAGTGAAAGCAAAGTTAATATGCTTTTAACTGGTTTTCAAATCGGGACCATTCGCCGTTGGGATCAATTTAACGGTACTGGATACACAATTTTGGAATATTATCCGATATACGGATTGCATGCATTTAACTTCAGTTGAAGAGTTTTGAAATTTGTTCGCATCCAAATAAAAATGGGAGAAATATATATATATATATATATATATATATATATATATATATATAGCTCTGGACTGAGAATACTATTTTGCGGAAATATTAAAGTTCAAAAGGTGTTATAATGTGTTCCTTGTCCCCTGTCCGGGATGATGTGAATATTATTTTGATGAAATATAATATTTGATTTTTTATATATTTAACATTTATCTTACACACGAAATAGGTTTCACAATGCATTCTTGTTGGTCGCGTTGAGAGCTTAAAAAAAACTTGTGAATTAAAATTGCCAAATATATTTAATGATATTTCTTAAGATATCACAGTTTTGTTTCCTCACATAACGTTGGCCTGCGTACTGACCATACATATGTATGTAAAAAAAATTCAATGGGTGCATATTCATTTTCCTGTTGTGTTTCCTTAATTATAAACATTTTCAAATTCCTAAAAACTAATTTTATGTCACATTCATATTACCATAAAGTGCAGTACATGTTACACATTACATAAACCTATGTCACCACCAATTCTATGATGATAGGTAATAAGGTCTGTGCCGCTGCGAGTGTAGCACAAACCCTAGACAATTCGTAAATACGAGGATTGGCAACTCAGTTTCACTGCATTAATTGTAGTATGATTAGTCTTGAATAATAAACATAATTGGATTACTATTAAAATACAAGGTAATACACAAATGTTCAATAATTGAAATCGGCTATTGTAAACAATTTTGACAGAAAATATTTCTTTTGGATGGAAAAGTAATTCCACCGGAAGTTGGACAAATTATCCAGAACAAAAGAAGAGCATGAATAAAAAAATTAATATCACATTTTAAATAGTTTCGACAACGCTGTAATACATTTAATTGTGGAGGAAACCCACGTTACAAGGAAATCAGTAGACTTAATCGATTTGCAAGCAATCAACTGATTGATAAAATGAGCAAAGTTCGACCTATAATGAACGCTTAATGTGGCGATAGTAAAATATTTACTTTGGTCATCTGCAAAGCAATTTATCCATGGAAAGCCTCTTTCGTTACGAGGAGTGGATGCTTTACAGTAAAGATTGCCATAATTTTGTCTTATGTAGAGCGTAACGACTGCTATAATTGGCCTCAAGTAAATTTCGATTTGATTTTATAAAATTCGTATGTCTAAAATAATTTCAGTATGTTGTATACCAGAATATAGAAGTTAAATAGCGCATTTTGTGAAAATATGGCCCATAATACAAAAAATGTTCTTATATCACAGCCAAAACCAATAGTTGCATACAAAAGGACATGTCGACTTCAGCGACTTCCATGATTATTAAAATAAAGGGTACAAAATTGTGATAACTATTGGTCCCGCATATGATAAACTCATTGTTGGTGAATGCTTGGCGACTCTATTGCATACACACGAATGTGAATTCTTTCATTTGTAGTGAAGTACGAATACATTTGCGTTCAGGATCGTCAATTAAAGCTTTAAATAAGTCAAAACATAACGTAAACTTTAGACTCTGTATTGGAATGGGAGTATATTTCTCGATAAAATTCTACATCAGTTGTGATGTAAATTGTGTCACAGCAGAACAATATGGATTGGTGAAAAATGTCAAACTACTCTTTGTGTTTAAGAAAGAAAATTTCAAAATATTTCATACAAAAAGGAGAGAAACACGAAAGTATAAGTGGCATTTAAGAGGTTAATACAATTTAAAATACACACATAATACAAGACATTTTACGTCAACATGAAAAGCCGTCGAAAGAAACAAGAAGGATCGCAAATTATAGCACAACTGAAAAAGTTTTGAAAAGTAAAATGACTGCGTGAAATGAGAAGAAACCAGAATCCTCAAAAGATCTGATTTTTTAATTAATTATCAATTTATAAAAAAATTAATGAATTTTTAATTACATTTCAAAACAAACAAATTTTAAAATGTTATATTTCTCCATAAATATATACAGAATTAAAAAAAAAATTGAATGGACAACTTTATTGTTAAGTGGTCTTTAATGGGCTAAAACAGCTAGAGCAAAACCCTAGTAAAATATAAAAAGTTCAAAACTCTCATCAAAGGATTCCAGAAAATATTTAATGGGCTAAAACAGCTAGAGCAAAACCCAAGTAAAATATAAAAAGTTCAAAACTCTCATCAAAGGATTCCAGAAAATATTTACATGGAACACAAATCTTTGTTAAAAATTGCTGCAGTTGGTCAGAACACCGCCTATAAAACTACTTTGCTAGGGAAAAAAACCAAGAAAACTTAGGCTATCAGTAAGTTTCAGGAGGAAAATTTGCTAAGTAGTCGTTTTGGATTTTCACGACTTAATGATTGAAACCCAAACTCAATCGAAACCATTCATATAAAAATACCAGACCATAAGAAACTTTTTGGTTTCTGGCTCAATTAACAAAATAATTTAATGTATGTTTTATATACATTTTCTACTTCACTTTCGTCTACTCTTCATTTATTTATTGTATCTCCCATTTATTCCGACTTCACGTCTCCCAGGACAATTTCAATAGTGATTGTTTCGTATTGCTCTAATTTTATTTAAACATCAAATCCTCTTTTGCCACTGACATCGATTACTTTTTGCAATGTTATTATCGTGCCGTATTACCCATTCCTACACTTTTATCTCTAATGAGAGATAGAGCAGAACACTGTTTAATTACAATTTTTATTAGTATCTATGTATGTACGTGTGCTTGTTTTGTGTGCATAGGTTTATTTTCCTTAAGTCTGCCATAATCAGTCTCTACTTTACAACGTACTTATAAGTAATTTCAATCAAACACTCCTAAAAATTACAGTTTATATAATCATATCTATCCAAACTATTAACAAACGTATTTTCAGCGCTGTCATTAGCTTGTTTTGCCGAATCTTAAATTCAATCAAAATTTTAATTTAAAGATGTTGATGAAATCAAAAACAAAGGATTAAATGCCGAGGGATTAAACTACATACTAATGGTGGGTTTGCGCGTAATTATAAAAAAGAAGTCAAGTGAAAGAAGCCACTTTCCAAGGAGTTGAACTCCACTTGTTACTATTGCGTCAAACAGAAGCTGTGGACTGAACGCTATTAAATCGAAGCAGCAAAGTTCGTACATCTGCAAACAAGATTAACCACGTTTTTACATTAAAATAAAATCTTCATATTCTGAAAACATTGCTCGATTTTCTCATACTGAAATTCATTGACATATATGCTTTACTGCACATTCGGGTGACTTTAACCTTATCACGAGGTGATTACGATAAAGTGGGCATTAAGTCGACTTTGTTACGTGCTAAAATAATTTTAAGGTGTTATTTTGCCGACTATAATTTTGCGCCAATGTGTTTTATTTATATAACTTTGTTTTTGAAAAATACAAAAAAGACTATTCGAAATAAAATTTTCTTGATTATAGCGAGTATTGCTACCTCAAAACAATCTGTTGGCCGTCCGTTGCTATTAGACAAAAGAAATTAATAAGAAAAATGCAATTCAACTCCTGCTAACAAATTGGCCCGTGTACAGAGTAGGTATATATATATATATAATTGCGGACATGACACCATGTTGATAAAATTGTTTGATCCCATGGCTTGGATTTGATCAACTACAATAAGATTCCCGTAGCTCATAGTGGCAATCAAGTGCAAGGTTGGGGTACAACAACCCACAAATCGAAGAGTCTCAACCATATTACTTGCCTTTCAGTTATAGATTATATAATCCACACGCGTTAATGGATGACAAACATCAACATCATCTATCCTTTATTACCCACTTTGATAAAACATGAATCAGTGCCACCATATTTTTGAAACCAAGGAATGAGATCTGATCGTCCCAACCGGACCATTTTGCTGTAACGCCTCTATCGCCTGTAAATGAAGATAATATTTATCTATCAACGTACAACATTTTTCAAACTACAGCACAAATCCAGTCATCAAATTACTGACGAAGCAAAAAGCTATCCCTCCAATCCTCTACTCCATTAGTGAAATAATTAAACCTCTATTCAGCATACTTTACTGTATTGATGAAATAATTTTCTTTTCTATAAAATTCATCTCAAGTGTATGTATGTCAATACAAATCTTTACTCTGATAAAATTTTCCTTATTTCAATCCATTTCCACCCCCTTACGCTTTCCCATCGGTCACCTCTGCCTTAAATTTGCCTAACATTCTCTTCTCCAACTTGGAAACAGTTTGCGATGGAAATTAATTCATGATTGAAGTCAAAGGAAATAATATCCATCATTTTGCTTTTATATCGCAATTTTCTTGTTTCCTTTTCCTTAATTTGAGTGATAATACCACAACCTTTACAAATTGTAAAAATGAAAGAAAAATTCGCTTACCTACCACCTGATTTGCTGATTTACGAAGGACTTCTCCTCTAAAGACTTCTATACACAAAGAAATTTAAGCAATAGAGAATCCAGATGAGATGGAGGGCGACGTAATATTCTGCTGGCAACAGCGTGAGGGACACAGGATAACGAAAAGATGAATGGAAATTGATGAATCCGTGTTTATTTCCGTTGAGACTTATTTTAAAATTTTATCTCACCAGCGATGATGATGATGTCCTTTCAAAATTATTCTTGATTCATTTAATGCATATACAAGGACGGAGAGTGGAAATGTTGAATGAAAAACAGCTCTGTTCGACTGAAGCAAGAACTCATATTGAAATGAAAATTTTTCGCTTATCTAGCGATTTCTCTTTGTGCGGAATTGAAATGGAAATACATTTCTATTGAATGATATTCAATAGTTGTTACATGAATGCACCGCAGTACTTATTTGTCTACTCATAGCATAGGAAAGACTTGTCAAGATTTAAATTTAAATTGCTGTAAAATATCTTAATAACTTTTTCATATACATGCAATGTACATAATATGTACGAGTATATTTGAAAAATGAAAGTATAACTACAGGTTGAGCTGTATAATGTTCATGCAATGCCTTGAGTCACTCACCCACAAGCAAAGTCGACGAGTTAAAGAAAATTGAATTCTGAAATTGAGACTACCGGCATTGCGTTTGGGAAAGCATTAGACGGCGCGATGGCATTATTCAATGCGTTCGCTGCCAAAGGTTCGGGCACGCTGCGTCGAACTGCTGGTAACGTCGAACGCAGCACGTTACCAGTCCCAATGGCTGCGCAGACGGAGAGTACTTTTAAGATTCTTGCAGTGAATGCGAATTCATTGATAGGGTTCCCACGAAAAAATGAGCTCTATAGACTGCTGGATGACCAAAGCCCAGAGCTATGTCTGATTAGCGAAACCAAGCTAACCCAGGCATATTGGAGCTCGAACTGAAAGCAACAGAGATCTCGTCTTGCTGCAGTTTGACGCAAGACTGCAGCTGACAGACACTAACGCACAAACGGTAAACTGTTTGAACACTTTCGTGTACCTCAGTGACCATTGCGGACTTAGTGCCGAATTCAAGATCCCCAACGATATTGCGGAATTAGGACAGTTTGTTCAAACGCATACCTACAATTACAGTAGGGCGCGTTGACCACGCTTCTCCCGACAAATGACTCGAGCATTCTCTTCGAATGCGCTCCACATTTCGTCCAATAGAAACTTGTCAAACGAAGAGATTGACATGTATCTAATTCAATTGGACGAGACAATAAAACGAACTATGGACAGTACGATACCACGGTATACACGAACTAACAACAAAAACTTAGACCGCAATGCGACAATTGACGCACTACACCAACAAAAAAGTAGACTCCTGTCAAGATTAAAAACCTTGTACAGGCGGTTTACTGACAGACGCAGCGAGGAAGTAAGGACACTGAAATCGCTTATTAGGAATGCACAAACGTTAATTGTGCAGAATTACAGAGTTTCTGTAAACACGTACTGGAACAACAAGATTCGGGCTGTTAGATCTATCAACCCGAGTATGTTTCCACAGATAAATAAATTCTTTCGAAAGAAAAATAGCGATCTTCCGTGTCTTAAGCTCCACAGGACGACAGACAACGAACACATACTGACTACAGCAGGTATTGACTCCAATAACGCCGTACTCGACGACGACTTCTTTGTGGTCGAAGGCCCGCAAGAAAAAGTTGAAGTACTAGGCGCAGTTTTTCAGGAAGTGTACAAGGTGAACGTAAGTGTTCGCCCGAACCACGATCTGGAGAACAGCGTGCAAGCTAGCAACTCGCAACTTCGAGAAGATCTGCAGCAACTGCGATCTGATAACATCGGCTTTGTCGTGTTCAATGAAGAAAATATAGCAGACCATCGCCGACGAAGGGGTTCATCCCCCGTTCATTCCGAAGGCAGATCATCAAGCGGTCTTCGCATCATTAAAGAAGAAAAAGTCGGTTGGAATCGACGGTATCTCGAACATTGTGCTAAAACATCTTCCTCTGGAAGTGGTTACTATGTACACAATCCTTTTTAACAATGCTCTGAATAATGCACATTATCCGGAGCATTGGAAAACTGCGATTGTACAACCCATATCCTAGCGAGGAAAAGATTCTTCGAATCCGTGCAACCTCCGGTCAATTAGTCTCCTTCCGAACATCAGCAAGGTATTCGAGAACGTGGTAAATAGAGCTCTGATCAACTGGACAGAGGACAAACATATAATTCCGGATAACCAATTCGGTTTCAGAGCGGGGCATGACACTATTCATGCCGCGCCGAAACTGGTGTCGGATATCCAATGGAACAAGAGCAAGAAACAATGCACGGGCGCCTGCTTGATTGACCTGGAGAAGGCCTTCGACACCATATGGTTAGAAGGACTTAACTATAAGCTCAATCGGCTAGGCATTAGTAAACCACTACTGTACCTACTATATAATATGCTAACCGGTAGGCGGTTCGTAGTCAAGAATGGCAACGTGACCGCTGCATGTATTTTTGAAGTTAAAAATGGTCTCCAACAGGGTGCCGTAAATTCGCCGATCCTGTTCAACATTTTCTTGAGCGATCTGATAAGTTCTCTTCCGCGCGCAATTGCGTATGCCGACGACTTGATCGTGTACAGATCAGGCAAAAAGATCGAGGACATCACTACGCTCACGCAGGGTGACTTCGACTCATTTATGAGAGATTGCGATGACTGGAAGTTGAATATCAACATTCAGAAGTCGGAAACCATTCTGTTCAGAACGCCGTTGTATAAAGCTTCGGCGGACACAAAAAATAATTGGCGAAAGTTCTCAGTTGTTGGACGGCACGCGCAACCACTGGCGCAAAGGATTGTTTGTCGCCAGGTATCTACCTGGGGATCTGGCTAGATCAGTATCTATATTTTAACAAACATGTAGATGCTGCTCTAGCCAGGGCCCGAGGCGCTTTCGCCCTTACAAAGAGACTGTTTTACAACAGCCAACGTCCGGTGTGTCCCGTGTGGTTCAACGTGAGTGCAAGCTTGATGGAAAAGATTCGGTTGTTTGAGAGGGCTTGTCTTAGGCCTTCGCCTTTGCAGAACACCAGAGTCTCAGTACATAAAATTCTACTCCAATGAGGTCTTATACAACAGGGCGAACCTGATACTAGTGGACAATTTCCTGGTGAAGTTGATTCGAGGCCATACTGCGAGAGCGATGAACTCGGACAATAACTTGATCTCCGGGGCTTACTACCCCAACCCACAACACCACGAAAGGGTACGTCATAACGGATTCGTCCCCCCAGAACCTTTTCTCCATTTAGACAAGTGCAGTCTGTTACAAGACATAAATGCGGTACCGCTCATCTACCATGCCGCCAGGTCAACTGTGGATGGGCGACTCAACCACGACCGCTCCGTTGCGCGACGAGCTGAGGAGGGTCTCCTCCGTATTAGTACAGCGGTGTCGAGGCGGGATATAAGGGATGTTGCTAAGCAGCACCAAAAGTTCTGGTGGCTGGGGAGCGAAAGAACTCCAGCGTCGAACCCTCTAGACCCTGTTTAGAAAGGGTAGTGCGTACCCCCTTATGGGGCGCAGTCGGTCTCCGCCTTGCGGTGAATTAGATGCAAATCTAGAAACCGCAACCTATGGCCGACTCACTTATCGTAGGGTAGTTTTAAGGTAGTCAGTAAGCTGTATATATGTAAATAAATATAAAAAAAATAATAATAATAAAAATTAATGATATACACACGTACATTTCTGTGTACTGATGTATATACCATTGTACATTGCACTGCATCTGTATATACATGTGTATAGATATATATATATACACATGTGTATACATATGTATTATAGTTTAAGGTAGTTTAAGTTATTTTAAGGTAGTATGTAAGTTAGTATGTAAGTTTTATGTAAAAATCCGTTTTGTTATTAAGTTTTTTTTTCTTACTTATTTTTTCTTAATATTAAGTTGTACAGACAGTATGAAGTCATTACAATTAAAATGCTAGCTTAAGTCGAAAGACATAGTTTAAGTTTAAGTTTAGCTTCACATGATGTACTTATGGTTCTATAGGCTCATTCTATTATGTCCATTCAATGCCTTAATTTCTCGTACACTGAGTTATATGGTGTGCTTATGATTCTATAGTCTTCTTCTAGAATAGTAATTCTGTCATCTTTTGAAAAAGTTTAGGACAACACTTACACCTGATTTTTGGTCGTGACCTAATAGTAATAATTTGTTTAAATAAGATTAATTTATAAAGCTGCTTAATTATTTATTATTTCATTTTATTTTATATTATTCAATTATTTTTTATGACCATTGCTCTATTTTTTGATTACACATACACATACATACTTTTTTTGTACATATGTATATGCATAATTTTCTTCAAAGAAACTACATTAACTACTACTGCCTATTTCCACAATTAAATGAGATCAATTAGAATGAAAGAGGAGAATAATAATATTATCTTAAAAATGCAAAGAAAAATAATCATGTGTGAGCAGTCACAAAATCACACGTCCTTCATGGTAAATGTCAACACTACTTCTCTGTCACAACTGAAAAAAATCCATTACATATCAAATATCATTCCAAGAGCAAGGAAAACACTTTACGAAAAATTTGTAGTTGCTTCATGGTGATACTATATTTTTTTCCATTTGGCTTCCACCACAGTCAATACATTCCACATCAATTCTTTTCACAAAAGTGTCAAATAAACGGGTGTCAAGTATGCAATTGAATTATTTTCTTCCTCCATCTGCTCGCAGTCGACAGGAAATGGAAAAGCTCCAACAAGTAGTTCATGTGTGAAAACGGCATAAGGGGCTATTCGTTGAGTAAATACTCTGCATTTCATAAAATTTACTTGCATCTCAAAGTACGACGTCAAATTTAGTTTAACATTCTTAAAATGTGTACAAATCCTACTATGGATGAGCATGTATGAGCATGTGTGATGTGACGTCTATCAAATTGAGGTTAGTAATAAACTGCTTGACTTTATCTTAATATACTTATGGTCCATACGGTGTATCAGGCAAAACGACAGATCCAATAACCAAGAAATCTTAAGAAATGTACGATATTCAATTACAATATTTTTAATATATTGAAACCAATCAATTGTATATAAACGAATTTTATGTGCAGAAAAAATTTTTTAGTTCCAGAACCCTTCCGCCTTACAGATTTACAAATCGTTTGGATATACGTTTAAAGAAGAAAACTGTTATTTTTATACTGTTATTTTATATTTGGATGTAGTCTAGTTAAGAGGAAACTTAGCTTTGTGGAGTAAATTTAAAAACTTGACTCGCTGTTTAGCGTTTCCTTGTTCTCAGAAACAATCGACTTGAATAAGATATACTTTATGAATTTTTTGATGGTTTCATCAATTTTAAGCTGGATCTAATCCAGCTTCATATATAAAGTTGTTCAAGAAAAGCGACAATTTGCATTCATTGTTGGTAATGAATCTAACTAAAGAGAAAAACGTTGCCTCTGTACTGCTTGCTTGTATTAGAAAAATCATTAAACTACTGATTTACGCTGCTTCAGCAGCAAGACGACAAGCTTTTTTCAAGCTTTTTTCCTTGTTTTCTTTCCAAGCTTGCGACAGCTAAGTAATTCAAATACCATTCGTACCAAACTTCATGACCCTGCCCTTCGGACGTAATATTGGAACGGCAGCGTATGTCAAGCACATTGAATTCCGACCTGGACAGCATACTTAACTGGGGTAAGAATAACAGAGTGGAATTCAATGCTTAAAAAGCTCAATGCTGTCTGCTGTCTCTAAAGCGAGCGCCTGGTAATCTGCCATTATCCGTGAATGGCGCTTGTAACGACGAAACCGGAGAACTTTCCATCCTCGGTATGTACATCAACACAACACTTAGTTGGAAGGATCACATGTTCGAGGTCCCCAAAAATGCTGCGAAATGTTTAGGTTTCCTTAATCGATGCAAGAAATACTTCACCCCCTCTGATTTGGCTTTAATTTATAAGGCGTATATTCGCCCTAAGCTTGAGTATAACGCCCATATCTGGTCTGGTGCCCCCAAGACCACCCTGCACCTACTAGATAGAACCCAACTAGCGATAAAACTTATTGGAGACAACGATATAGCTGGTTCATTAGACTCGCTTGAACATCGACGTACCGTGTCTTCCTTTTCCGTGTTTTATCGTTATTTTAGCAAACGATGCTGAAGTCAGCTAGCCAACTGCATTCCATCTCTCCTTGAATTCACCCGCAATACAAGTCTTGCCAGGAATGCACATCAGTTATCCCTTTCGGACGCACAGTGAAATTTAGAGACTCGTTTTTTAGCCGCACCACACGAATATGGAATACTCTTCCCAGCTCAATATTCCCCATAGATTACAACCCGCAGATGTTTAAGATCAATGTGCACAGGTACCTCCTCTCTCTCTCTCCCTTTAACCCTTCGGCCCGTGCTCTGTCTTGACCCCGGACAGTTAATAACCCCTTGAGCACGCGCAAATTATAAAAAAAATTAACTTAAAACGTTGGTTATCCGAAGATTCAGATCAGAACTTTCGACACAAGGCTTTTAAGCCCATGAATCTTTTATTGGGCCTAAGAGCTGCTACTAAGTATTATAATTGAACATAGAGACGACAAGAAAATGGGTTACGTTGTTGCACTCAGCAGAAGTCATAGCATTTTAACAATTGAATTCGAATTATTTGAATATGTATTAGATGCGTCTCAACATAAATACCTACAAACGGGAAGGGGAGGAAATTGTTTTGAAAAAGGGAATGTAAATAAATGGTTTGGTTTATCGAAAGTCCAATGATAAGTTTGATTACATTTTTTCACAAATGAAAAGAAATGTAATTCAGATGCACCATAAAAGTTTCTGTCACACAAGTGTTCTGAGTCTATCCTAGTTTGTTAATATTTGGTATTCTTCAGTTTTCAAATTTCGCGGATACCATACGAAGGAGCATCTCTGTTGTTGACATAAATGTGTGGGGATGTGCATAAACTATTATTCTTTATGAATATACTGATCGAAGTGCTCAGTAATGGTTATGTTTGGTTAGTTGGTTTAATTAATATCATTCACATTTCTTGCAGGGACTACAATTTTAATAAATAAAATGCTGGACCTTAGCTCGACAGCTACGACTGAAAACTAAATCTATCCCTCAAAACAAATCCTCTGACGTGCCACGGTAACGCTTCATATACTCGCTAATACTTTCATACATAAAATCTTAATTCCAGGGTACTTAATTATAAAATTATTACCTTTTCATACCGGATAGCCTTAATACTAGACATCTGCATCAGTTCAGTGATCGCTACTTTTGTGAAGGACCCATTTATTATAGACATTAAATCATTGTCATCAATTATTACCGTCATTACAACATTAATTTTTACCAACGTTGTGGCAAGCATTACAGTTTAAATTTCTATTCCCAGTCAGCAAAGATTTGAAATAAACGCATCAACATGTCTATTCCTCGCCTCTTTGAGCATCTTATTGCCTGTTTCTGTTAAAAGGTTGATTTGCTCTTGTGCACTAGTATTTACTACTAGTGCAAGGGTTTTGGTTGGTAGTTTTCCCTAAACATATTCTTTTCATAACCATATTAGCTAATTGTTGTAAAATATATTGTATCGTAGCTGTAAAAATTAATAAATAAAAAAAAACTACCAGTGCGTTTACCATCGTCTACCATGACCCCGAAGTCGGTCAGATCAGTTGAGTGAATAGGATACTGGTATTCGATCCATATCCATGCGTCACATCAAGTCGTAATAATGACCGCTGTGCCTAAAACAGCTACTTCGAATTTCGCATAGATGAGCAATTTAGCATTTCTTTGCTTATTATTTTTTGCAAAAACTTTTTCGCCGACCTCAAAGACTGTTCTGACTGTTCTACTTATCTGAATCTGTTGTGCTCCTCTTTCGGGTCATATGTGGTAGTGTGAAGTGTGTCTACGTTTTTCCAACTCAATTTCTTTCCTTCTTGGAATCGTTCAATTTGCCCGTTTGAAGTACTATGGTGAGATGGTGCATTTACGATGTCAAGCCCAAACTGATTTTTTAACAATAATTTGATCGTCTCTGAGCTGAAAGACAGATTGTTTATTAATATTAGTTAATATTTGTTTTTGAAAACACATTGATCAATTGGAGAATCGAAATCTTTACATCTATTATTGTCCTGGTTAGTCTTGGCCGAATTATATCTAACTTGGAGAACTTGTCTACGCATGTGAGAAAAAGGTTTTCTCTCTGTTGAAATGTCAATATGTAGCATTTCACCAGCATATGACAGGATCGGTGTTCCTCCCACCTCATGCTTTTGTCGGATGCCAAGCGGAACGCGCTTTCTTAAGAATAATCTGGTTCCTAAAACAATTGAAGGGCTTGTTGGTAATTTCGATTGTGTAGTCTGAGGAATATTCACTATGAATTGAATCCAATTTATATTCAGTTTGTAGTACATTTACATTTTGTTGAGACAGAGCATCCGCCACAAAGTTTTTTTTTTTGCTAAGTATATAATGGATTCGAACGTTATGCACATCAATCAACGCTTTCCGTCTTTTAATTTTAGCATTTGGATTCTTATCGGACACCGCGAATGCTAATGGCTGGTGGTCTGTATTGGTCTCCCAGAACTGCACCAACTCAGATTGCGTGGCTGGACGTAACTTTGGATTGGTTTGACTCTATTTCTTTATAAGAAAAAAATACTTCACGTTTCGCCATTCCGGATTAAAACTCTCATACAACAAAGAGAATTCTGTTTTAGAATATACACGAGGAACCTTATCCAACTTAAAAAAAAACAGTACTGTATAGCTCGTAGCAATTTTAATTCCCTTATAATAAATTCCAATTGGTCTTATTTTTATGATAAACTTGGCTCTAAAAAGGATTCTAAGAAATTATAGAAACATTTTGAGACCTGTGTGTAACTGGGAACAGAAAATTCAAAAAATGTCGGAATAAAGTTAACCACGTGTTCAAACCGAATTCAGAGACACTATCTCCATATGTGTATAATAAAAAAGCTTACCATACTCAAATATCTTTACTTTTGAGTGTATATACAAATATGAAGTTGCCAAAGCAACTTTATCAACAAAGTCGAATGCCACAGGCCCAGATGGAATCAATCCAAAGTGAGTCCCTCCAAATATTTCTTTATGTAACCCACCTCTTTTATTATTGTATGTGTAGCTCTCAGTTCCCGGACCAATGGAAAGCCGCAAACATTATCCCGGTACCGAAAAATAATAATGCGCTCATTTCTTCGGACTTTAGACCAATAATTTGCTAAGGCATTTGAAAAGATCCTTTCAAATTCAGGAGCATGTCAACGACAATACATTGATGTCACGATGGCAGTCCGGTTTTAGATCCAAACATAGCTGTGAATCAGCTGTGATAAAGGTAATAACTGATCTTAGGCTTTCGTTAGACTGGTGAACTTGGAGCCTTAGTGTTACTTGACTTTTCAAAAGCATTTGCCTGTATTGTGTCGAAACTAAAACAGAACTTAATTTCTTGAAATTCAATTCACTTGACAGCACATGGGAAAACTTTCCATACCAAATTGCGTTAGAACAAGAGTTCGAGCGTGACATTTTTATCGATAGTCACTTTTCGCTCCCGATATAATACGCAGTAGTTTGTTGTATGTACTTAATGTGCAAAATTCTACGTCACTATTTGTAAATTTTTGAAAAAAAAAAACACTAGTATTTTAATTACTAAATATTTCAAGTTGTGACAATTAGAACAGGAGCATCATCAGTCTCTTAGTGCAATGGAGTGTACGATATTTTTATCGGGCTTATTTAATATCTGCCTCATACTCGAATGCAGATGGAATGCATCCGACGTAAGTGCTCTACGTACTTGTTAGAGTTGTTCATAATTTACTCTGCATGTGTCAACTACGTTGATTTTAACTAGCTCGCGCCTCTTTTAAATGACTCACGCAAATGCGCCATGTTCACACGCATTCACACTGATAATGCGATTTGTTCTTGCCATATTTTACTACACCGCCGCAATGAACGCAAGGTTATTAATTCTTCTTCGAATCACGATTTGCCGAATAGCTGTACGGTCGCCAACCACGATTCCAGCAACGTCCGTGACCGGTGAAACAACAAATTTTGTTAGGAAACACCATTATCACCTAGAGGAAGACCTCAATATATACACACAATTTCATAAGAATCGGTTCATCCGTTTCAGAGCAATTATATTTATATTTATTATATATTTTATATATAGTAAATATGTATAAATTTTTTTATATATATTTTAAATATATAAAAATGGTATTAAATTTATTATTTAAAACCATACATTAAGACTTCTATTTGACCTAGCGATGGAAACTTATTTCATTACAAATTGCAACCCAGAGAATGATTGTTTCGTATGTTCAATTGTAAAATTGTCTCCAACAGATAGTTGGCGTATAAAGGATTTAGTGTATGATTTGATACATTTCGGCGGCAATGAAATCAGTGTTACTGGCGAACACTACATGATACATGACCACTTACCGGTTCGAGTGGGACGAATGGGCCTTGGTGAAAACGTGGTTTTATCAGAACGGTCAAACCGCACACACTACATTGAACATTGTGAAGGTAGGGCTTATAGGTTGTGTAATCTCCCGTTTTCACGAATTGGCATAGCGAGCAATATCGCCCGACTAAACCATGCCAGACTTCTCTCATTGGCGTTACTTAAAGTCGCGGGCTTATGCCAACCAGCCTACAGTAGCAACCCCGGAAATCTTGCGGATATCATATCATTCTCACTTAACAAATAAAAATGTCCACTATTATAAAGCAGTTTTTTATTTAGAAAAAAGTATATACACCCCCAATTCATTAACACAATTGGATGATTGAATTCGCGCAACCTATGGTATGCCTACACGCTTACAAATATGTAATAATTTCATACCTGATACATAGATATACAATTTTATCTATAAGCTTAAGCAGTTTGTCGAACGATTTTATACCGTCATAGTCTAATTCAATAAAAAAAAACAAAAAATTTCGCTGCAAGTTAAAATCAACCTAAGTCATCTACCTAAGTCAACTATCAGCACAACATTTCATTTAAATATCATTAATTATGTGTCAAAATACACAAAATTAAATCCAGCCAATAGAAAAAAACTCCGAACAATCATCATTTCTTCTTGCTATTTAACCGTGGTTGGGCAAATGAAAAGTTTTCCTATTAGATTGATAAGAAATAACCTCCTATCCAGTAGTCAATGAGTAAGCAGGACAAACAAGATACCGGAACGTTTTCTCATGTTCTATTTGAAAGAAAGAAAAAATATATTGGGAGGGGCATGCGAAACAAGCAATGGAGAGCAGAAATTTTTTATGCTGAAGGAAAAAAGAATCAGTGCAACCCTGTTCTGTCTCTTCAGGTGATTCCTTGCTGTTACTGATGATGGGGAAAAGGACAAGTAATTGAAATAGCATGAGTAAGAGAGATACACAAACGAAAAACGAATGGTGGTAGTTTTTACTTCTCTTCGTCCTAATTCTTCGTAACGCCTCTCCCCCTTCGTTTTGACTTATCCATTGGATAAGTACAATATTATTGGATTCAGGATTCAGCATATATGCCAGAATAACGAGAGAAAGGAGAGTGCAAAATAAATATCAGAAATTATGAGAAATGTTTTGATGTAGGCATAGTAAAAGGTCTGGAAACAAAGAAATATGCACTCATCTGGTCTTCTACAAACATGTGTATGTACATATGTGCACATGAATATTTTTTTGTTTCAATATTTGGATGAAGCGACATACACTTATTTAAGGCAAGGATAATAACGTGGATAATTGCACTGAACGATGACGTGTTGACGATGATCATGATGGCGCAATGACTTGGTAGTGTTGGTAAATTAAAGGGAAGTGGTGCGTTTAAGAAGAAACACTTGCTTTCACATGCATAGAATGATGTATGAGTTTCCATTCAAACTGGTCTCCAACATTTCCTACGCAACTATACATTGAATGCCGAAGGAATAATGATTATTGCTTGAGTGGAAGAAGTGAAAAATGGAAATCAGACCGCCATTAAAAATCAGAAGGTAACAAGAAAGAAAAGAGCACGAGTGGAAATGAAAAAAAAAATGCAAAGAGGAAAATTATGCATATCCTTTTGTATTTGGATCCCTGTCAAGTATATGAACCGTTAGGCTAGAAGCAGTGGGTGCGGTTGCTGGCAAGAAAAATGTATAATGACGGAAAAATTAGTATTAATAACTTTGGCGTACAATGAGTTGCCCACATTAACTGACGTTGTAAGGAATATAGATATACATAACGAATATCTGCACTTGTATGTTATACAAAGTAGAAGAAACTCGGTAAAAGTGACTTCATCGCTTTTAGACAAATTTTAAATATTGTTTGTAAAAATATCCTGTTGGAAATGAAACAGAATTCATTGGACAAACGGCCTTAATACAGAGATATTTGCTTTTGTATTAACTTGATAAAATTATTGTTTTATTATTAACCCAACAATAATTTATTTCGGAAATCCTTTTTTCATTTAAGGACTTCCGTCAAGTCGTCCCATGAAAACGTATCTTCTAAAACTGAAATCAAAAGTCCAAAAACCGTGAAATTCATTATAAATTATTTATACCCCACATTGACCCTATACTTTCATATCTTGTCTTGTGTTAAACATATCATTTTTGGCTTTTAGTTTGACAAATTGTAGATACCTACAAACAAAACTTAAACTATTTCTTACTCCTACAAAAATTCTATTTACTGATTTTATGGCCTCACAAAAGATCCTTGGCTCTTAACAACAACAAAACTAAGCATAGAATACATTTTTATTTTAATTATGTACATAATGAATTGTATATTCCTCTAAGTGATATTAGAAAACAACAATTTAAGTGATACAAAACCAAAAAGCAACTAACGAGTTGCGTTTGTAAAACAGCGTGTGCGTGTATATATTGCTAAGTGTAATTGCCTATGAATACCGGGATTTCATAAATACATCTTCAAAGTTGCAAACACCACCCACGCTCCGCTACCATGCGACAAAAATAGTTGAGATAAAAAGAAAAAAAATAATATACGAGTAAGATGAGCCGGAGCTTGTATTTTAGAACTATAGTATATAATTATAGAGAGATTCATAAGATCACGCGTGATTTTTGTCATTTTTGTTTAGTATCGTTTAGCAAGTTGTAATGGAAGGAACTTCACCACAACAGCGTCTCCAAATTGTTCAGCTCTATTATGAAGCGTTTTGTGAGAAAGATTTTTCGTGCGATTCGAGGAACGTACGGTGCACATAATCGACCTAATGAAACCAATATTGCCAATACCATCGCAAATTTGAGTCCAGTTTACATAAATGGATGAACTTGACCGCTTTGACCATATCCCGCACCACTTTTTCATTTTCATGTTCAATTCATTTTTATTTTGTTCTTCATGACATACTTTTATAATTGACACAAATGCTTACAACTAGTTGAACCAACAGTGTTTTTACTCCTAACTGTCCCACGGTGGGCACTCTAAGCTTCACCTAATCTTATTCTATATCTTTCGATTTAAGCTAACAAAGGTTAATTTAAATTTAAATGTATTGAATGTAAGAAATGGCATAATAAGAAAAATTGGAAAAACTTATAAATAAAAAGTTTTGTACTTACCTGGCGTAGGGTTACTGTGATCATGGCGTTATCGCGCCAGGTTATAGACTGTGTACTCCCTGAAAATCAAGCACATCGTCTCCTTAAGCTCTGATTTTTTGCTACGTTCAGCCGACTGGGTCTTAAGATATCACATTGTTCGACTTCTCTGGGAAAATGTAAAGTCTCAGGAATAAGGAAGCTACGTTTGACGCTTTGGAAGCCAACAATATCCTGTAATCCCCAAGATAACAATCACTATGCTCCAACGAGTCGTAAAATTAAACCTGCCGAACGGGCCACCTCATACGTAGTCATGGGTAACATTAATATGATACCATTTTCCAAAAGTAAATACCATGAATTGCTCTTTTAACCGATAATAAAAAGGTTAAGTTCAATTTCAAAATGATACCTTTTACAAAATGAGGAAATGTTTTAGCTCCGTTAAAAATTTGGTAGATATGGGATATAATGCTTAATAGAGTATCAGTCTTCTGTAGCCACCGATTACTTAAAACAAAAACTTGTATTTAGTTGCTGTTTATTTTGAAACAGATCACAGCATCACAGCTGGCAAAAGGTACGTTATTTATATAAGCGTACACTACACTATGTGGTCCAAGTATGATACCAGATATTATGTACTCTTTTACAATTCACTCCTTTACTTAGGTTAGATTAGGTTGGACTGCTTGCGAAATTTCCTGCACACTAATACAATTGATGGTCCATTGTGATACCACCCAGTGCTATGATTCCAACGGCAAATGGTGACTGGACTAGATTTGAAAGCCATATAAAAGCATATACACCATTGCTGGGATTCGAACCAACCTAGGACCCCTGTAACCAAGAGCAGGCACTCAAACAACGGCGCTATCCAGTCGCTTAAAAAAAACTCATTTACTTAGCCAACCTCACATTCACTCACAAATACTGATAATTACATGAATTGTACAAAGTAAAAACAACTTTTAAACGGAGTAAGCAAAAAATTCTCTGAATGTAATAAATAATTTCTCACTCCATTCGGAGGCACAATTATAAATTTTCTTTGTTTCCCGTTGACGAGCAACACACCTTAAATGCTTACAAAGGAACGCTTTCTGAATCTCTGCAATTGAGATTCAAGTTTGCTGATACTTGCAAAATTATACACATATGCATCCTTCCGTTCCACACAAAAGATTTAAGGAAAAAGTATAAAATCTCCTCTTTTGTGGAATAATGATTACATCGCATCTCACTCGTTTCCACGCTCTGTTAACGAAGGTAAGATTTCTGCATTTGCATTTTAGTAAAAACGTCTCTGTTACCTATAATGATACCACATCGGATGTATGCTTCCAAACCACATTACGGGACTCAGTGCTTGATATGTGGCTACATGCAATTATATTTATTCATTTTTTCGCTTGCTGTATCAATTCGTTTAAATGAGATTCGCACTGCTGATCATCAAAATCATAATCATCAAATAAGGGTATAAAGTGGGGGAGAAAAGGCAAATAGATGGGAGGCACAAAAGCTCTGTACACATCCACTGAGTCCTGGGGGCTAAAATCCAAAAAAAAAAAAAAAAACACATTGCATCATCTGAAATGAGTCCTTTGGTGTGCAAAAAGTAATGGTAGAACGATAAATGTATATCGTATACAGGCGTTCCATTTCCAACAAACTCCGTCAATTTGAATATTTTTTTTAAAAACTTCTTAAAACATGCAGAAGGTACGTTTGTGTACATATGCATGCATACATACAACATTACATAAATATATATATCATTTATTTATTTTTTAATGCATACATGTATATACATATGATAAACACTTGTGTGTGTACCACAAGGTTCACTACAAAAAATGTTGCAAAAGGACGAATAACTGTGAAATAAAAAAGGTGTCTGTATAAGGACACAACTCTGAATGCGAATGTAACACCATTGCTCCCTACGGGACGTATCCTATCTTTTGTGTACAGATCAAAGGATGTCATTATGAATCTTATATTTTCCCCCCTGCACTGTATAAAAGTAAAAGCGAAGGGATATTCGTTTGCGGTGATGCTTCTGTTAGTTTGTTTCTTCATTCTTAATTTTCTGTGTTCATTGGTTTGAAAGAATAATGTATTAATACCACGGATTATATAATAGTACAAGCTTTGTTTCATGTCAGTGAAATGAATATGAATGTGCATCCCTGAGAGATGCCAAGATTTTATTACTTTTGATGTTTATGTTTTGAATGTGCACAACACCTTTTGATTGATTCATGTGCATGTGACAAGGACATGATTAAAGATAAAAGCCTTTTTTACGTACTGACATTTGATGAATGCAAGGTAATGTTAAATAATTATTTGTCGATAAAGTGAATTTGATCAAATGACACTAGTACGATAATCTTGCCCACACAAAATAATAACGGCTACTTTTGTCAAGGGGCTAAAAAACTCATCTCGCACCTTTTAAGAGATTATCGACTCCATATAATCTCCAAATAAAATCTACATTCACCAAATTGAGTTGCAAACTATGCATGTAAGTATATACTCAGCATAAATAATCTGATATTAGCAAAATAAATATTTAAATGTAGTAGATGTTGATATGCTTTCTTTACGTCCAAGCTGTGATGATCTATTCAAGAGTACATACTTTATGTCACGATGGTTCTTAATTAAAAATGATATATGAATTTGTTCCACAAGTATTATGTTTTCCAATTTTTCTTTTTCAAAGAGGTGAATAATAACACTCTTTGTACCGTTATATAACATGTTCATATGTAGCAGCAGGGTGTCAAAAAAATGGGCAACTCATACACTTGTTGCCCAATACGATGATGAATTCAAATTGAAATTCTAGAGTCGGTTTTATGTCCCTTGGAAATTGTGATTTTAAAAGGGTGAAACAACATCTACATAAGGAGCAGGAGTGCCTTTTTAAATGTTTCTTTCATGCATGTACTCGACATCTCAAGTGTGCAGGCCTGATGTCTGTCTTAATTTGACGTAAACGTTGATATAACAAAATGGCGTTTCGTTTTCGTCTACGACTTGGTTTAGTTTGCTCTGTACATTTTTAAATTGTACATTTTTTGTACTTTGGTTTAATTACTCTTGAAATAATGACGTTTCCATATGTACTTACAAACATATATCAAGCTTTGAGCTATCTTCAAAGAAATAAATACTAGGAGTGAGTATTGCTTTTATAACTTTGAATCATTTGCATAACAAAATGGATAGCAAGTGCATTGTATATTTTCCCTTTGAATTTTTTCCCTTAATTGTTCTCCGATGACTATTCGGTCTTTAACAGATCTT
The DNA here is from genome assembly GCA_916610145.1 of Eristalis arbustorum. NCBI lineage: Eukaryota > Metazoa > Arthropoda > Insecta > Diptera > Syrphidae > Eristalis > Eristalis arbustorum. The sequence continues at coordinate 56,356,914 of OU744320.1, read as the reverse complement.
TTGTTGAAAATTATCCATTCAAATGTCATAATCAAAACGGATGGAGACGCTGACTGTGATGATTCGGTTTCATCACTTTGAAGTTATTTAGCATGTGAAAAGTAACTGAAATGGGTGGATTTAATGTACACGAAGTCGCTGCTCACGATGGTCCCTGTGTAACCACCACCATTGCACACATGACAATTTATATGTTTAATGTGCGCTCAGTACGCACATTTTTTCCAATTGATTTGATATTCTAATTTTTGGAAGTTTTCTTATGAAATAAGAAAGCGTGAAGCGACGGTCTGATGACTATGTAATTGGGACGGTATAAGAACACTTAGTTTGTAATATTTAATTGTAGATAGTTAAAAAACATATATGTAAATATATCCGATTTGTTTAAGTTATCCCGATTTCGCCGAAATTCTTACCATTATGGGACAACCGACATCCCTTAACACCTTATCTTCCTCTTTAGAAGAGAGCAGTTGTCCTTTCAGCAAGATTCACGTTTTTTGTTGTTTATTCTGCTAAATATACAATCAACACACAAAATAAATATTTTCTTGTGATGATTTCTTTGTTGATGAACTTGCAACTACATACAATCCTCACAAGGCGCAAGACGTTAATATGTACATACAAATGTATATTTTTTTATATTTGTTTTATTAGCTATTATTAACAGGCAAGGTATGCTAAGGATTTCAATCGGATATTATGATTATTGGGATTAGTAAATAATATTAGGTTAAGGCACCTCATATGCAATGATTATAAAGTTTCCTTAATATGAAAAAAACATTTAAGTAGAATAATGGTGGTGGCTCATGGCGCTGGGTATGTGCAACTCATTCCTTGATGTCGTAGGTTCGATTCGCGGTCTGAGCGACGAAAAATAATTTTTGAGGACCCACCTCTTTCGATCTACATAACCTCTTTCGCTGTCTAGGAAAAGATTATTCAACCTGACCGCTCGGAGTCGCCATAAAACTAGTGGTTGTTGCGAAGCTGGGCCCTGGCCCTCTACGGGCTGTTGAGGCACCCATATTATTATATATTATTATAAGTAGAATAATTGTTGTACTACAAGTGTAAGTTCTTAAATGTATAAGACGACAGGCAAACAATATTAATTCACTAGACCAATTCAGATATTCAGATTAATAGCAATTATTAAGTTAGCTAAGCTAAGTATGTGCGACTGAATGGCTGTCAAAAAAGGACTAACACTTAGAGCTAGCCTTGAGGCTCTCAGTCGTATGCCTTCTCCAAATCTACGAAACAGTTGTAGATTGGTTCGGCATATTCTCAAGCCTTCTCGAATACCATTCGTAGAGAGAAAAACTGGTCCGTTGTTCCGTCGGGACGAAAGACACACTGTTCAGCATGGAATCGACCACAGCTCTAGAGCGTGACTCTAATTCCTTAGCGTAGACTTCACCGGGGAGACCTAAGATATGCAGACAGAGATATGCATCTGTATTTAAAACAATTTCTTTTGTCCCACTTTTTGAAAAGAAAAAATCCCTCCTGTTTGCCAATCACTAGGTGTTCCCAGGCCAACTCAATGACACGAGAGAGCCATAAAACTCAGTCTTTACACATTGCCTTAAGCATTTCTGGCCGGATTTGAAAGCAACACACCATTTTTGGATTTTGTGAATTTCCTTCCTCTGTTTGCCAGAATATAAGCTTCGCAGATCAGTGGTCGCTGATTACTGCCCTTTAGCTGCTCGCACAACCCAATTACAAGTTCTACGTGCCTCAGTGTACCGATCACGAGAGCAGAGTCCCCCAAGGGAACCCAGTCTCTGTAGGCCCTGTTTCACTCTCTGATGACTTCTGGAACTCCGAGTATGCTAAACTACCCAGTTTTTTTCTCAGCAGCCTACTCTAAGCCGCTGCACTCCACAAACACCCCTGGACAGGTAATGACAGCTGTTCAAAACTGTCGCCATTCTTCTTCATCATTGAATGGAACAGTTGCAATAGGTGGAAAGACATATATAGAATATATAAGCTTAGAGTGCCCGCCGAGGGCCAGTAAGTTAGAAGTGGAAATGTGCGTCCAACAAGTTTTAAGCATTTTTGTCTAGTATTTAGGCTCAATGTGAATTAAATAATAAAATATCAGATAATCAGAGTACACAACACCAGGTGATGATCAGTTGACATTTCTAGCCCATTCATCAGACGAACATCACAAACCAACCGTTTGATACCCGAAAGTACCACAAAGAGGTCTATCAACAATTTCTGTTGAAAACTCTGACGGTACCAAGTGTATTTGTGTATGCCTTAGTGTGGAAAGGAGTTCATTATATACATGCCGAAATCCAACACCTTCTCTCCGATGGGGATTAGCGTTCCTCCCAATCACATTCCCCCATGTCGTTATATCCACACCCATGTGATCATTGTCATATATGAATCTACTCAGCTACCCTAGATAGACCGCATCAACTTCATTATCATACTCATACTCTACCTCTAGATTTGACGCATTCACCTGCTCTAAAGCCAAAGTTGATCCCGACTTTCCCTCTTTCACTTTCGATAGTTAAAATTAAATGTATACCTTGCACCCATACGGTGTCAAAAGTCTTTTCCATGTCAATCCAGCATACATCGTTTCTCACTTTTGTCCAATCCGACATCAGTTTCAACACGGTTTGAATTATACGGTTCTGTATTTTCTCAGTTGATCAGTGATCAGAACTCATTATTACCTTCTCGGATACTTTGATACAGAAGCCAAACTTTAGTATATATTATAATAAATAAATAAATATTATTTTGCATGAAGAATGCAAAGGATAAAGTCGTATAAAAGTCTGTTAATTGATATTATTCTCTTTTCCAAGATCATAATTCCACTCACTACTTTTCATGGAAAAAAAAGTCAGGAGTAAGATATACGTACATGTATCAAATACCAAGAGTAGAAAGAGCTTCTCGGCAGCCATTAAAAGAGCCTGTTTTGCACATGTGAGTGAGGGTGGCGTCGGGTAAAATACATAGCAAACTCTCCAATTGGAAGAGGGAATATACTCTAAAGAAAGAAAATGAGGGAAACAAATCAGAAACAAAACACAAAAATTATTCCCAACGAATAAATGAATGAATGAACGCTCAGAATGAATAATGAGATGGGATGACATCATTATACTGATGGATATGGAAACAAGGATAAACATTAATGCCGTGTTACGGAATATAATCGAATCAACCATCAGGCTCGTTAAGCTAACGAGCGCGCATCCACCTTAACTAACAAGGATTGAGAAATTCCACCCTCTCCCTGCAGGGCATGTGAAGCATAAGAGGGTGGAGTTCCTACTCAAGCTCTAGGACGAGCAATGGATCCTCTTGCATACTCCGCATTGTAATGGCTCCTTCCCCTTCCTTGAACGTTTTATACTTCATTATGAATCAGGAGGAAGTTTTATATTTTTCCTTCTCTTTTTTCCAGCTCGTTACTGCCTTCGTAAAATGTTCGCAACGAAAACGACCACTCCAAGACACCACTCCACCAATCGCAAAGGGTTCTTAAATTCGTTTTGCATTAACAGAAGATGTCATCATCATCGTCAGCACAGCATAATCGTTGCCGAAGGACTATTATTGATATTAGAGAACAAAATCATAATAAGAGGGTTAAATTCATCAACATGCTTGTGGAGGAAGTCCAATTTTGAGTAAATAAGTACGATAAATTTTAGAGTACGAAAGAACTCAAGGGGGAATACAAAAAAAATTGTCTTGTTCCGTTTTTCTCGGTTGTTTTTGTTTATGTAGGTATGAATTACGGCGGTAGAAACTCATATAACACTTGTGATCAATTATTGCTCATTGTGGCTACATCGATTGATTTTCAAAAGGCGGGTTTTATATAATCTCGAAAAATGTAAACAAAATCGTTTAAGCTTGCACCATCTGGCATCTTCCTATATAAACTGTTAACATTACCGTATGCAACGCTGAAGTTTGACAAAAATTATTCTTCTTGAGACTGATTTTCAATGAACCTTTATACTAATACGCGACGCCACTATTAGATTATTAAATAGAGACGCTATAACTATTGCTTCTTTTGAAGGTACAGTTCAAAGTTGTTACAAAACACCATAAGCAACAGGTTTAGAAGCAACGTTTTTGTATCGCCTTTCACATGTAATTTCGTCACAAGTAGTTGATACATATTGTAATAAGCCTAACTCTGTCAAATTTAATTTCGTAGCCAAATTTGAACATAGTTAAATATCGATGCGTAACTACTGCTCAAAGTAAATAAAAGTAGTAAATAAAACTGAATAGCATTTATCGAATTCGTCGGTGTTAATAATAGTAAGCACGAAGTATGAGTTGTTTGAGTTCGAAATACAATTTTCACTTGAACCTTGAGTTATATTAGGTCACACTGGATATGTTTCTCCGGCAAATCTCCTTAAGCCAACATTCTTCTCGAATGCACTCTAGACGTTGTCCTTTAGACACGTGGCAAACGAAGAGATTGACAACTAATGCAATTGGACAAGAGTATTATGTTTATAGTAGCATGTAACATTTAACCAAGAAAGTACTGATATTAAACTTTTTCAGCATTCTTTTAATATAAATGTACATAGATGGTCGTACAATGATTCAATTTAACGAGCACTTTTAATTTTTTTATATTTTTAAATATTATATCTTGGTCTACAGATGTTGGGATTTTCACGCGTCTTACAATTTTTTTTCTGGTTTCAATCTGTCCAGGAATCATATTCCCGCAAAATTTAAAATGAAAGCTAAGAGATTCCTTTCATTTACAGGAAGTTCCTTGATATACCATAAATATTTCCTGACATTCAATTGGTTCATATCAAGAATTCTGTCCTACTGATTTTTAAATTATTAAAAGTAATTCAATGTAGTCTTCTTTGACAAAAATAGCTGAAATTGAGTGAAACTCTTCTTAAGTAGAATTATATATGATTTGTTCTTCGGATTATTTGTATAGCTTTTTAAAATTTCAATTTATTTATTTTGATTTCATGTACACATCTTTAATAGTAAGCAATATAAATTTGTGACGCAATCATTTCCGAGATGTTTAATGTGATGGCCCGTGGCGTTGCCAGTATGTGCGTCGACCCCAACCTAGACGCCGTACTTTCGATTCCTGCTCTGTGCGACGGAAGCAATTTTCAGGACCCCACCTCATTCAAGTCACTGACAATGCTCAAAGAGTATTTCCTGTCTAGAAAAAGCTTCTCAAACAAAGCCGTTCGGATTCGGCATTAAACTGTAGGTCCCTTCCACTCGTGAGAGAACAATAGCACGCACAGCACGAGTAGTTGCTGAGAAGCTAGGCCCTGGCCCCCTACGAGCCTTAGCGCCACCTATATTATTATTATAAGATGTTCAAGTCCAATTTTAGTTTTAATTGCATGTATTTAGAGATATAAAACAAAAGTTCTATAAGACTAAGATAAATCAAAGTACATATAATAAAAAAAATTTAATACATTAATAGGAAAAAACACTACAATCAAAAACTTCGATTACGATTCTTTCAACTAATGAATTTTTGCTAAATGCAATTAGGTTTATATTTAATATTATAGCTTTAAAATATTATTGACATTTCCTTAATTAAAGATGTTACGAATATGCTCACTCTCAGAAAGTGATCATTTGGTTAACAAATTCTTGTGTAATTTATCAATGAGGTTGGTATTTATTTGCTTTTTCATGGAGCTCCATAGTAGAGAAAAGCTAGATTTACGCTAGTTTTAGCACCTTGTGTTGACATGTGTGTTTTGTTCTAATGTTTGGGCACAATCGGCCCAAACAGATATACCGTGCGTTAGGATTGATTGAAAAATCATTTTGATTATTTGTTGCTTGTTATACGAATAGGTTTGCATTCTAAACCGTGCCCGATATAAGTTTTTCAAATGTGAGTTTTTTTTTTATCAAAAGTATGTCCTAAATGCTTTGAAAGCCGTACGCATTTGGGACTTACTTTTGATACTATTGTCCACTCAATGTTGGTCGATTTCAATTGCAGATGTATGTGCGGTAGGTGAAGCTGTTTTCTGTGTCGAGTAAGCCACATAGTCGGAGATTTATCTGCATTTGGCTTGACTTCCATCTGAAGCAGAGAGAAGAGAAGAGTGTCCTGTATTAAGGTATTAGACCTACGAAGACTATACATTTTCATGTTGGAAGGGAATGCTGGATGAAGTGCTGCTTGATTCTCATGATTTGGTGACATGTTGAGTCAAATGAATTATGTCTTTATGTGGTGGCGCTTTGTTTAATATGCTTCCTATGCCATTAACACTTGCTGATTTATTGGACTGGCGGGAGGGAGCAATTAATTTCCCTACATTCATTCTTCTTGAATTCATTCATTCCGAAGGTCTACAATTTCCTATACGATCAACGACGGCACTCACAGCCTCAGAGAGGTTACCGATACCAGATACATCCGGACCATTCGCTGGGTAAGGAAGACATCTTTGCTGAAGTCATCGCCAAACAGCATGCACGACACCTTTGTCATGGGACGAAAGCTCTCTGTTGCTAGAACGCGGTTTCCACACCTCAACATCAATAAAGAGACCGGGTAGACTCCAGATCAATCAACCGTTAACCAGATTGATCACGTTGCAATCGAACGTTGATGTCCGAACGTTCCAACCAATATTGACTCGGACCATTTCCTTGTTGTAGCCAAGAGAGAAAAAAACACCACGGTTTGACATCGAAAAGCTACAATCGCAAGGAACTGCTACGATCTTTGCCGATCGAGTCTCCCAGAAACTCTCTGTAAGTTCGACGCCGCCTGCACAAACCATCGAAGAAGAATTGAGTCGTTGTCAAGAAGCCATCAAAGAAGTTGCCACAGAAATGCTGGGTTTTACGACACCACCTAGAAGGAACCCCTGTTTTGACGACGAGTGCAGATGACTGGAATGCTGGAACGGACGGTCTGCCCGCTGAAATAATTAAGGCCGCTGGAGATGATCTGGTAGGGCGCATGCACCATCTGTAGGATATCGTTTGCCAATCCACAAGTAAGGAGACCCGATCTTCCCAGAAGTCAGTACAAACGTCAACTTCACAACAAAATACAACGCCACACTACTAAATATTTGCGGCGGGGCTTATAAAAGAAGCAGCTAGAATAAGGGAGTTTAACTGACGGGAATAGTGATATGAGCAGTACCACTTCTCGTATGAACGATGTCAGTTTACAGCAATCTTTCATACGAGAAGTGAAAACCGTACATACCACTATTCCAATGATATCAAGGCCTCTACAATTTTATACCGCAAACAAGTTTAGTAAACAAAATTTAAGGAAATGCTGCAAAATCAATCCGAAATCTTGGGTCTAGTACAAAGCGAGAACAAATAAAAACAGAGTTGACAAGAAACATTAGAGTAAGAGGAACATACCCCAGCCTTTATCATCAAGCCGTTAGCTGTTGGAATAATAATAATGTGAATCAATATTTTAGCAAGGATATATACATAAGATGAACTTAATACTAAGCACGATGTTTTACACAAAACTAGTATGATTCTCACTTTTAGTGAATGAATCAAAGGTGTTAAAACATTTATTAATGGTATCCAAGTGGATCCAAGTTTAGCAAGTTGATTTTAAACAGAAATATTAGTAATATCCTTCTATGCTTTGGAAGAAAACGAAATGATTAGGCAAAGTAAATTTAATAAAAATACAAGTCGTTTTATACAAAATAAAAAAGTTATACATATAATAGAAGTAGCAGAGGTATAGGTTTTTATTTATATTTATATTTACATTTTCAGTTGCCAGCTCCACTACACACATACTTACCCATAGTAGAACTAAAAATAAGTAATGCTAAGCTTAAATGACTTATAGATACTGATTCAAAAACAACTTCATTCGACAAAAATAAACTAACAGAATACAAAAATGTGTTTATATAATGTTTATATTCTTAACGGTAAAAAAAATAGTAGACTCGAAACATTATAACAAAATTACTATATATTTAATAAAAACTATAATTTTATGAAAAGAAATGAATGAGTTTGAAGCCACTTTTAAGAACAAGAAATTCGATGGCCTCATGGGATTGAATTTGCTTAACCACTCCAAGCAATAGTTAACATACAATTTTTGATGTCAATGGAAGTAAAATAACCTGTTCTAATTCATATCCTCACATGGTAGATAGAAAACTATTTACTAGAATATTCAAAAGCACATGAATACCAAAAGCTTTCCCATGCTCATGGGATAAGACACGAGATAGTTACGAAATGCAGTAATTCCATGTAATTAAAACATGTATGGTTATACCGAAGTTCTTGAACAGGAGATAAGTCGACAAAGTGGGAAAATGCTGGATAGTACCTAAAAAACCGCATAGTTTAGGGATAAAGAAGTGGAGAATTGTTATAGATTGCCGTAAACTGAACGAATTTATGGGTGACGACAAATTCCCGATCCCAAACATAGAGAATTTCTCAGAAAAAATAGGCAGAGCCATATATTTTACAACTCTTGACTAAACCAAGGGCACGGTACTGACCAGTTCTCAGATATCCAGATTTTTTCTAAAAAGTTAGTTACCGATGCTGATTACGCTTCAGGTGTTGTTTGAAGACGATCACTCAATCTGCTATGAGAAAAAAGTCATAAGGAATCGTATGGGTTGTTATTTACTTTCGGCCATATACCACCAACCCCTTAAATGTTTACAAACCAAGCATAAAGTTAAGTATATATAACCTCGTTTACAAAAGTGGCTTCTGAAGAAAATGTAGTATTAGCATCGTTTATATTAAAGGCAGGGATAATAAGGCAGCGGACTTTTTAAGTAGAACGGACCTAAATACAGGGGAAATTAATTTGACAGAAACGGTCATCACAATCAATGAGGGATACCCAAGATGAGCAACATTTTCCAATAGTAGCTACTGCAGTTACTATTTAATTTTAACAAATAGTAAGAGTAAGAAATCCGAGTTGTTTGACGAAAAGCGAAGATGATTTTATTACAGATATATTTCGGTTTGTAAGACTAGAGTTGGTATATATTCCGCGCTTACAGATCACGAGTACAATAAAATAGATTTGTTTCAGACAAGAAGGAATAGAGGTACGTTATAAGAAACCTATTAGTCATACCGGAAATGCAGATGTAGAGACTTCATACTACAATTAGTGAACATACAAAATCCAACCTTACTGTACAAGAAAATTGGTATAAATGCATAGAATTTTATATAAAATTCAGAATGTATGTAACTAAATGTAGGCCAATAGATGATATAAATGGAAAGCAGATATATATATATAGCTAACTTAATCAAGGAATGTTAGATTTAATTAATTGAAAAGGCAAAAAGGAATAGGGAACGTTTTACTAAAAGGGGATCAGAAGTTGGCATAAAACTCAAACTAGAACTGGGCAGTTAAACTTTTTATTCAAATACCTAAGGAAGTTATAGTAATAAAAAAATACCCTTTCACTCAGTAACGAAAATTATGAAATAATAGTTATGAGAGACAAACAAATGGTAAAACTTAATAAAACCATAAAGCTCTCAATAAAAACACCAATTTAAACAAAATTTTAGAAATCCAACTCATGTACATTTACTTAAAAATTTGTTTGCTTAAATAGTACTTGTGAAGAGAGAATTGGTCGCCTAAATGAAAACTATTTGTTAAATTATAACAGTGTGAATTACAAACTGGAAACGAATTATTCGGCAATAGAAAAGAAACAACAGAAATTCGTTATACCTAGTGTATATCGAATATAAATGATTTAAAGTATCATAAATAAGAAATTATATTGCATTTAATTTATTTATAACAATTGTTTGATTATTCCTCATCATAGCGTTATCAGTATAGATTTATGTTAAGACAAATAAGGTAGGAAAAGCAATTGATAGGAAAAGCAAACTCAGGAGAGTTTTTATCCAAAGGCAGCCAGGCCAACCTGACGAGTTTGGCAGGAATGTTAAAACTAGACATGGCGTTGTATAGCTCGTCTCTGTCATATGCGGCCTTGAAATCGACGAACAGATGGTATGTGTCGATTTGCATTTCTTTGGTCTTATCCAGGATCTGCAGTCGTGTCAAGATTAGGTCTATTGTGGTTTCTGGCCTGAAGTCACATTAATACGAACCTATCAGATTATTAATGAACTGCTTCAGGCGGGTACACAAAACGGCAGAGAAGATCTTAAAAGCGATGTTAAGAAGACTGATCCCTCGATAGTTGGCGCAGTCAAAGGGGTCGTCTTTCTTGTGGATCGGGCAACGATACTAAGATTCCACTCGTCGGGCATGCTTTCTTCAGACCATATCTTACAGATGAGCTGGTGCATGCACCCTACCAGATCATTTCCAGGTGCCTTAAATATTTCAGCGGACACACTGTCCGCTCCAGCACCTTTGTTAGACTTCAGTCTTGATATTGCTATCTTGACCTCGTCTAAGTCGGGGAACGGAATTCTCGTCTGTCATCGTCCAGATTGAGTGGAACATTCTGCCTGACAGCGGTATTTTGGTCGTCATCGCCGTTTAACAGTCTACAGAAATGATCTTTCCAGATTCTCAGTATCGACTTCGACTCTACTACCAGTTGTCCATTTTAATTTCTTTTCTGCTGTCCGAGTTTTATATCCATTGGATAATTGCTTCACCCTTTGATAAGACTCTCGAACGTCATTCCTGCCATAACACCTCTCCATCTCCTCGACCACGCGCCTCTCATGTTCGTTCTTTTTCTTCTAAGAAGCCGGTTATCTTCCCTTCTCTTCTGTTCGTAGCCCTCGTTGTTCGAAAATTAAGGTATCTGAATTAACGAAGTCAGTAATACCGTATATAGCTAAAGAAGATTTAACTCTAGTGATAGAATTAAAATTAACGAAGCATCAGTATAAACATCTTCAACAAAATGCCAAAGAAAGAAATGCGAACATGTACCGTAGCTATGACTATATACTGGAAACAAAACAAAGTGTTATCCACCTAGTACATCAATCACGATAACAGAAACTTTGTCTGAAATCAAGCTATAGCCCAGCAGTTATGAAAAATAAGGCTAGTGCAGTTTGTTACATATGCAAAGCATCTCCAATATGGGTGACTTGGAGAAGTGTTTAATTAAACCTTGCGATAGGAACGCATTTGGACATGGCTTACAAACTCTTCACGCACACATGGAATCATTGTTAGATTTGTCGTACAATCTTGATACCAATTGTTGGCAGGCAAGGGAAAAGGAGGTCAAAAAAGTGGATCCAGACAAAAAAGTTAATCTTCAAAACCGGCTCAGTAATGAGTTGGGAATACGGGTAGATTTTCCGAAGCAAAGGAGGTAACGCGAATGACGGACCCAGCAAAAGCAGCCGCTATCATAGGAATTGACCATGAGCTCGTTCCGCGTTTTGGCATAGTGCAGATTACTTTTCATCAGTATTGAAAATTGATACACACAAATTTTGAAAGTACACCCAACTCTTTTTTTACACGGTTTCTTTTTACACGGATTTGAATTTACACGGTTGAAAAAAAATAATTTTTTTGTAAATATTTTTAATCTATTACGGTTTGAAAATGACTGTCTTGTCCTGTTTGGCACTTGGCACCATTGCTGAAATTCCTTGATTCAACCAGATTGGAACGAGATATTAATAATTGTATTGCTGGGTATAAAGAATTTAAAAAACCAAAAGTTCAACTTTCTATAAAAGATTTTTTAATAAAAAAATCGACGGCGCAAGACCTTTCAGAAAGTAGTCCGACAGTTCAAAACTCTATTACCGGACGAAAGTCACCATTGGATAATTTGATGGAAATCTTCAGTGATGATACCGATACCGACGAACTGGACGTCGCAAACAATTGCGCTTGTTATCAAGTAGCGACGAATAATTATGTAGCTATGTAAATATTTTTTTCTTTATTTCTATTCTAATTTTTTTGTTCTTAATTCTGGATTAACATATTTCTTTTTTTTTTTTTTTGATTGCTTCACCAATTTTTCATCTGTATGAATTATATATTTAAGGTTTTAATGTATGTACAATAAAATGCCACATGCGCATACAATTTTTTTTACACGGTTTTTCGAAGTAAATATATTTTTTATTTCAACTTACACGGTTTTCAGATGACATGGAACGTATCCCCCATTTTACTATAGAAAACGCCTTTTTTTTACACGGTTTTTTTTTACACGGATTTCTGAGGAACGTATCTACCGTGTAAAAAAAGAGTTGGGTGTATTGCTTATATACAGCCAAGTTATTTGTCAGCAAATATAATTGGTATAAAATGCCAGTGAACGTCCATATAATACTTCTTGATCGTGCTGACATTGAGAACGTCGCTGTTCCAATTATCCATCTGTCGGAAGACGTCTTAGAAGCCCGCCAAAAAGATTATAAGCTGTACCGTGAAAGCTTTTCAAGAAAGATGTCACGGATAACAACCAACGAGGACGTTCTCCATAATTTATTGATTTCGTCCAATCCTATCGCAAGCGATATAAGGCATATTCCAAAGAATACAAAATAATTCTTTTCCTCCTGAAGCATTAGATATGCTGTTAAAAGCAAAATTAAATAACTTGAATTGCAAAAATAAAAAAAAATAACTTTCACTTTCAGACCACTGTGCAACGCGCAATGAGACGAGTGTATGGGAAAATCGGCAACATTAATATCTGATGTGTTTATGAATGGAACTTCGTGAACAATTCCATAGATATCTGAGTTTCAACGGTAAATAAATAGACGTGTACTAGTTGCTTGTACAGGCAACTATAGAAAAATAATTAAAATAGAGAAAAATTGATTATAAAAAATAATCACCATCGTTCTCTGATATGGTATCAATATCGTTCAAGTTTATATTCACTAGTAATGGTAACACTTCCAAATCGTTTTTATGATGTACTTATCAATGTCTGGTTCGATTTTAGACATATGTACCGATTCTGAAGCATTTTCGACTGTGGTCCAGCCTGGCGTTTCTAATTTCTTTGTCTCGCTTCCAATGGTTCTTCAGAGAGTACACCAATAGGGAATTGAAAAAATGACATTATATCTTTCATTACGAAGTTGTGGATGAGTTTCGTGCCAACCGCTGCTATATCAACACTCAATACGGGTTTTGAGAAAAAGCGTCGCACAGTATTTCCGTCATTGGTAGTATAGCATATTTTTTCTTAGACAAATCTAAGTCCAAGTATAATGCTAAGGTTTGCTGCATCTTTAAAGGATTATCTGATTTTTGTGGAGATCCTGAATATCATTTCAGCAATATAACTTAGCTCCTGAACTACGTCACTATATGAGTTCGTTTCATCATGTAGATCATTAAACAAATCTTCAAATAATACCAAACTAAGGTTTAGCCATTATTCATTGAATGGCATGAACCTGTGTTGTGTGTTGTTTCCTTTGGCAGTGGTCCCATTTTTGCTTAACCTTAAGACAACTTGATAGGTCTTTAAATCCGAAGTTCAAAATTTTGCTTTACCTTGATGCAATGCAACTTCGAAAATGATTGAATTTTACGTTCAAGATCTTCAGTTGACTCTTCTAAACATAGTAAATACCGGAAACACGGCAACGGTAATCAATTCCAGTGGCTTCTCACTTTGAAACGATCTTGGCAAGTGGTCGACATTTTTGATTGCAGGACTTGCGCCAACAGTGGTGGTCCGTGGCGTTGTGGGTATGTGCGTCGATCCTAACTTCAACGTCGTAGGTTCAATTCCTGCTCTGTGCGACGAAAACAATTTTCACGAGCCCACCTCTTTCGAGTCACTGACAATGCTCAAAGAGTATTTCCTGTCTAGAAAAAGCTTCTCAAACAAAGCCGTTCGGATTCGGCATAAAACTGTAGGTCCCTTCCACTCGTGAGAGAACAATAGCACGCACAACACGAGTGGTTGCTGAGAAGCTAGGCCCTGGTCTCCTACGGGCTGTAGCGCCACCCATATTATTATATTATACTTGCACCTACAAGAATGCCAATTATTCAAAAAGGCGCAAACTTGCGCGTAGTTTCTTTTGTGATTTAGGTAAAAGAGATATTGCTTATGATAAAACAAAAAATGTCAGGTGTGTTTTTCGGTGCATTTGAGAAAAGTTGACTCAAAAATAAATTTCACTGTTTTACTTCAACACATTCAAATTAGTATATTAGAAGAACCGCGAAAAAGAACAAATTTTCGTAAATGTAATATGATTACTTAAAATAAACAATTTTCGTAAACGCCATATGATATACGCCGTCATGTACGTCATACATACGTGATATTACTTCGCGAACCAATTAAAACGATGCAATGCTTAATTCTCGTTAACTATGGCACCAGTTGACAAATACTAAAAAAAATAATGCATTTAGGGAATATGTATACCATATATAAGATGACTTACCAATCACACAAAAATACCGCCACGTACTTTTGTGTGACGTACTGTCATGTGGTTTCTTTTAACATCGTAGTTGAGAAGGTCGTGCAAAACTCAGTCGCCAACACAAGAGATTATATTCCAAAAATCCCTGCAATTGCTAGCATACGCGGACGAGATTGACGTGATTGGTCGAACTCAGCATTGACTGGTATTGGAAGGGACACGACAAAAAGGTCTTTGCAGTGAAAACTTGCTGTCATCAAGAAAAGGCACGCAATATCTACGACTCTATCCGAGCATCACCATAAGCAACTAAAACTAAACTGCGAGGTGGTTAAGGACTGCATCTACCTCCCAAGTCAATGGTACGATCAACATCAGTAACGAGATATAACATACAGATTAACCCTCTCGCGAATGACCTGAGTCTAGCCAGGCGTCTACGGTTCAACGTCTAAGATGGCTAGGTCATGTAAAGCGTATCGGCATCACAGCTCCAGCCCGAAGAGTCATGGACTCCGAACCTGTGGGACTGCGCGATAGATGACGACCCCAAGGCCGATGGCGCACACAACTTAACCAACTTGCCGTGAGAAATAGAAAGTGGCTGGTTGTGTTGAAATTGAATTAAGCGCCGAGACTCATTTAGAAGTACGTATTTGCAATCATTTGTGGTTAATAAAGGGCGCATGTTGCATTCGCAATTTGCAATGGTAATAGGCTTAGTAAGACTCAATACTTTTAAGCAGTGGCTCTAAATTTGGCGTGTCATTGAATTTTGACTCATAACTAGATGTTCTCACATTTCTCTTTAGTGTAAAGGGTGGTTCAATTTTAAAGGCCGATGTTGACTTTGAATAAAACACAAATTATTTAGAAAATTATTATCATTTCTTTTTATAAAATGAGTTATATTCAAAAATTCCAACGGTATCAAATCACATGATCTTGGCGGCCAATTGACATCGCCACCACGTGATGTGGGTGTCTTTCTGTGTGGCAAGTGGCACCGTCCTGTTGAAACAACATATCGTCCACATTCATATCTTCCAATTCGGTCTATTCACAGTAACTGCCTGACCGACTTCATTTTGGACAAAATACGGCCCGATGATGCGCCAGCCAAATGCACGATATGCATTTTGATTTGAACGCCTATTTCCATAATAAGCCTGATAACCCTAATAACCCTTTAACGCGTTGCTCCATCGTGTATCATGGTTCAAATTGAGTTAGTCTGATATTGAGAAATGTCAAATGAAATGCAGAAAAAAACTTGTTGATGTTTAGGTGTGGTTCACATTCAACATCGGCCATGTGACAATAAATCCTATTTCGACATGTACTTGTGAACACTTCTTCCTCCCAATAACGGATAAGGTCACGTGCCAATCTACGCTCCACTGAAGTATTATTTTAATGAGTTATATGATAGGTCTTCTACACAGAAATTAATACTACCACCTTTTTATTTAGAATAATTGTCGCCAAATTCCTTCAAACAACGTTGGATTAACAAGGATGACACAAACCATCCAACTAAATTTTTCTTGAATCCTTATCAAAAGATTATGACACCAAAGCCCTTCCATTGCCTTCGCCAGACTAACAAAAAGAAAATTAATAATGATTCGGTTATTGAATGTCACAAAAGTAACAAATTGGAAAAGCATCAGAAATAGGAGGGGTGAAATACATAATACACACTTAAAAGAAGAAGAAAGGAAGCGTGAACAATATTTTTTCTCTACTGTGTAGCGTATACCTTGTCATTGAATTTTCCACATGAACGCAATTCTCTTGGTATGTGTAAAAGAAATTGGAAAACTCTCTCGTATTCTTAACAGCAAGTATACACACGAATCTATTATCCTTTCTTTTCCTTCGACTGGACGGAATGTTAGTGACAGGTTTTATCTTCTTCCGTTTAGTTTGATTGTATAATACAAGAAATTGATTTAATTTAATACTGTCACATTATAATAATGACTAGGATGATAATAAGAACTGCTCGAGTGGAAAACAAGTCTTTTCTTCCGGTGTGAATTATAAAGAAAAAAATTGGATTATCCGATGAACGATTCAAAGACGATTTTATCTTTTATATTCAGTCCATTAGACATGTTAACAAGAGAATAGGGTGCAACTTAGTGTGGAATGTCATGCGCATGTTATTATTGTGTGCAATTGAGACCTCCATAATATGCAGACATCTAGGATATTTTGGAAGAAAAGTTTTTAAAAACAGTTAGAAAAAGCCGCTATGAAAACGAATTAAGGATATATGGTTTATTACATATGAATATTTATAATTAATGCAGTCCCGATTTCTACAACACTAGATATTTAGAACCTATTTTAGTTTTTGTTTTTGCAACAAGCCAACAAATGCTTTCCATATTCGCAACAACAACAAAAAGTCAGAAATTGTTAATTTTCTTAAGCCAGGGGAGAAAGGCTCTCTTCAAAAGATAAAAGTGAGTTCTAAGGATATTCAATAAAATTAATTTGCAAGCAATTACATGTCTACGAATCTTCGATCTGTAGAATCTATCAGGCTTGCGGTCATCGCAAATAAATGGATATAAAATCTCCGGAATTTATATAAATAGGTGATACGAAAAAGGTTCTTATGTGCTTAATTTTTGGAACTTTTAAATTTTTTCAACAGGACATGTTATTTTTGTTGGGGATTGTTTTATAAGTTTTACCCAAAAACGGTATACATGTTTTTATGTAATTGCGTGGAATGGAAAATAGAAACAAATCAAACAAAGTAGGTGTTTTTTTAACATGTGATTTTTATTCTGCAGCACTCCGGATATGCCATCGTGCTGTCAATATAGCCTCTTTACTCACATATTTAGCAATTTTCTTGTTACATCTGAAACATGCAATTGCCGTATCCAAAAAATTATAATATAATATTATTAATCATAATGCCAGCCCAAACTCGGCCCCACACCAAATCGGGATATTTTACAATAATACTTGTAATAACATAACCTTAGCATAAGGAGCACTGACTGGAGTTATTGAAAATCTTCCTGGCTCTAAAAGCAAATGCTGCTGATATAAAAATAAGTGTTATAAGCACAATGCAGGCGAATGAAGACTGAAAAGATGATGGTAATGATATGAAACAAAATATTTGTATTAATCTTATTTATTTAAAAGAAATATGTACCTAACTGTGATGCAAATGATAAGCTAAATATGGCAGCTTTATGGAGTAAGTGACTAAGAGTTAAATAAAACTCATGGATCGTTCTTAATTTGATTATAATATTTATTTCAATTACATACGAAATAAGCAGTCGACATTCTAATTCCTATGAGTGCGTCCGATTATTGTTCTAGAAAAAAATCGACACTTTATTGACAAAAAAATAACGATTATTTTGTTCTCGGGTTCAACTTCTATGTAAGTATGTAGGCATTCTTTTTTGTATCTAAGAGTACATTTTCAAAACAATAAGCACTGAAAAATGGTTGAAAATTGGAGAGAGTATAGTACTGGTAATCAGTCTGCAGATTTTATAAGCAGACTCCTCCTGCCCTCTAGGTCATTAAATCAACGCAAAATGTATGCTACAAGTGCAAAATGAGGACGATTAAATCCGATATTAGCAAATTAAGGCATAACTCCTCACTAAATATGAAAACCATTGGTAACAGACGTGCCCGTGGAATCGTCCTTTGTCCCAATGTCGCGATTCCCATGAAATAAATGGGTACAGTCGGTTTCGTGTTGACACTACGGAAAGTGTAGTGAAGGATTATATTTTCTCGAAACTAAACATCTCATGCAGGAAAATTGACTAGGTCAACGGCGGACTTAACAAGACTACGGTTTATTAATTTTAAAATGGTGGTCCGTCGCATTGTAACTTGACGTCGAAGTTCGATCCCTGGTCTGTGCTATAAAAATAAGTTCCACCGCCCCTCCTCTTTCGAGTCACTGACAATGTTCAAAAAGTATCTCCTTTCTAGAAAAACTTCTCAAACTTGGTCGCTCGGAAGTTGGCACAAGACTGTAGGACCCTTTCGCTCGCCGCTCTTGAGAGAACAATAGTACGAACAACTCGAGTTGTTGATAAGAAGCTAGGCCCTGGTCCTCCATGGCCTATAGCGCCATCCATATTCTTTTTCTTCTTTTATTGGCGCTACAGTCCGGGGTGAACCTGGGCTTCAACCAACATGCCTCTCCAGCCAGCACGATATTTTGTCAGCTGCCTCCAGCTCCGCACACCAAGTTTGTTGAGGTCCTTTTCCACTTGTGTGCGCCATCTAGTGCGAGGATGTCCTCTGTTGCGCTGTCCCAATGGCTCGGTACCAAGGACTCTTCGGGCCGGAGCTGTGGGATCGAAGACGCTTAACTAGGTGCACGCCGCTGAACAGCCCATACATTCTTCTCCAAACGCCACCAATGCAAACAGGACCAACGATCGTACGCAGAACTTTTCTCTCAAAACAACCAAGAGCTTCTTCATCCGCTTTCAATAGCGTCCATGTCTCAGGGCCATATAGCAGGACTGGGATAATCAGAGTTTTATACAAAGTCAACTTGGTGTTTCGAGAGATGTCTCTGTCACTGCATTGCCTCTTGAGCCCAAAGAAGCAGCGATTGGCAAGAGTAATTCTGCGCTTGATTTCAGTACTTATGTATGTCGTTGATCCCTCGATAGTTGGCGCAGTCAAAGGTGTATATTTTCTTATGAACCGGATAAACGACGCTGAGATTCCACTCATCGGGCATGCTCCGACCATATCTTACAGATGAGCTGATGCATGGTCTGTTCAGGGACCTCACATTCCACGTGCAGAACCGAAAATCATTGTCCTTTGATCGTTTGATGGGGTCTTCAACTGTGAATCCGTCCATATCCGACGCCCGTCGTCGGTTCATAACCGTCGATTTTTTACCACACATTATACAGTAAGGTTTTACATTGTATTAAAATTGTTTATTTGAATGTAATTTGAAACACGAATGGTCGTTAAGTGATCCTTGGTCGCTCAGAAAATATCTGCTGTGTACAGCGGTACTGAGAGTTAACACAATAAATAATACGGAATATAAGCCTATCTTTCCAATATAAGAACAATATATGCAGATGCCCCCACAGAGGAGAAAGATGAAGCAACAAAAGACAAGACGCCTTTGGTGATTTTAAAGCAGCGCTGGGCAAGGAGGATATCTTTGGTAGCGCAGTCGGACATCATAGCCTACGCGACATTACTGTCGATAACGGATTGAGGCGAATCGACTTTGCGGTAGGGCGGAACCTAATTCTAGCAAGCACATAGTTCCCACGCCTTACCCATTTTAACATCCACAACAGAACGTCGAGGTCTGCAAATATTGATCATATTGTGATTGACGCTTAACACTCTAGAAGTTTTTGGACATCCAAACGTTCCGAGAGGCCAATATTGATATATCACTTCCTATATGTAGCCAAACTCCGAATGAGAATTTCGAGAGACTCACGAAATCAAAAAAATGCTGCTAAGAAACTGATCATCGAACTGAAAATTTCCTATATATATACATCCGCAACGGATGTGCCAGGTTTCACTCCGCCACAAAAAAAAAAAAACTCTGCATCGATGATGAATATGAGCAAGCACATAAAGCTAAGCATAATATGGGTGGAGCTACAGCCCATAGAGTGCCAGGGCCTAACTTCTCAGCAACCACTCGTTTTGTGCATGGTAAGGTTATTTAACGGCTGGTGATGGTTTGGTAAGGTACATACACCAACTCACCTGTAAGATTATGAGAGATTGTAATTAGTGCCTATTTTTGTGCAAAACTCGTCCTTCTTTCCAGAATGAAGATGTAAAATTTCCGATGCTACGTCAGGGTCGGTAAAGACTTAACCGAGAGCTTTGATGTCAAAAAGGATCTAGACAAGACGACGCACACGGGACAGGTTTGTATGGGAGAGCGAATAAAGTCTGTCAAATCATTACTGTGAAACGGATCTTAATCAGAGATTAGTATTATACGTTTTTGGTTTAAATTTGATTAAGAAATTATAATTAGAAAAGAGTTGGTATACTTTTGGACTGCTTTTGTTGTTGCTGCATAATTTAAATTTATCGTCTTGCGCATAAATTTTTCTAATTTTGTCGTTCCTTTATTGATTGATCACGGCATTCTTCACAACTCTTTCGCTGACTTCCAGCATTAGTTGAATTTGTGGGACAATCCAATTCCACTTTGAAAACTTCTTTCATCCTTGTAATTATTTTCAAAAATACTTTTGGTTCTCTGTCCATCTCTCTGTTCTCTTTGGAAATTAAGAAAATACACTTCATGTACGTCGCCACTTGAAAAAATGTCTGTTCAAAGTTAGAAAGAAAAATTACCAACTGCAGCTTAAAATGAACACAATATTTGTAAACAAGAAACATTTATTATTTTTATGTTTGCTATTATTATATATGGTATATATTATTATTTTGTTTTTTTATTTCCACGTTTAGTAGTATGAAAGATATGATCTTATATCGAAAGATTCGTTATATTGAAATCAGTTTTCCAATATTTTTTGCAATCGCAATAGTTTTCTTCTACACATTTGATACATGTTTTGGAGCAATTATTACAGTCTTAGGCCGATTTGGTGATACTCCACTTAAATTTGCATCATAGCCAAGTAGCACTTAAACCTTAAAAAACTTAAATGTCACATTCGTCATAACCTCAATGAAAAAAAAACAACGTCCAACCTTTGTTATCACTTAGCAGAAGTAAATCTAGAGAATAGTAGTGAAATGGCTGATAAATCCACGTCGTATGAAAAATCCATACTTCTGGATTATATCTTAAATGATGAGGATTCTGTTGCTTTCGAAATAGTGAAGCCTTTTATGCAAATTACAAAAAAGATATTAATTTCCTTAGTCCTGTTAGGAAGCCTTTTAGGATTAGGAGGTTGTTTTTGCTTATTTTGATAAATGCCTCAAACCTGTTTCGGTTGAGTTTCTTGGCCTGCGTATATATACCATTGCATGAACGTTGTTCCAGAATTCTATCCGGTTCCTTCCTTCAAGTTTCCTTAACTCTTCCCCGAGAACATGGTCTTTTACAGCGCAGAAGCGTTCAGGGATAAAAGGTTCCGATCGATTCCCACTGTGGTCAGGTATCCAGCAGTGTTTAACCCTGTTATTCTTGTTTTAAGCTCTGTAGACATTCGCAAGTAAACTTTTATGATGTACGAGTGCCAGGCTAGCGGCACAGCTATCCGCCATTAATGCTATGTCGTAAATTAGTATCGTTCCTATCAAGATTTATTCGAGCACATCTCTCTAGGATATGGCCTGAAAGATAGTGGTGCGTTTGTCCATGGGTTCCTAGTACTTAGTCCAAATACTCCCGCCCTGTTCCTTCCTCAGTTCTTGATCCGTCTTGTACACCATTTGATCGTATTGCTACTTGGTCTGTGGACTTGAGATTTTTTGACCAGTAGTTGTAGTTCTCATGACCCCTGTTATACAGAGGCATGCCAACATTTAAGCTATATTGAGTGCCTCTCTTGCATTGGTCAGGTTGATTATTTTAAAACCAAGCCATTGCACCGTATGTGAGTGTTGGTCTAAAAATAGAATAGAGATGAATGTACATTTTAGGAGGCTTTGACTGCACTCCCAGGTTTTGTCCACTAGGCTTTTGCAGATCATTAGAACACGCGTCGCTTTCCTGGAAATCTCATCTGTATGTCCAGATGAGTTGTCTTAAATGACTTCTAGGGATCTTACCTCTTTTACTGGAGTCAATATCGTACCCGACAGACTTATTTTTTTCTATCCATTCGAGTTTGTTTTCTTGTGAAAGATACTATGGGGGTTTTTGCCGGATTTAGATTAAGTCCTGCCGATAGGCACCACTACTTAGTAATTTTTAGTCCCCATTCGACAATTTCGCACAGGTTCTCCTGTATCTTGCCTCTGGCATTTGATTCCGTGACTTGTTAGCATCTGCAGAAGTTCTTTTACAACTAGGCTCCACATTAGAAAAAGCAAGACTCCACCTTGAGAACAACCTCTTCTTGTGTTGACTTTTATTATGCCTCTGATGCATGATTCTCAGCTGTTCTATTGCTCAGTAGTTCATACATCTATTTCGATACTGTGCAGTTTACTTCCTTTTTGTCCGGAGCCTTAATGATCGCATCATGTGATGTGTTGTCCAAGAAAACACATAGCATTACATATTTCACTTCAAGTGCTTTTTCGATAGTTTCTCCCAACTGGTATAGAGAAGTTTCTGTTGATCTGACTGCCACGTGGAAGCAAAAGGGCCTTCTATCCCCATCATTGGTAGAAACACTACTCTTGACACTTCGCAGGTTATATACATCATCAGAACGCAGGCTAGATTTTCAGCTGCGAACTGCTTTCCAATCACAGCAGATGCCGGATAAGCGATAGATGGCATGGAGCTATGGCTGTTGCCCCCGCCTCCTTCCTCAGGGCGTAAGGTTTCCTCTAGCTCCATATGGATAACCATATATTCATGATATTCATCTCTCTGAAGACTCACTATTAGATGGAGAGGATAGTGAGTCTTCAGAGAGAGACATAAATTCCTCTTCTGCCCTCTTCTTGGAGGCTGTACTATCCGAAGCTTTGATTGGATTAGTCGACTGTCGCATCTCCTTCTCCGACTTCTTTTGTCGCGACACCGGTACCCTGTCCAACCTATTGCTCAGGGAATTAATTTGAAGCTTGATAGTTTTAATCGACTGTTGGTGAATTTCGAAGCCCAGTACCTGTAAGGTTTCCTCAACACGAACAGTCAGAACATTATACAGCTTGGTGTTTAACCCCTTCATTTCGAGCCTCGAGGTTTTGTGCTCTTGTGCTGCGCTCTTGGGGAAATTCACGGTAATGGAATAGTGATTGCGGTATTTCTTTTACACATTTAGTGGTCAGATCAAATATAATGGTAAACCTTAGAGAATTGACATTGTAGTAGACCTTAAAACAAAATGCTTACAAATTATTGACGAAAATAAAAATGCACGGTATTTACAAGGTTTAAACACGCGGACAAATACAAGAACCGTAATGTAAATATTGTCAAGGCTTTAATCATACGCGGCCATATTGCCAAACGGAACCGAATAAAATATATATATTTATAAAAACTGTGATCTTAGTAAAGAAGCGCTAAGCATAACGAAACCATAGTACACCAAAAAATTATATGCTACTTACGCATAAAATTTTATATTTTATTATTGAAAATTGTATTTATTTTATCATATTCACATTCATCTCATATTCCCAATCTACATGTATATATGCATATATACGCATGTAACATAAACACAGTTGGGAGTATGGATGAGGAAGCACACATACCCAACCAAAATACACAACACAAGATTAGACAAATTACTTATGTGCTCGAGAAGGATTTTAGGACCACACAATGCGAAACAACATAAGCTACTTAATTTCTTGGTTCACGGAGTTTCACTTCAATCCGTACAACAAGTGCACACCAGTGCACTTTACTTAAGGTTCGGATGGAAAAACAGAAGGATTAATTCTTGAAGAGCTTCTGATATACCCCTTATTTTTCAAAATTTCTTTTTCTATAATTTCTGTTTATTTTGTTTCATCGGTAATGTCCTGTGGCAACACATAACTAAATTAAAATAAAATTTGCGAAATGTGGCAGTGGAGGACTGAGACGTTGCAGGTAATGTAACGTGTAATTTGTTTCCAACGGCAAATGATGATTGGAACAGATTTGAAAACCATATAAAAGCATATTAGCTTACTTATTATTTTTTGCGATTCAAACCTGTGACCCCTATAACCATGGGTCAATTACACTCAATCAAATCCAGTTGGTTTTTGCTTGTTGGAATATTATCCTCTTCCTTATTCAGGCTTACTTCTGTATTTGGGATTCAAACATTTTTATTTTCACCTAATAAATTTAGTGTTTGGTTCTTTAAAAGAAAATAACCATGTTAATGGTTTATGATCTAGAAATCTTCGGGTAAATTGATAGGGTTGAAAATGGATATTTTGTCGACCAGACTATAGCTGATAACTAACTAATCGTACTGTAATTGATTTCGAGCTCGTTCAGAGTATGACTTGCATAGCAGACTGCATTATTGGTTGGTTCTCATTAGTAGTTAAGGTTTTCTTGAAGTGCTGATGGATCAAAATAGGTTCATTTGTGCCAACTTTTCAGCGATATGAAAGCACAATTAGAAAAAAAATTATTGCTCTATCAACTCTACCCTTTTACTCCTATGTCCCGTCACAGAGGACTCATACACATTCATATACATATACTTTCATTCCTTAACATTGTAAAATAAAAGCGTTTTTAATTTTATTCCGAAAGGAATGAATGGGTGCTGAGTATGGAGACTAAATACGCCGTATAATTTTACCATACAACATTTCTTTTATTTGTTTTCAATTTCTTTTTTGTGATTAAGAGGATATCGATAATTTTTGTTTTGTGTGGAGACATCGCAAACATTTTTCGGCTCGCCGTAATTATTTCTACAATATTTATATATATATATTTCTACAATTTCTACGTTCCATAGGATCTGGTATTAGTGCATAATTCGTACCATAATTATTAAATTTATGGTGTAAATTGTTTAGACTTAAATTATTATCGGATGAGTTACTGCTGTATCTATTATTCCAATTATGAGAGCTCGGATTGTTATGAAAAGTGTTATTATATATGTATTGAAAAGATATATATATATATGAATAAATATACTTATAAATAAATACTTATATACGAAATACGAATAAACAACTACCTATTAGATAGATAGATAGTTCTTTGTTGCGCATAAATCATGTCTGGGCTCAATACCACACGTTTTACAGTTCAGAGATATGATAACTTGTATCTTTCATCTGTAAAATTATTATATAACAAATATGAGTTGATAAGTTTATAATTTTTTACACCCCTCACCTTACAATAACCGAAAAGACGATTTGTTCCAGAGGATCATACCGTGTCAAAAGTGGGTGTATTCTGTCGATCAAATCGACGAAGTTTTGTAACTCCCTGGAGTCAGCTTAGGATTCCGATCCGGTAGCTTCGAGCGATCTAAATTTAGAGTTAGCATACTTGAAGGTAATCGTTTTTCACTTAATTGTCTAGACTGTTCTTGTGCAATTTGAACTTGTTTTTCCAGCGTCGTTAGGATTTTACCAGTACGAAATGTATAGTTATGTACCAAGAAAATGTGTATACAACATACATATATAAATCTAACTGATTTTAATTTAAAACAAAATTAAATAATATTCACTTTATTTTCATTCAATATATTCCACACCTTATTCCGGTGCTCGCAGCTAAATTATTGGGGTCGTCTCTTGGTTTTAACTCTTTGACTTGTTGCTCTTAGGGGTTAATTACATCTTTCTCTGCTTTGTTAATTGTTGACTTTATTGTCACTCCTCCCTTGTATGTTTCGTCACTTTTACTCTTCACTTGTTGATTGTTTCTTAGTACTTGTTTTACCACTATTTTATGCTTATGTATTTTTATCGGTTATTATTTTTGTTTCTCAATTTTGTCACTTGTGTGATTTTGTTTAATCACTACCAGCCTCTGTTTGCGAGTGCGCCGGATACTCGGCCAGACGCTGATAAGGCATATTCGTTCTTTCGTGCAACGAATCGAATCGTTGGGTCACATGTGTCGAACTTCTCATAACAGCTAAAAATTAAATCGCGATGACATATTTATAATATGTTATGTGAACATTAAGCAATTAGTTCGATTTTCTTTAACTCATCTCCTACAACATTCAACCATAGTGCCGGATGTATTACTCATATCTTTTAATTGGTTTCAATTAATAATCCTTGCAATTATTCATGGTTAGTATCTAATAAAAAAAAGTATTCATAGTATGATGTAATTGATATCATTCGGTATCATAGCCATATCATTGTAATTTGATACTTATCCCTTTTGCACTGAAGATACTTACATAGGTTAGAAGTACATAAATAACGCTATTTCACACTCAGCAAAGCAACCTGCTATCCAACTTGATCCGTCCCCATTTATTTAAGTGTTTGCTATACACAAACATTCATCTGTGAACACATCTCAATGCATGTATTTCCTCTTCATTGTCTCAAAATTCACAATGAGTTTGTGAAATCAATCCATGTCTACTCTCAATCGTCGACAAATGACAAATGCTATTTTGGGACTTGTTTCCTTAAATTTATTTTAATTATTCCAGATCCTTTGGGTAAATGATACCCTCGGGTCTATAGTCATAGAGATGATGGGTTCGAAAAAGTCCTTTGAAATCATCAGATTGGGGAAAAAAAAATCTCTTGTTGTTTTGACAAACTTGACATTGTGATTGTCAAAATATTTAACGCAAAGTGAAATGGTTGATTTAACCCTCATATCAGTCCGGAAGGGTTGTTTGGTATTTTCTGCAAAGATCTCGTTTCAATTCCGAAAATTAAAAATGGTGGTATGCCTCATAAAGGTCTCTCAATGAAGCTTATGAATGGTTTTTTTTTTGTTTATTTACGAGTATTATTTTTTTCGTTTGAAAGCCAGTTGCAATTATACGATTGGATGGCGGTTTCATGGCGACATCAGGATATTAAATTCTTGTGTCAACACCTACATACACTCATGTGTTTTCCATTTTCATATATATATATATATATATATAGAGTTCTACATAGGTGCCATACCAACTTGGATTTTCAATAGCTTCCTGAAACATTGGCTCAAATTCATAGCTCAATAATAGTGCCTAAAGTCTGTGATGAGTCACTAGTTACAACTGGCTCACGAGATGGTGAGTTTTCGTATTCTAAGGAAAACTTCAACATTGAGATTAGCGTCGGAGCACATCCAAAGAAAAATAAATATTGAGCAAAAAGGCAAAAATAAAAAAGAAATTAAAACAATGGATTATAACACCCGTATTCTGGCAAAACTCTGTGATGTGTCACAAGACCCAACAACCTCACAAGAGCGTAATTACTCACAACTTAGGAGGTTTTCGTATTTTGAGACATGGTGTAAGGAATATAAGATGTGCTGGACAGTTTTGCTGAAGCTCTGTGCATCATCTCAGTGGAAGTTAATATGTCAACAGAAACTTAAAAGTAAAAACAAGTAACAAATGTTCAAATGCTTGAGCAAAAACTAATCTTTTTAACATTTTTCTACCCATTCACCGTTTAGTCACTACCGTATCGATTCAAAACGAAGTACATAAATCCTTTCGTCTTATACCGATTTGCAATTCAATTCCAGTTTCTCATTCTTCATTGTTTAATACAAATTAAAATAGAATTGTAATGTAAGCTTATGGAAGCATCTACCCACTGTCAGAAACGGGACTTGTGTGACACACAAAACAAAAAATGGCGGTTTTGATAAGCTGTCCAGCCCATTTTATTTTCCTTCCACCACGATTGTGAAGAAAACCTCACAGCTTGTGAGCATGACAGCAAATCGTCACACCAAATGTAAAGGTGTGTAAAAGATAGTTTAAGAGTTAAAAGATTTTATTATAAATTCTCCCTTCGCTCGGCCCTCTCAATGTTGTTACGATTAGTTGAGCCCGAGACTGACTCTGGCGTATACACGATTCCCCACATTATGAATATTTTCGTGAGCTGTCTTGTGAGGGACTAGCCACACAAGGCTGGCATCAAAATTTTCGCATGGCTGAAATTTGTAAGTTGTGACTATATCACAACAAGAGTAGGGATGCGTTTCGTTATTCATAGACGCATGCATTCCTATTCCAAGTGAATTCAAAATATTCCATGTGTTTCTGTTGAACAAATTTCTCACTACCGCTTTGAAGGTATGTTTACAACCTACTATGAATAAAAAAGTCTACTTCAATTTAAGTAAATAAATCACATAAACTATAAATGACTGAAATTGTGTCATTGCTTTTTGTAATATTCCAAAATTATGATATACCAGCTGTTTTTGTTTATGTATTAGAATTTAGAATGTTTGAGGGGGTGTGAATGGATAGCCGGATCACTCAGAAAACCTGAGTACATGATGAAACTTAGTATTATTTATAGTATATAGTATATTATAGTGTATTTTTGAGTGAATTGTTATTATATTTTTCACGTATTTATTATTAAAGTATTAAAATGTAATCTTACATATTTGTATCCAGTTTTAAGGCGTTAAAAGCAAAGTCGGCAATTTCTATTAAATTGGTAAAGTTTGATCAATAAGTAATTTACTTTGTATATATTAAGTACTAATCCTTAACAACTCCGAACGGGACAACGTACCCTCCTTAAGAATATTGATCAAACAATTTGCTGGGCACGAGTTTGAAGATTGAAAGCGTTTATATCAATAGAAACTCCAGCGTTAGAAATTAGCAACTGTCTTACATATGATAATTATAGTCAAAGTTGGGACAGTTTTAAGTTTGCTAATCGATAGCTAGCTTATTTTGAATCGGATACTACGGTTGAAGGAAATGCATTTGATTTTTTTTACTTAAAATTATAGCATGATAAAAGTATTGTTTATAGAAAAACACACAAAACAAAACAAAATCATGTTCCATACTCAATCTGTTGAACTAATCTTTTTGAAAGTTTTCTTTATGATTGATAACCTCAAATGATATAGAAATAGAACTCGATAATTATACAGTTGGATGTGTGAAACAATACACATTTCGCTAGAAAAATCACGGTGAAACATTTATTTCGATATCCTCCAAAATTACGAGAATCAGTAAATGAAAAAACCTAAGTGTCCTGAAAAATGCAACGCACATAAAACTCGCCTCAATCAATTGAGTAACCTGCTGAAGGCGCTGTACTTTCGGACATAAATGTTGAACATTTTGTTTTAAGAAATGTTATCTTGAAGGAACTTAAAGTGGAATTCAAAAAGCTAATACCCAAAACAAGCCGTTGGTTATGACTTAATTACAGGAGGAGTTCTGAAAGATTTACCTCTGACAGCGCTTCTTGAATCGCTCTTCCTTATAATCGCCACCTTTGAATTATAACATGTTCTTAGTCAATTCTTATTCGCCTTTATACATACGATATTCCGCAGCAAGTAAGGACAGGACTAGGCACACTGCCATTTTTGTAACTTCCAGACCGATTGAATAGTCGACCAGAAAATTGCAACGAACTTTGGATCGGGCACGCGGTTTTCACACCTCAACATCCATAAGGGTACTTAGCGGTCTCCTGATCAATCAACCGTCAACCAGATTGATCACATTGCGATCCACGTCAGACACTCTTCCAATATTCTCGATGTCCGAACGTTCCGAGCAGCCAACATCGATTCGGACCATTTCCTTGTTGTAGCCAAGGTAAGGATGAGGATATCGAGAGAAGTACGGAGTCGAGAAAGAACACTACGGTTTGACGTCGGAAAGCTACAATGGCATTCGATGGCTAGTAACTTTGCGGACCGAGTCTCCCTGAAACTCTCTGAAAGATTGACGCTGCTTGCACATTCGGCTTCTCAGAAAGAAAAAGAAAGAGCATGAGAAGCGCGCGGTCGTGGAGATGGAGAGGTCTTACGACAAGAAGGAGGTCCGAAAGTCTTACCAAAAGGTAAGACAAGTATCCGGAAGATACACCTGGTAGTCCTCGGACCGACATGCAGGGTAGAAAATGGGCAACTAGTAGTAGAATCGTAGTCGATGCTGAGAATTTGGTAAAATCATTTCTGTAGACTAATGATAATGGCGATGACGACACAAATTCTGCTGTCAGGCAGAAAGTTTCACTCAATTTGGACGATGATGAACACGAACTCCGTCCCCCGGACTTAGACGAAGCCAAGATAGCGATACCTAGACTGAAGTCGAACAAAGCTGCCGGAGCGGACGGATTGTCCGCGGAACTCTTTAAAACAGCTGAAGATGATCTAGTTGGGCGCATGCATCAGCTCATCTGTATGATATGGTCGGTGCATGCCCGATGAGTGGAATCTCAGCGTGGGTTATCCAGTTCATAAGAAAAGATACCCCTTTGACTGGGCCAACCATCGAGGGATCAACGACATACATAAGTACCGAGATCAAGCGCAGAATTACTTTTGCCAATCGCTGCTTCTTTGGGCTCAAGAGGCAATGGAGTAACAGAGCCATCTCTCGAAACACCGAGTTGACTTTGTATAAAACTCCAATCATCCCAGTCCTGCTCTATGGCGCAGAGACATGGACGCTACTGAAAGCGGATGAAGAAGCTCTTGGTTGTTTTGAGAGAAAATTTCCGCGTACGATCTTTGGTCCTGTTTGCATTGGCGTTTGGAGGGGAAGGATCAACCACAGACCGTACGGGCTGTACAGCGGCATGCACCTAGGTAAGCGTTTTCGGATCTAATGCTTAGATGACTAGGTCATGTAAAGCGGATGGACACCACAGCTCCGGCCCGAAGGGTCTTCGAGACGAGAGGACATCCTCGCACTAGATGGCGAACACAAGTGGAAAAGGACCTCAACAAACTTGGTGTGCGTAGCTGGAGGCAGCTGGCGAAATATCGTGCTGGCAGGAGAGGCATGTTGGTTGAGGCCCAGGTCCACCCCGGACTCTAGCGCCAATCAAAGAAGACTTGTCCTCATACTAGTGCGAGCGGAGGTCCGTCTGGGGATAGTAAATCTCTGTAAAAGAAACACAACTCTTCCAATGTACAACATTATTTGCCTCGGTTTTGCTGGAACACTCAATATATACATAAAATAAATATTAGCGAGACCTAGACGATATCCAACTTCCACGGTAAAAATTGTTGATTAATCGCTGTTCGAACACAGCTGCCTCAGTTTGTGTATAGCCATTAATAAACTTCCAAAGGAGCCCAACAATAAAATTATCCTGCAGATCACTACAGAATCTGCTCCGAAAAACACGATCGTATTTTTTCTCCAAATCAGCAAAACAGATGTAGATCGATAAGGCTATTTATCGAGCTTTAGTGAATAGTTCGTCGATTGTGCTTCTGCTTTCACCATACTTATGATTATTATGGCCATGAAGCTTTATACAGTAAACTCCCACGATGACACTCACATCTTGTTGAATTGGATGCAATTATGAAATTATTTGACGAAGCACTTAAGTGGGCAAAATATACGCTACGAAGATATTTATCTTAGCCTTATGTTCATACTTAGTAGACTTAAATTAGGATCTTTTATCGCATTGTGTGGTTGCATCTAAGCAGGACATCCATATCCATCAGGTGCTTAATGTGGAATCAGTAAATCCCAACTCGAGTCGAACCACCTAGGCCTTGAGAAGTCGGCACACCCATTAAAACCTGAAAACTAACAAAGCCGCAGGCTCAAGAGCTCTTCACGGCTGGTAGTTAGCATGCATCAGATCATCTGCAAAACTGAGGAAGACGCAAGCATGCCGAAGACAATCATCTTTATATGCCCCATTCACAAAAAAGGTGATTCTATCTCTTGGAACAACTACAGATGTATATCCATCTCTGCTCAACGTCGCCTACAAGATCCTATCCCGCGTACTGTGAGAACGACTAAAGCCGTTTTGCACCACACTAATCGGTTCGTACCTGTGCAGCTTCCGACCCGGCCAATCGACTATAGTCCAAATCTCCACACTAAGTAAATTCTTGAGAAGACCATGGAGTTTCAAACCGATACTCACCATCTTTTTACCTATTTTAAAGCCGCATACGACAGCAATATTCTTTCGATATTTACATAATAATAAATGTTTTCCGCCATCATGCACTCATTTCAAATTAGTTTAAATTAGTATTTTTTTATTAATTAATTATATAATAACATACAACGCAAAGAGCATTCTATACGTTTCTATGAAGCCTTGCAATAACTTTATTATATACGTTCATAAACTTCTATATGCGCATGTATCACATTATATCTCTGTGCTTCAGAGTTCGTAAAGTACATCTTGTCACCCTAAAATCAAAACCATTAAACCATTACGTGAACTGTTACACTCAAACCTAATATACTTGTTTGACTTTTAGTGTCAGCAGTACAAAACAAAGTGAGAGTAATTTGTAATTTTTAAATTTGACTATCAATTACATAAGCCGGATCACACGTCAAACCCCTTTATCCGATAAAAGTCACGTCGCCGTCAAGCGAGTGTGTCTCACTTAAGTGGCGTTATTTTGAAATAAACTTGATTCAATAAATATCGAATACCAGATTTGATACGCAGAAGAAAAATAAATCCCAAGTATTCTGTTTTTTATGAATATTCATATGTATGTTTAAAAGCCTTCTGTACACACACTTACTCTCGGAATACTAGCAGCTTCATACAATCAGAGAATGGAATGATAAATATGATAAATGACTGATTCAGGCGTTTACCAGTCTCGAATTGCTCGTATTGTCAACGTCTTTCTTTAGCAATGTATCCCTATCTGGTAATTGGCCAAATTTGCAGATACATCAAATCATGTTCACATTTTACGATATTGTCAATAAGTCTTGTTGCTTCGGACGAACAAGTGTGTATATGTACATGCATATATTTATATTGATCTACTACGAACTCGAATCATACTCCGCTGATTATTTCCAAACATAGGATATAACGAATTCGTGACACTTCACTCAAGTAATGTTTGCAAAGTTCTTGTTAATTATGCGTACTGGCCTCAGGCATTGAATAAGCGTGACCTTTCATCCAGGAGTGCCCACGAATTATTATGTTTGACTTTTTCCTTACGAAAAGGACTTGTAGATTGCTGAACAACCCCTTAATACACAAGCTTGTGAAGCTAAATATAAGTGTAATATGTTAGACACAGCTTATCGGTAGATTTGTGAACACGCCTTCCCATAATATCATTAAGGTTCATTACTTTGGGTTGTAATTTATTGTGTCTATATCTATATTATCTTCTACATATTTCCTATACAACACTTAATTATATTCCATCCTGACTTTACTGCCGCTTCTCCTCTGTCCATCGAAATAGTGCGTGAAGAGAAGAGAATTAATGAGGCAGTGGTAAACGGATGATTGAGGATTTGATTGATTGGAAAAAATATTAACTCAACTTCGTTTATTCGAAATAATAATTATGAACGATTAATGTGAATTAAAGAGGATAATGCTATCGATTTGTGGGATTAGTTGTTAATATTGCTTTGAATAACAATATATGAGTAGTAACCTATATATTATATCTATCACTATAGATAAAAATCAATCTTTGTTTGATTGTACTTTATATGCTCGTAAATGATAAGAAATAAAGCACTGGTGTCTTCAGTAACTTTGTTCAGAATTGTGTGAAAATGTTGTTTTTTTTTGACGTTCTTAAAATGCAGCTTAACGCTCGTCGTGTGCACATTATTTGTTTTTTTTTTTTAATTTTAAAATGCGTTTCAAAGCAAGCCGGTTGTAGTTTCTTAAGTAAAATTATAACATGGAGTCAGAAATAGACTCCATACCAATGAACTTGGACTTCTTGTTACATTAAGGTTTTACGCGACTGCAACTGATTTGCAGTGCACTGATAATTTCGAAGTAATGCACCTCTCGAGTGTATATAAGAGTTTCGATATTGTATATAACATTTCTTCCTAATAGCTTTAATGGGACCCACATTACAATTTAATCCCTTGGTGGAGCCGGTAGAAACAATATATTGTTTTGCACAATATATTATAATTAGAATTTGAAGGGGAATTACCTGATCACTGCAGTCTCAGATTTGCCTATTGTAATTTTCACCATTTCACCAGGAAGCGTTCATGATGAAGTTTAGTGTATGTTTGTCAACTGGCAATTATGTCCGCTTCAAAATAACATCCACTTAGGTGTCGATGATGGGTCCTGACTACTCAGTTACAGTGGTATAGTATGTGTTCTGCAGTTACTTCGTCCTCGTTACACATTCTGCATGGCTTTTAGAGTATTTCTAATATTAGGTTTCCTCTATAACCGCTGTGACCTGTTCTCCAAATGAGGCGAATTCTGTTTGTGTTGGCCAGCTGATTTAACAAGTGTAATCAGTCATACTAGTTTAGTGGTGACTTCGTAGCTCTTAAGGGCTAGAGGAACAGATTTGCTGTCAGAGAGAATAAAAATGGATTTCATGCGTGTTCAATTCGTTATCAATGTCAGGGTAAATTGGGCGGTAGTTAGAATCATCCTTTGTGATGAGCTTGTGAGCGTTAACCACGGCTTCGTTCTTCATCTGCAGATGAAGACATGCAATGTTTGTGATGACTTCTTGTGCT